>JAOXXN010000065.1:58974312-59001183 GCA_026770055.1 Myrmophylax atrothorax
AGAATTATTTGTTTGACTTGAATTTCAATAATACAGCTTGTAATTAATGATGGAATTAAAAGGACAACTTTATGGGCTGAAACACCACTATATCAGAGTATAAGAAGGCTCCATTGGCTTCAGCAGAGCTACAGAAATTTATGTCACCTGAGGATCTGTCCTCATCTTTGCAAAGATTTTTCACCGATTGCTTCCTTTATCCGTTTTTAAACTACTTTAGAACATCGCTCTGGGGAGCCCATCCCAAATATCTGTTTGTAATGGGATTCCGTGTCAAGCTGTCGAATTCACCTCTTACCTGCCTTTCTAGTTATCTCATCAAAAATTATGAAAGCTCATACTGCTTTAATCACACCTGAACCCAGAAAACACACAACTTGCTCAGGTATGTTGGAGACTGGAGCTATGCAAAAATCATAGGAATATCTAGATGTGGAATAAGTGGAATTGTCAAGGACATCAAGGAGCAGTGCTCTCTTTTTGTACAATTCTCAATTTCTTTCCAAGATGTTCACAGCACTGTTGCCACCACCCTGCTCTGCTGTGGGCTGAAGCCTCCTCAGGGCAGGGGTCACTCCAGCTCACTTTCCAGCTGGGTTTGCATTATCCCAGCAAAATGGGAACAGCTGCTTTGGTTTTGTTCATCAGAAAGTATTTCCCTAAGAATTTTCAAGCCATATAGTCAGGTCTCGAGGCGTTTTCTGCTTTCAATGAGAACAATTTGTCAATATACAAGGATTTGTATATTGGGTATTTCACAACACCTTTCAATCTCAAAAATAGGTGAAACCAAAGCCTGCAGGCTCTATAGATTAGGCATTTTGATGGAACAACAGTATGTTCCATGTGTCTTATAACAAGGAAGGAATGAGCTGGACATTTTGACAAACATTGTTATTACTACTTAGTTTCACAATGTTGTTCTACAGAGGTGTGACCACAGACAAAATGCAAAGCTGATCTCATGGGCAGCTTCTGTGACAGCATTCTTACTAACCAGGAAAGCTCCCCAGGTTGGAGAGGAACAGGAACAGGATGGACATGCATGTCCTGTTGTGCAGTCATGAAACCCACTTGACTGCCTGCTCAGCAAAATGCTTGAGCAAATGTCTTCAACTAAAGAAGTTACCAGCGTTAAGCCCTTTGAAAAAAAATAAGATCTCTGATGAGCAGCACTGCAGATGGAGAAACTTTCCATTGGTTTAGAACTAAATAAATATTCCTCTCTCAATGTCAGCAAAATGCCTCCAGCAGCACAGCCAAGAAAAAGAAGGAAAGCAGCGTGGGAGCCAGCACAGAACCTTGTTTGGGGCTGCTGGAGGCGGGAATGGAGTCTGATATGTTGCCATTTTCCATACACTGGCCATCACAGAAAAGTGAAAGTGACAGAAATAAACTTCGTGGGACTTCAAAAAGATGAACAAAATTTTCCAGACCCCCTCATGATTCTACAGTGTTAAAAGATTTCCTTGATCAACCAACAAATTTGCTGCCAAGCCCTTTTCCTGAGGTTGACTGAGATCCTACCTACAGAGCATACCACACCTAAATCCACTAAAACTGGGCAAATATTGAGACCATGTGCATGTCTTTTCAGTAATAGAAATTAGGAAAATGCCAGGATAATTATTAGTTTGCTTCATCACCTGTATTTTTAGAGAAGTTCACACAAGTTGCAAGCCTCTGATGTTAACTTTTGCTTTCAGAAAATGCTGAAGATTTAAGCAAGGTTCCTTCTAGAAGGGCAAACAAATGCCTTCCAAGTTTGCTTGTCCTTGAGTTTATTTTATTTAATGGCAGCCTGTGTCTGTCCCCTCTCATACCACATTATCTGTGGCCTCTTTTTCAGGCCAGTAATGTCACTGCAGGCTCATTAATGCTGCTGCTGGTATGCCCATGAATGCCAGCTTTGAGACTTCCCTGTTTGTACAGCAGCTGGTATCTGCTCTGAAGGCTCTTCCAGTGTCCACAGGCACACTCAGTAGGAAGTTACACCAAACCCATCTTTGTCTCTGAAACAAGTTGTCTAATTTGTTCTAAATTTCTAATTTATTTCTAAATTATAAGGGTAAGTAACTTAAGACCCATAATGAAGAGGCATCAGACCTTAACACTCCTCTTTTCGTATGAAGGTTTCCATGGATACAGAGTTTGCTTCTGCCAGGTCAGACTTTTTACAGTTTGAATTTAAGGACAGGCAGGGATTTGGGTTGTGTGTTGCTTCACATGGGACCTTGGCCATGTGACAGGCCTGTCCAAGGGCCACCTGGCAGCAGAGACTGGGGGTTATGAAATGAGTATCTCTTACCAGCCCTTTTAGGGAAGGATAAACACTGACTTCATTTTCTAGAGGAAAAGACAATGGGATTAGAAGGAGCAAAGAACATGTAAAAGGCAAGAGGAAACTTTAAAAAGCCAATATGCGAGAAGTGTTTATTTTTTAAAAAATCTGTATTTTAAATTTCTCTCAGAAGTTGATGTAGATTAGTACCATTAGTAAGAAACAAAACTAGAAAACTTTAATCATCAACTCTGTGTTTCAGCTATTACGTACCTCTGAAAACATGACCTCTAAGACCAGAGAACAGAGATTCTCGGAGCTCTGCAGAGGATATTTGTATGAGTTGGAGTGTCTTTGAGGCTTCATGGAGGTTTAAGAGGACAATAAAGTCAATTTTTGCAAAAGAGAATGGAGAAAAGGCACCTTAGGAAGGATGCCATATAGAAGAGGACTGAGGTAGGTCATGCCCAATCCACACCAGGAGATGATTAAGGATAAGCAGACCTTGTGTGGTGAGACTCACACACAGGGGCCCATGGCATGTCCAGCTGGTGAAACTCTACCAGGGCCATGTGACACACAATGTGCAGTGTCTGTTAACATCTGTGTGGTCTAATTTTCTATTACTGTCAGCAACTTATTTCTAGGAGTGCCAGGTTATTTTGTCCATAAACATTGTTTCCATCACACATTTCTAATTTTAACCCTATTTGTCTCCAGTTGATTTACATTTGGCCAGAAGCAAATTACCTATTGGAAGCATTTATTGAAAATTAATTAGGTGGCTAAAATACCTCCAGCAGATTCTGTTAACAGTGTCTGTTCCTTGTGGCTCTCCAGAATTCAGCATTTTCCAGTTAAAACACCTAGCAATTAAAAAAAATCATAAAATAAATGATATAATTAGTTCCAGAATGGAACTTGGTCTCTTTGAAATCAGATGCTTTTCTCTAAGGCTGCAGTGCCATACAATAGCAAGGGATTTATAGTGCCAGGGGATTTTTGATAGAGGAGGGAGTAAGCACTTACATGAAGCAAAATGAAGGTGTCCCTGTAGCTTAAAATCAGCCAGGCAGGCAGGATAACTGTGCAAATACCAAAGTGAGCAACAGAAGAGAAGGCAAGATGTATGAAGTGAGACTAAGAAGGAAAAATGCAGAATTAAATCAGGGACGATCACAGCACCCAAGAACATGGAAAAACACACTGCATCTCTCTAAAGAGAAGCCAGGATGTTAACATGATTTACTGCAAATAGTTCCACAACATTAAAATGAGTTTTTATTTTCTGTGTGTGCTGCTTCAAAGAACAACTCTGTGGGCTCATAAAAATGCAGAGAACAAATAGGGGCCTCTAAGACCAATTTATATGCCATGCCCACTGTGCACTGAGACACATATAATCTGTAAAATGTCAGCTTCAAAGTTCCACAGAGATTGGTGTTAACCCTGACCCCCGACCTTACCGACTCTAGCTGGGCCCTCATGCTCTCTTAACCAGCTGTTTTAGATAAATGTGCTCCATTTTTAAAGAGATTGTCTCAGAGTTTTACGTGAATAGTAGTAATATTATTAACTCTCGCTGAAAAAACCACCTTAACCGAGAGTCTTTACAGATGGGCCAATCAAAGTCTTACCCCATGCAGAGAGTGGTGGGTTAATAAATATGTCATTGGACTGAAAATATTTAAACAACACCGGGAGAAAAGAGCAAGGCATACGACAAAAGGAAAGCATATTAGTACTGTTTCCTGTCAAAATACACAGAGGAAGCACTTTGCTTTAACCATTTTCCTCATAAAGAGACACGGTAGGCCAAAGCAAACAAAGCCAAGGAATCTGGTTTATCCCACTGTTGGATGCCGAGGACTATCAACTTAAATGAAGTAAGGTTGAGTGACCAAAGCCAGGTTCTCCTGGACAAGACTGTTAATTGAAGATATCAGCAAAGGTAATCTCACAAACTGTGGCCCCGTCGATCAATAGTTCCATTTCATGACACCTTGTATGTGTTTTTCATGTTTTACTTTCTGTATCACTCCAAAGGTGAGGGGGATTAGTCAGTCCCTCACGGTCTGTCGGAAATCCAAAAGTATGATGTAGCCTGCTGGTCTGGCAAACCACAGGCAAAGCCTAAATCATCCTCTTAGAAGGAAGATGTCAAAGTTCAAGGGCACACAGTATATTTCGGACAACAAAGAAGCAGCTGGTGTCCACTCATCATAAATAAAAATAAGTTGGGGTCAGAATTACAAGTCAACTGACTCCCCATCCACTGAACATGAGCCAAAGACAACTGGAGTCACAGGGAAAGCTCAGAATGATTTTGCAAGGTTTTGACTCAGACCCACTGTGAATCCAGCCCTACTTTTCATGTCATCCACAGATTCCATGGGACTTGGGTCTGGCTCTTCGCCACCGCAGTCAGGAACCACCCACCCTTCTTTTTTTGCTAGTGGTATGTTCAAAAACCTTCTGAATGGATAAAAGAATAAAATGTAACTCCATAGAAGCCACAACACAAAAATACGACATGTAGGAGAAGAGAAGATTTAGAAATATTGCAGCTCTTTAAAAAATAAAGTATTTCAATTCAAGCCACTGTGTAAAATACTGCAGCCAACTTGTTTTCATGCTATTTAATTTCAGGGACCACAGTACAAACCAATTTTATCACTGTGCTTCAAAACCCTCATTGTAGTTATTCTAGGTGAGCAGACAACCATAAAAATGAGAAATCAGACAGACAACTGTCAGAACATGGAAAGTTAGATCTGAAAGCTCATCTTTAGCTCTTCCCTTCAGTACCTGTTAACTCATAAAAGAAAATCCCCTTATCATTACAAGTTGTTTGGTTGTCACTGTAGTACAAACAAGAATCCTACTCGCTCCCACTCACAGTATCCTGCTTGCAAAACTGACTCAGGTTTGAGCATCAAAATGAGACTGATAAGAAAGGGGAGTTTGAAGAGTAACTCAAGATCTTCCAAGCTTTGGCCTATTTAAACATTTGCTTTCTCAGCTGTCTTGACCTGACAAGTTTGAAATTTTCCAAATTCTTTGACAAGGCCAAAAAATTAGGTCTGAAAGTTATTTTTCACATTATTGGATTCATGTTTGCTAAACAGAGCATAACCTCCCACTAACACATGCACTGCTGTGAGAAGTTGACAGAGACACAACAAATTAAAAGGCAGAGAAACAAACAGAAGCTTCAGTAGATATAATAAATACAAAGAAAAATACAAATAAATACAAACAATAAAGATAAATACAAAGCTATAATTAGTTAATGTGCATTATTGCATTTACATAATACACAATTTAATATTCAATGGAATATAAAAGTATAAAACACTTTCCAACAGAAGAATTCTTGGAAAGTATGAGGGCAGGACATACAGAAATCCTTTTCATAGGGCTAATCTGTGGCTGCTTTGCTTTGGTCAGCCTTCTTTAATACATAAACAGGCTCCCTAGAAAATCTCTTTGGTTTTGAAATGTAATCCCTTTAAATAGCATGGGAGAGAAAATGAGTTCAAATTACTGGCAAAACAAAATCGTGAAGGTAAACATTTTGTTTTCTAAATACCCAAAACAGGGTAATAGTTTTGAGTTCCATGGACTTTGGGAGGTTTGCCTTTCCCCACACGACATATTCACTTCCTGTTCCCATTTGTGTCCACAGGAATTCTGTTGACTAACAGGGAAGCAAAAAAGTGCATGAACACATGAACAACCTAAATAAGAAACATGTTTCTCCTCAGTTGTTTATGGTGAAACTCCAATTACAGTTCCTCAGGAATTACAGATATTTGGAGGAATAAGAAGCTGTTCATCCTTTTAAGCTGATCCATTTTTTTAAAACCAAATATCATTTCGACTGGAACCATGAACCCATCTTTGCCTCTCTTTAGGGTGCTATGGACTGTATGTGGAAATCCAACATGAAGCACATCATGGAGTAGCAGTAACCCTCTTAGTAACCTCTCCTCTGATTTGCAAATCTAACCTTATATTTCTTTCTGCACGTCCTCTTTGCTTTCAACATCCATCACAGGACTTTGCCCTCTCCCCCTTCCCCTTGGCACATCTTCCTTGGGCATAGGGCTGTCATGTTCTGGTTCTCTCTAAAACTCTCTGTGGGGCAAAAAGCATCTCTTGCTCACCCTTAATCTGGTCTCTGCCTCTCTTGTGTTCATAGAGACATCACAGCCCTGTGGTGAAGGTACAGGTCTCATATTTGGCAAACTCAGGCTCACATCCTTTCTCTGCCAAGGATCTCCTGTGTGGCCTTGAGTGAACCATAAAAGGCTTAATCATAAAGCAAATTCTGGGGCTCAACTCACAAACACAGACCTTCAGCACCCTGAATGCAGTGCCACCTCTATATTCCCACCCTCACAATCTCTGGCTGTGGGATGTGTGCCACCACTCCAACGCTGAGCACACGTACAGCCACGAGGAAACGTTTATCAGATCCCACATAGCACAAAACATCGAGAAGAGAGATGTGTGGAAAGGTGTTGCTTTTATATCTACAGTATTAGAGAAGGTGGGAACTTTCCCCACACGTGTGCTAAGCTTCAACATTTTCCCCTGACCAGTTCAAGCCTCGCACCTTCCTAGAGCTTTTCCTAATTCCTGCACTACAGGATATTCAGAGGTAGGAAATTTTTGGTCTCTCTTGTTCGTACAAAGTAATTAAATGCTTATAAAAGCAACTGCTTTTGCCTGAGTGATGGTGCTAATCACCAAGTCAGAATAATTCACCCCCTGACCCTCCACACATCTACGTGTTTAGAAAAATTACTCCTTGGAATATTACAGGGCTGCAGTTTTCAACAGTTTTCAATTTACAAACTGCTTTTCTTTATTCCCCAAAAGAGGTTATGTATCCTTGTATAAAAGGAATTTAAACCCACTGACAATAGGCTTGCTTCTGTTAGCTGCTTTTCATGGATCTCTTGAAGTATTCCAGAGGCTCCCAGAGGTACACGAACCACAGGCTGAAAAACAGTGTTGCAAAGGGAAAAGAGGAGCATGGCTTTAACAACATTGGCTTATTCTCCTGAGGCTTTAAAACTGCTGCCTTCCTAATGCATGTTCTGCAAACCTTGGCTCTGAGGAGATGGAATATGAGACACAATCTAGATGTTCACCTGCCAAGGGAGGAAAATCCTTTCCCTTCCCAAAGAGACACAAGTATTGGCACAGGAGGTCACTAAAACCAAGTGCTTGCTGCTGTGATGATGTGGGTTCGAAAAAGACAGATGTGTGTGAAACAAGATCCTTCATTCCGGGAGATCCCACTCTACTGTGTGAAAGTCATATGGGAACACTGACACAAGTGGGGGCTGTTCAGTTCTGAATTGCAAAAGACACGGTTTGCTCCCCTTTGCCCTCCCTGAAAACAAAAAGGAAGGGAAAGAGACATGTCCCTACCTGGTGTTGATGGAAAGCACATTTCAGCTAATCTAGAGGTGTTTCTGAGCTACAGCTTATGGGAATAAGGTCACAGCTACAATACCTGATTGTTAGAAGCACTCAAAGGTACTCATGATGAGCTCACCCTGAACATGGTGAAAGAAATGCAATCCTGAAATCAAGAAAGTCACAGACTTTCAGACATTTTATTTCTATAAGGACTTATAATGGATTTTGCACCTAAAGGTTTGGTTTGTAACCACTTAATGCTCCCTTTAATCACTGGAGGGAATGAAGATGAACTATGTCACTTCCAGCTCTCGTTCATTTGAATTACTTCAGATGTCTTCAATAAGACAAATCCCAAACTCCATGTGCCTCTCCCTCCATGGACTACAAAGAAATGCAGAATATTGGCATAGCGCAGAAGAATACACTGCAGGAATTTCCACCTGGACAAAAGAAACCTGTCTCTTGGTTTTAACTAGTTCTGGTTCAAAAATGAAATGTCTTCATGAAAGAAAACATCCATTTCTGGAATCAACTTTGCAGACACATTTTTGTTTTCCCCACAGATGACTCACCAAAATAGGAGCTGCAGGCCAAGTACCTCAACCAGGGTCCTGTAGGTAACAATGCAGGGCTGTACTATTTCCTGTGATGGACTGTGGCAGTTTTGGCAACTGGGAGAGAAAAATCCAGCTACTGCTTATGTGGAGCTGGAACAAACTCCTGTATTCTGGGCTTGCATATGAAGGGGATTACGATGAAAATGCTGAAGAGCTCAAAGCTGGATGGCTGAGGAGCAGAGACTGAGCTTATTCAAAATGAAAGCCTCCTGGAAGCAAGCAGGGAACTGAAGCAGCTCAAGAGTCCAGTGACTGTGACATAATCAAACAAAATCCTGCTTCAAATCAATTACTTAAGTACTTAAAAAAAAAAGAGAACTTTGCAGCCCTTAGAAGTCTCAAAAGCTCCATTTCAACAATAACTTGGGGTTTTCTTCAGTAGCCAAAATGCAGGCTACATTAACAGATCTTTTTAGGCCATAAGGAGTCATTGTGATTAACCCAACTAGGTATACTGACTTTAAGAGTCCAAGTGCTGGAGGTTTAAGCATCCTTAGGCAAGGCTTTTGGTGGGACTGTCTCCTCAGGGCTGTTGTATTCTTGACATGACTTCCCTACTGCTGTTTTTTTACACACTAATTTGAAATTTTCATTAGAATTCTCATGACTGGATCTGTATTTGAGAGGTTGATGTAGTTGCAAAATCTATTTGCTCTGTCTGCTCCTTTCATTATTCTTGTAAAAAGAAATACTTCTCTCTGTAAGTCAGAGTTGCTGGAAAAGAAAATCTTTGTATTTTGTGGTCATTGGTTTTATATTTATTCTTTCTCTGCTAGGCATCAAACTCACCACTAATCTTTTTTAATGGATAATTTAAGTTTTATTTTCTTAAGAAAGAAGAGTTGTGCACTCGTGGTGTCTGTGGCTGTAGTTCAGTGTGCATTTAAAGCAGGTGCTGCCAATGTAAGGACCAAACACTTGCACCCCCTCACCCCACTCCTCCTGGCCACCCACTTCTGCCTGTGCAGGATGGGTTTGTGCAGCCTTGCACAGAGCAGAGGAGGGAGTGGTGCTGGCTGAAAAAAAGACAAACCACGAAGTCTTATCAACCCAAACCTAATACCCAAACCAAATCCTTCACACATTTTTAACTGTGGCAAGATCCCCACCCAGCTGTGTAAATACCTGTGCCAAGAACACCCTGAGGAGCGGTGGGAGATGCAGAGAGCACAGAGGGAGGGGAGTGCTGAGTTTTCCAGTGGACAGTCAAAGGGTCATCAAACCACTCCACGTGTGCGCGTGTGTTCATCAGTCTTTGCTGTTGTGTCCCTGTACAGCTGTTGAATCTGTCTGCCCATCTCCACCAAACTTCCAGCAGGGCTGAGGACTCAAGTACATCAAATTCCTACTTCTCACAGACAGCAGAAAATGGGAGAGATCCAAGTCAGAGGCTCCTCGGAGGAGAAAAACCACAGTGTGAGCTCAGCTCTTACCAGCCATCTGAGACTCCACATGTCCAACCACTTTCTGAGACACTGATGTTGTTGCCACCAAAGCATCCACACTGGAGGGGCACAGGAAGCCTGGATTCACAACTTCCACTGCTCAACAGGCAACTTGTTAGATTTACTAGCTTTTATTTGATTGTTTTGGGGTCTCCAAAGAATCTGCAGTGCTGACTGTACAAGAACAGCTCTCTGTGGCACTGGCAAGTAATTAGAGGGAAAAGAACCAGAACAGCCCTTCAAACAGTCAAAGCAGCTTTTTGATCCAGGACCCTTAAAAAATTTTAAAAAACATTAAAAAAAAGAAATAAAAAAAAAAGAAAAAGAAAAAAGAAGACTAAACTCAGTTTCAGCTTCTAGGAGCACAAACACTTTCCAAGCTGCCACACACACCCTGTCACACATCTCAGGTTTGCTCCTGGGGGGCTTGGAAAAATGTTAAGCCCTTTTTCAGTGTTAGGCTGAGTTTCACCACTGTTTAACTTTTTAAATTCATAGCAAAGTGTCCTAGGGCTCAACAACCACTTTGCAAGGAACCTCTCGCCCTGAATGAAAATAGTGGCAAGAGTTAATTGGCCTTCACAACCACCCTGTACATCAGTGGGAGCAAAGGAAACCCTCTCTGAGAGGGCTGGAGCTCAAACAAAAATTTCACCTGCCCCTTTCTATAAACAACACCCACTTATGTGTCTGACTCAAAAAAAACAGGAAAGAGGAATGACTTTCTCCAAAAAATAGGAGAACATTTAGTTTTTAGTGCTACTACTACAAGACACAATTCCATTCAGCCTCATTTTCTGTAGACCTGTCCCATTTTGTCCTGCAGAGGTCGGTCTTGCCTGCAACACGCTGCAAACAACAGGTCTGTTCTCTCTCCTAAAACATTTCAGGGATTAGGAGAATTAGAATTTGGGAAAGTTTCATCCCCCCATCCCCTCAAAAATACCTGCTTCGTTAAAGTTTCTCTCTAAAAGAGGGATGCACTGTTTTTACAAGGATTTATGTTCCAAAAAAAATACAAGTGATGATGACCTGATGATCCTCCCAAATTGTATCAGCTATCCCAAGAAATGCAAAATAGCAAAGGATAACTCTTATTGAAAAAAAAAAAATAAAAACCAAACAAAACAAACCCACATACACCAAAAAAACCCCCTCTGGTAACGGGAGAATAACTTAGTTTTGGCATAAATATGCTGAATAAAGGCTTTTTATTGTCTTTTCCAGCCCTACATTTGCACTTGCCCTAGCCAAGGTCTCTGGACATAAGATATGAAGTACAGCAAACCCCTAATGCAGTCAGATTTTTTCCCTTTTTGTTGGCATTGGGATGCAGCCCTGCTCCTGAAGCTGTACCAGAACACAGTTTGGAAGCTACAACGAGCTTTTAATCCCCCTCTAACTCCACAATTCTCAAATGATTGAGAGCAGACATCTTTTCCTGAGGTTGCAACCCCTGGGTATACTGCATAAAATGGACTGTCATCCTTCAAGAAGAGGAAAAAAAATCCTGTCTCCAAAGCAATGAAAGGCTGCAATTTTGTTTATTTACCCTAAACAAGATCTGACGCACCAAGTGCTAACCCTTCCTCTGCCCTGCAAGGGGGATTCTTATCTGCTCCGTGCCATGAAACACGAGCTGAGGCAGCTCCGCTAAGCTGGTTTCGAAGGCGATTTCACTAACATTTCCCAAACCAGTTCAACTTTCCCACCCTCTCAGGACCAATCCCCAGCTAGAAGTATTTAGTGTGGCAGCTGCTTCCTGAGGCATTTGGCCTCCTGAATGCATTCCTTTGGGACTAGGGAAAGGGTTTGAAGGAAGCCGGAGGTAGCTCACTTTTCAGCGTTTTGTGCTCAGCCTCCTTTCCTGGGCTGAGCCCTGGCAGGAGGGATCCTCAGATTAGAAGGAAAGAGAAATCCCTGTCAGGTTTAAGTAGCCAGCAAAGAACCAGGGGCTCGGATCAGAGATGAACCTTCAGCTTGCATTTATGTGAGGGCAAATGAAGTCAGAGAACTTGTCTGAGCCCCAGTTGCCTGTCAGAGAGAGGACACCACCTCTGATTTTTAGTAGGGAGATTAGGAATTCTTTAGTAGGAATGAAGGCAAGAGTTCACCTGAGGAAACAAGGGGGTTGCCTGGAAGGCAGCAAGGTCCTTTATTTAGACTTTATCCTGCCCTGTGCATTCCTATCTACTGCTTCATGCCATCATGTGCTGGTTTGGATGAGCAGCTCATGGCAGCTGGCCTGGTTTAAACAACAGCTTGAGATTGCCTTTAAACCAAGCAGCAGAAACGCTGCTACTGTAGGTGTGAATGCAGATGACCTGATTCCCACCTATGCCTACTAACAGGCAGGATTTCCTTATAAACTCTCAATACTTTCCAGGTGAAATCACTGAGTCCCTGCTGGGAATTACACATAGGATGGATCACAGAGAAGTAGATTTTTGTCCGTAGTTGTTATGTCTCGTTATTTTTGTCTGGCAAATGGATACTCTCACCTTTATTTGTCACCTTTCCTGCTCTTACACTTGTAAATGCTCCCCACAAGTTAAAAATATTTCTGAAGTGACTAGTCAAATATATAAAACAGATGCACAATTGCATCTTGGGATGAATTAATTCTGTCTGTGTGTGAGCAAGAGTATAAATGTGTGGGTAGATCAGGGAATAGATTGGATGAAGCACACCAGCTGATTTTTAAATCTCCAGATCTTGATCACTGTTTCTTTGTGTCTGATTTTCTTCCCTCTTAGGTAGAGAGGGAATCATCAAGGATGTTTTAAGAGGTAATCCCATGGCAAGTATTACATTGAAATTTAAATCAAACTTACGATAAGGCCGAAAGGCATCCAATACTTTCAGTTTCTTTTTTTTCTGTTATTTGAAGTATAACTTAAAAACAGCCAAATTGGCAGGACTTTTCCTCTAAAGTAGCAAGGCAAGGAGCCAGCTCTGTAGGCCTTCTTTCAGAGCAGTTCCTGTAGCCTTCCCTATCAGCAGGCAGTGCAAATACTGACTGGGATCTGTAGGTGTAAATTAGGCTGCCACATACGCCCCGGCGGATGTTACATGGGGAGATGCAGGTTCCCTGGGTGTGTTTGGAACAACTGCTCTTTGTCTGAGAGTTTGACAACCTGGCCCTGTGTCTCAAATGTCAGGGCTACAGTAAGTTTTATGGCAAGGCTCAGATCTTCTCAATTACATATATCATTCTGCACTGGGAGAGACAGTGGACATTGCTCTTTGGAGAAGGCAAGCAGCGCTTGTGTAATTAAATCCTCACCTCTGAAAGCCTTCATTATATATTCACATCCTCCACAGACAGTGCTTTGTGATAGAAATACTAACACAGTGTCCAGCAAAGCTATTATTGATGACAAAAAGTATGGCTAGTGGAGGAGGTTCTGCATGGCCATATTACCATCTAGGAATCTAGATGAGACATTTGGATCACTGAATCCACTCTGAGGTACCATGTGCAAACCTGCCATCAGTGTTTCCATGCTCAGGACAAGAGCCACTAGACATTTGACCATGGAGCATGGGTTGCTTCCACATCACCTGCTTTATTAACTTCAGCAGGACAAGTGTTGAAATAAATGATGTGGACAGGATTGGTTTGGCTCTCAAGAGAACTCAATTCATTCACCTGATACCTTTTTATAGAGCCTTGTGCATGGAAAGCCCAGATCCACCAGATACAGTTAGTCAGTCCATTTAAGTCAATGGAAATTGTCACTGAACCTTGTTGAGATGTTTTCAGTTTTAAGTGACTCAGTTTTCAACCTGAAAAAATTCCCTGTTTATTTGTTAACTATGGTCTGTTTCATAGGAAGATTGGGAGGATGGATGCATATTTTGATATATTTTTATGTATGTATGGGGTTTTTCCATGTTACATTGATGAGGACAGGACAGACAAACATCTAGAAAAGTAAAAATTACCATGTTGAACAGGCCAGATTTGGTCTTCTTTGTTTATATTATTTCTTCTGCGTTTGTGTTAGAAAGGAGATGTGACAGGGCTGAATGCAGTTTGTTTTCTCATATGCTTATTAGCCAGTTGTGTGTAAATATCCAGACTCATTCAATCTAAAATAATGCATGAATGCCCTTGTAAAAGATCAGCATTTCTACTTTTCTAAGGAGTCTCCTAAAAGAAACAGCTACAGAGTCAATCTCAGGTATAATAGATTCTTCTTTTAGGCTTCAACAATAAAATAGTTGGTGGTCTCTAATGCTACTGCCTTTCAAAAATTCCTGGGTTTTATTAGGATAACCCATAAGTCTGGAAAGTCCCACCCTAAGAGCAGCAGCAGCTTTTGTTCAGAAAATACAAGTTTCTTCTTGCACAATGTTGGACTCAGGGGTGTCTGAACTATGAATGGGTGGCTAAGGGCATAATAGGCAACAGGTTTCAGACTTTTATGAGGAGGGGGAAAGGCAGCCCTACACTGTGGTGCTAATGTAGAACTACCTGAAACATGAAAGGACTCCATCCAGCTCCTGTTATACACAGGCAGGTCAACAGGTATAGCATAGTTGAAGCTCTATTGACTTCCAGGGAGCTGTGATGATTTAGTTTCCCAGACCTGGCCATATACCTACACACCATATGTTGTCTGTAAGCAATCAGAGAATGCACCAATTTCTTTAGCAAACTTTTCTATGAAACCACATGAAAATGGAAACACCTGTGCAGAGCTAAAAGACAATTTCTGAAATACATTTTTTCCACTGCAAATGATCAAGTTGTTCCTTTTCTTTCTAAGATGCCTGAAAAATAATGCCATGGGTCACTGTTCCTATGAAACTGTATTTCTTCTTGGTTTATTATTGCTGTCTGACCTCATGAGCTAACTTTTCAGAGGAGCACATGTGAATTTATTTACATATGTGCCAATTATATTAATAGAAGTTGCAATGACTCATCACTGCACATTGCTAAAAATCCTCCCTCATCTCATCTTCACAGGGACATTTCTGCTCCATGTGAATTTCCTCAGCTTACCTTGCTAGAAGTTCACACACCCTTATTCTCTTGGGAAGAAAAGTTCCCTTTTCTTTCTGAGCTGACAGATACTCAGCCTGCCATCCCAGTGACCTTGACTTCCTTTTGAGGGTCACTGCAAACTGTAATCCTATTTGGGATTCAAATCCCAGCTATCTTCCTGGTAAAGAGCTGCTGCTCACTCTTCTCTCTCTGGGTCCTTGTCCAGTGATGCTTTAAGACCCCACACATATACAAGCAGCAAGAACATTTCATTTCAATTTACATTTTGCATTAGAGCAAGACTCTTTTGCTGTATCATAACATTTTTATAAGATCCAGTTTATCTCATAGTGCTGGAGCTAGCTAGACTGTTTTTATACTTCATATAGAAGTTTGTTAATTAATAATTATATTATTCGTTTGTTAATTAATAATTTTTCTCTATCCTCATTTTGCTCTTTCACATAGCTCTCACATCTTTGTTTTTTCCCAGTCTTCCTGCCTTCCTCTTTCTGAATCCCACTTATTTTTTTTCCCTGATCTTTCTTCTCACGGACTCATCTTTACAAAATACAGCCCCTATCAAACCAAACCAGATGAACTTACAGTGTTAGCATGCATACAAAATTAGGCAAAATGCTCAGGGTATGTGAACACCTGCAGGTAAGAGGGCACCGTGACTCAGAACTTATGTAGGGCTTTACAAAACTGCTCTGCATTGGCCCAGCACAGCTTCCAAAAACAGCTTTTGAAATTCCCACTGCAAAGCTTTAAACTCCTGATCTGAAGTTCAGAAACAATTCCTAAAGTATCCCGTGTTTCTTTAAAAACGTGACTGGTGCTGATGTTTTATAGTCCAGAAAGGAGGTTCCTGTTCACAAGGACTATGAATTCACAATTTAGAGGGTCAGTCTATCTGAGTGAGACAGAACTGGAAGAGCTGAGGTGTTTTGCTTAAAACTGTTTTGACACTTGTATTTTGAATATGCACCATGTGGGCAGCTATTTCAGTGCCCTTTTCAGTTCAGGATCTGCAGGTAACATTAGAGGGCAAGCACAGTATTTCTCAAGTGAGTTGTGGCAAGAACTCCTTGAGTAAGCCTAATAAATGTTAACTATATGGCACAACATTATCAGTTTGTTCATGCCACTGCTTTTAGCAGAATATTTAAGGCAATTTTACTTTCTTGTAGAAATGAATCAAAGAAAAGAAGTGCTCCCTGCCCTGAAGAACTTTCAATCACGTCAGACCAAAATAATGATCATTTCCACTGCTGTAGTGATGCAAAGATGCAGATAAGGGTGTGAATTTTTAGCACAAAATTGAAGAAAATAAAAGGCATGTGTTGCAATCCAGGACATCATGGAGAGCAGCCATGGAGCCTGAGAAAGTGGAAGCAGCTTCCCCCAAGAACTCGGAGATCACAGAGCTGAGCTCCCTGAGCTGAACTTGAGTCCAAAGCCAGGGCTTTCTTTATCCATCCTTCTACTTAGGCAGCTTTACCCAGGTAGCCTCAGAGATCCAGATTCTGCCCTGGGGTACGTGTTGGCCTCATTAACTTACTCTCAATAAAAGCTGCAAGCAGAACTTTGCCCGCAGCAAGCAAGATTTATGGACTGAAAATGCCACATACTTTGCTTTTTATTCAGCGAGAAAAAAAAAGGAAAAAGAGCCTGAAACAAGCTGAAGAAAGTAAATGAATCAAGACTGCGTATTTTTCATTCTGAAAACAAGAAAATATATACACATGAACATAAAAAACACAGGTGCCCAACTACTGCAGCTGCCTCCTAAATCTGCTCTAAAGCACCAACAGCCATGTTAGACCTGTCTCCAGACAGATACATAAATTAATGGGGAGGGCTTTTTAGCAGGAAAAAAAATCATCTTAGATAAATTATTTTTCCCCCTCTTTTTCCCTAAGGCTCTGTGGTCCTTTTATTTGAATTAAGTGTGTCTAGGTGCCATGCTCTTTGAACATAAAACTGCAGAGCAGTTTATTCTCAACAGGGAAAGGAAAAGCTTTGGTTATGCTGCATTCCTAATATTTTTTGCAGTTTATGGAAAACTCCCATAAATAGAGTACAACACAGTAAGCTTTCCCTGCTAATGTGCTGTCTAGACTCCTTAAAATATGAGTTCTCCTTGCCTACCGTGTATCATGGCTTAAACTTTTGACCTTGTTTCTTTTCCCTTTGACCACTTCATAGGTTTTGACCCTTTTCAAGTATTTAATACCCAAATGGCGTGTCACCAGAGCTGCTGGGGCTATTAGAACTCTTAAAACCTCTCCTGTATTGTGAAGTTGAGAAAACTGACTGCAGCCTAACACAAAAATTTAGAAAATATCTTCCACCTTCATACAGCCCTCAACATACAGCACCTTCCCAGGGTGGGCAACGTTGATCCATGATGGAAGTGACAGCAGGCACTTCTGTCACACCATCACATTCGTGCTGGAAGGGGCAGAGGGTTCATCATGGACCCCTACAAACACTGGGGCATTGTTAATGCATGCCTTTGATTTCTGTTTATGGCCCCCAAGTTGAGTGATCTGTCTTGTTGGCACCAACCTGACTATTTTTAAATGATGAGCAGCTGGCTCAACACATACTTCAAAGATTTATGTTCGTGTGGCAGAGCCTCTCACTGAAAGGGAAACTCTGGCGTAGCTTCTGCTCACTCCATGCACAGAGACAGCCCACATACTTCATCCCAGGCCATCACAGCATGGATTTTAACTAAGAGAAAGCAGTGAGTTCTGTGAGGGAAGGCAAATGTGGAACAACAAAGGCAACAGTGAAACATCTGTGGGTTTCAACAAACCTTGAAGTTCAACTCACAACTTCTGCAGAGTCAGGTAAACTCTTGATGGGCATTAAGTGCAGGGAATCAGCCCTTCCCATGAACTGAAACACAGAAATGCAGTCAATTCCTGCACTTGCACAAGTATGTGGGTAGACACTCACCCACACGCCCTTAGATGTGCTTATCTTTCAGTAACAGAGCAAAAGAGCCCTGCAGGACATCACTGTGCTGGATATTATAACCAGGTGTTGGTTTATGAAGGATAATCTAGAGACTCCTGTGTCTGATGCAGAACACCAGAACTCCAGCTAAGCTCTCACATGCTGGCACTGACAATTCCTAAAGACACTCTTTCATACAGAGGCACTTGGCCTGCAATGCCTCTCCATCACAAACACTCTGAGTGAAATCCTGTGGGTAACAGGCATTCCTTGCCTTCACAGAGGTCTAGAAAACCAAAGATCCACAAGGGAATATTTTTCACTACTGACTAGAAAAATGTATGTAATTCCTGGCAGTATTTTCCTGGCCAACCCAAGGTGGACCCTCATATGAACTGAAGACCTGAAAAAGCATCAGCAGTGTCCCTGTACAAATACAGGAAGCCACTCACTACAATCTGTATATTTAGGCCTGTTGTGATGGGACAGGCATTTACTGAACAAGCTTGAGATGTGAATCCCATCATGACAGCCCCCTGTCAATGCTGGGAAGGAGGTGGTGGTGGTGATGGTGTCCTACTGCTGTTAACAGTCACAAACTGCCCTGAGGTTACTGCTGCTCTGACACTACACTCTGACCCCTCCCTGCCCCAAAACCGGAGGGAAGAGAAATAACAACCCCAGCTGACCTCAGTCTGGGTGAGCTGTGATTCCACTGTGTCTGCTAAAAGTAATTTTTAACATAAGGTAACAAAGCTGGGCTACCTTTATCTGGAGAGCAAAAACTACCTGATTGAATGAAATCATGGCAACCCGACCCCTTTCCCCCATCACCACATGGCTGAACTTGTAACACTGACTCCAGGAAAGCTGCACAGACCATGATGCAAATCCCTGAGCCCAGGAGAGTTTAGGCAAGACTGAAGCGGGATGTGCAGTCTCTCATCTCATTTCTCAATCCTCCCCACAGCACAAGGCAACAGGCTCTCTCCATCCAATTTACTGCTGGATGGATGGAGGGGGAGCCCCATCCATGCTGGGACAGGGCATCCTGAATTCAGAAATTCCTTCTGTTGTGGAAGTAGCACTATAAATTCCTCTGATTTTGCTCCTTCAGCTACTCTCTAAGCTGTTTCCTGTGCTGTCTGGTTCACTGTCCTAAAACAAAGCACTTTTAAAAGAGGTATTTTGTTAAAATGTCCAAAGTCAACTAGTGTTCAACTGCTTGGATTACAGAAACATTTTAAGACAGCAAACATATATTATAGGGGACTTTTTCTCCCTCTCTTGGTCTTCTTGTAAGGTTACTATTGGACCTATTTGGACCTTGTGGTGAATTCCTCACTCAGGTCATCTCCAGGGTTTCTCAGGCACCTTTGCTGGTGATCAGATCAGCATTACTGGGCAGTGTGTACCTGAAGGGCACCACACTCAGCAGCATTCCCTTCCAGGTTCTTTCCCTGCTGCAAAAGCATTTCAGGTTTCTGTTAGCAGGACTGAGATTCCTACATACATTATCAGAGCCTTCAGTCTGCCAGTCAGCCATAGCTCTCTCTCCTTCATTAGAGACTAATTAAACTTTCTTGTCCACAACTGTTCAAATCTCACTTCTTTAATGACTAAGCTTTAGCATCTAATCTTTGACAATATGAGCAAATAAATCTTCAGTTTCTGCTCTTCCCTGGCCACAGGTCATGCCAGGCTTCCCCTGTGGCAGAAAGGGAAATCCAGCACCTCTCCTTTCTCATGGAATGTGTTTTTCAGGTGCTTTATACAATTTTTTTTTCTTTTTACAGTTTAGGAGGTCCCATATCTGAGAAGCCAAAGTAGCTGCTGGTTTGCCAGGAGTTTAAGCAGCTTTCCTCCTCTCTGCCTAAACAGTAATTTAGCTCCTTCTCAACAGCCCAGGGACCAGAAGCACACCCAGCCCATCCCCCTTCCTCTGGGCTGGCACAAGCTCCTCTCTGGCTTCACAGCAAGAGAGTAGTTCCATAAACCCCATTATAAATATGTATATATATACACACACACACACATTTATCATCCATATGTCTGTCTCTCAGTTGTATTCAGGCTTAAGAAAAATCCTTCCAGTCTGTATCAGGCACTGTAACTGTCACCCCTGTGGTATTTCACTGCCTCTAATGTTTTTTGGATAACTTTAGGAAATATTAGCCAAAAGCCTTTGAGAACAACAGGAATCTTTCTGTCATCTCCTTGTGTTTCAGATCAGGAGCTGAATTCTTGGTCTAAAGCAAAATCTGTACATTGTCCTCTCTCTTTTCACTCTGATTTCCCCATGCCTGCCACAATTCCCTGCCTTTCCTACAACATCTGGTAGAGTTTTTATGCATCTATATCTGAGGGCTGAATTAGACACATGACTTCTAAATTGCTTAAAATATTTTGACACCTCCCAACCTACTCCTAAATCCTACAGATGGGCCAAATTATCTGCTCAGTGGGTCTCACTCTTGTGTTTTCTTGTCCCTAAATGCACAGAACAATTATGTGAAATGGAAAAAGAGCTTAAATTATAATTAAATCATAACTAAAGCTTAAATTCATGGTGCTGAGCCAAGGAGGTAAGTTGGGCTGAACATTTTGTCAGCATGTAGCAAACCAAATGTGAATAAGTTGATACTCTCCGTACCTCTCCTTGGTGCTCTTGTGTGCATTTTCACTTGTACATCTCAAGAGCCAACACCACAGTGATACAGATTTCAGGCATGGATGGAATATGTGCACACCATAATATTGATACATTTATAATGGTCTTCATATGGAAAAGTTCTAGCAAGTTCAAGTGATTCACTAAGATTTTGTTTAGGTATTCATGTCTGAACCAGAAACTCTCCAGAGGGTCATTTGCTTGTTTGATAAATCAGAGAAGAACACATTTTTATACAAGTATTTTAATACAGGAAATATGAGTCTAGTCAGTATCTTTCCAAATAC
Source organism: Myrmophylax atrothorax (assembly GCA_026770055.1). Classification (NCBI taxonomy): domain Eukaryota; kingdom Metazoa; phylum Chordata; class Aves; order Passeriformes; family Thamnophilidae; genus Myrmophylax; species Myrmophylax atrothorax. The sequence continues at coordinate 58,995,019 of JAOXXN010000065.1, forward strand.
GTGTCTGAGTGGGTTTTGATGTGAAATGCTGCTTAATGTCTTTTAAAGTACTATTTAAACAACTTCACATGAGCCATCAATGTGTCTCCCATTTTCCAACACTGAAAGGCCAATGCTAAATAGATGTTTTTCAGAATCACATATAATGAATAAACCAAAAAGAAAGTGGAAGAGGAAGAAACCAGCAACAAGGCATGATTTAGAAAATGTATTACCCCAAAAACATAAATGGTCACCTCTAGTTTGGCTCTCTAATGGAAAAGAAATAAGGTGAAATTGGGCAAATCCAGACCTTTTCCTGAGCTCTGACTCAGCCTGCTGCATTTTGTGAGGGCTGGCAGGATTGGCACTGGGAGGACTGAGCAGTGCCCAGGCAGGCCAGAAGGCACTGATTTATGACAAAAAGAAGGGTGTAGCCAGAGAGTAATTTCTAACAAATGCATCTAAAAATGAGCCGTAAAGAAATGATGGATTGATAGCAAAGAGCAGGGCCCCCAGGAAATGCTGGGGTTTGAAAGCTTCCATTTAACTCTGGTTTAATTCTGGTTTGAGTGGAACAAGCAGAGGGAGAGGAGGCTTTTCACAGAAACCATAGTTTTATATTGTAATGTGCAGAGCAATCCAGACAGAGAGTCCCAAGCACCTCAACAGAGGAAATGGAAGACAAAGCTGCTTGCCAAACATCACAAGCTACACTTGCAGGTCTTTCCTTTCAGAAAAATACAATCTAAGCCTTTTGGTAGCATGGCTTATCAGAGGGATTTCTGAATAAACATCCATCTGTGGGATGGGAAGGGTGGTCTATAATGCACTCAGCCACATGAAATGGGGGAAGTCATTCTATGTGTTGGATGTTGATTTTTTGTGCACCAAAAATGCTGATCAAAGTCTGGGGAAAATGATGGACAGACACTTAAACAGCTCAGGCTGTTCTGCTCATTAAAACGAAATAAACAGATGACTGAAATGTGATTTAATGTCACCATATAAGTTTCTCCACCAAAATGACAGGTACTGATGTCTCTCTTGCCCCTTTTTCAGGATGAGAGAAAATGGCCTGAAGTTGTGCCAAAGGAGCTTCAAGTTGAATATTACGAAAAATTTCTTCACAGACAGGGTTGTCAGGGGCCTTGCAACAGGCTTCTCAGGGAAGTGATGGAGTGAGTCACCATCCTTGGAAGTGTTCAAAAACATGTGGATATGGCACTTGAGGACATGGTTTAGCAGTGAACGCTGTGGTGGTGCTGGGTTGATGACTGGACTTGATCTTAGAGGCCTTTTCCACCCTTAAAAATTCTATGATTATGTGAAAAGGAACGTTGTCACCAAACCTCCCAGGTGAAACAGGAAGGAAATATTGAACAGATAATTGCAGGGAGTCATCATCAAGGACAGTGAGAGACTTTCTGCCACTTGATGTGTTCAGGGCAGGACATGGTGACTTTCTGGAGAAGAAATTCCAGCCAAACCCAGTGCAGCCTGTGCCAAACTCAAATTACTGGTCTCAGAAGACAGTTACCCTTAGTAAGCGGATTAGTCTTTGCTAAACTAGACTAGATAATCCAATGGCTCACTCTGACCCTAAATTATCTCAGTCTCAAAGGCTTTATCTACCCACTTGAATGCCTGTGGATACAAACAGTAATGTTAAATTAACATGCCTATTGACATTTATATTAGCATATTACTTCTGGGTGGGAAATGCCTCAATCTTGTTTAAAGGAGCACTTGAATGCACTTAAAGTTCCACTGAACCCACCAGGCCCCAACCTCATGCCCTAATGTGCATTCCTGAAGCACACTGCAGAAAATAAAGGTAACCATGTAAAGTGAAATACAGAACCCTTGACAACACAGCATCCATTATTTCCCCTTTTCCAGCGCTCTTAATGTATCCACTTGCTACTTTAAAACTTCTCTCTTTTTGAGAGCAGGTAGTTCCAAAAGGAGAAAAAAATTGTTTTGATGTACATTGTGGTACGAGGGGCCAATTGTGCTGCTTTTTATTGCCATTGCAATCTCCTAATTTTGATTGCTTGTATTTTATAAAAATGCAATTGCATGCACTGAGATTTCTCACATATTCCAGAAGCTTCAGACTGAATATTCAGGACTTTTTAGAAGATTTGTTCACTCAAACCAAAGGAGTTGTCTCTTTTAAAAAAAACAGGGTTGGAAGAAACACACTGATTTATCTACGTGAAACCAACTCCAGTGCCTTTTCTATGAGTGGTTGTTGTGCCTCTTACCTTCTGAGTAAAGAACTCAAGAGCTGGTAAGTTGTTGGAAAGTGCCTGGATGCATCAAGGGGAAGGGTTTCAAACTGGCAGAGGGCAGGTTTAGCAACATGGTGTAGTGGAAGGTGTCCCTGCCCATGGCAGAGGGGTTGGAATCAGATGATCTTTAAGGTCTCTTCCAACTCTAAATATTCTGTGATTCTGTGACTTTTGCTGTGCCTATTCAAATCTCCCCATACAGCCCAAGCAAGAAGCTTGTGAACTCACAGTTAACAGTTCTGAACTCTTGTGGGAACTCACAGTTTTCACATGCTTGGAAAACACTTTATATATCTGTTAAAAAAAAAGTACACCAAAAAAAAACCCCAAAAACAAACAAGAAAAAAAACAAAATGAAAACAAAACAAACCAAAAAAATAAAAAGAAAAAACACAAACAAAACCCAAAACAACAAAAAAACCAAAACTGACAAAAAAAGCAAACAAAAAACCCCAAACAACAACAAAAACAAACAAACAAACAAACCCAAAAACCAAACACCCCCCCAGTCTTTCTGAGCATTTTCAACTACCTCCAGCTCCTAGTGCTGCTCAGACTGGACTGGGATCTGCCAACAGGGCCATTCCAGATGCATGCAGGGACTCAGGACTGCCTCTGTAATTGTTGCACTGAGAACAGGTCCTTGGCTCATTTGTGGCTTCTCCCCATGTGTCCAACCCACCAGCAAAAGCAAGGAGACACCTGATTCAAATGTAGAGGGGGTGAAACTGCTCTGAGCAAGGACAGAGGAAATGAGATGTGTGGGTTAATTTTTAGAAAAGATATACTTGAGTAATTAGCCTGTAAAGAACAATAGGGTCAAATTAAGATTGCACAACTACCCTGGTTTGGGTGGTTTCAGAGTTTTGTGGACCTCATTTTGCATTTATGATGTTCTTTCTCCACTTTATTCTCATATGAGGTGTATAATAATGCCTCAGCACAGCCAGTATGCTTTAACGAACTGTCCTGAAGTGGTGACAATCTGCTGTTCCAACATAAAGCTCTCTCTCCTTGGCAGACAAACAGCAGAACTCTCTTCCCTGGGTATTCTTCCCTCTTGTTTTTCTTCTCTTCCTCTCCAGCAGTTTCTAATCCTGATGATCCTCATTCCCACCTACCTGTACCTTTGTGACTTTCTCTCATTTTTCTTGATATCTTTACTCTTTATCCTTGTACCTTCCATGTGTATTTTACAACAGTTCATCCACAGCTTGCAAGTGAGAATAATCCCTTCTCAGATCAGTTCTTCAGGCTCCCCAGTGCCTTTTCTCATTTCACTTACCCTTTTCCTTTGTTATTATCTAGATTTTTCTAATTGTTGACTTTGTTCTAATTTTTATTTTCCCTGGCAGTGTTTACTCTATGTCCTTCCTACTAATTCCCTACCCTATTAAGCTCTTGTAAATTCTCATCCATTCTCTTCTGAAACCACTAAACTTCTTGCATCTGTAACATCCTCTGGAAGGGATTCCACTGCTCTGACACCACTGTATGAAGAAAAACTTCCTGTTGTTTTTAACCTGGCTTTTACTAGCTCTGTATCATGGCCATAACTTTTTGTTCTGGAAAAATCACAGAATGGCTTGGGTTGGAAGGGATTTTAAAGATCATAAAGTTCCAACTCCACTGCCACAGGCAGGGACACCTTCCAGTCACTAAAGCCCCATCCAACCTGGCCTTGAACACTTCCAGGGAAAAGAGAGTGAACACCTTGTCCCTGGTGCTCTAGACCTCTGTCATACACCCACTTCTAATCTGTCCCTTTTCCAGATTCAATGATTTCTCATATGAAAGCCATTACAAGCCTTTGATCTTCCTTTTTATCATTTTTTAGCCTTTTCTAGTTTACTATATCCTTTTTTTTTTCAGATGAGAGGATAGAACACACATTATTTGAGGTGGATGAACATGGCCACAGAGAGTGATGAAATCATTTTTGTTTTGCTTTCTGTTTCTTTCCTAATCATTCCTAACATTCCATTTACTAGTTTTTTTCTGGTGCCTTCTGAGCCCCGAGCTGATGGTTTCATTCAAGGTTCCCTTTTTAGTCATAATAGTCAGTACAGAGCCCATCATTTTATAATGAATCCAGGGTTGTCTTTTCCCACATGCATCAATTTCTGTTTATATACACTGAATTTCATCTGTCATCTTATTGCCCCATCACTCAGCCTCTTAAGGACCTCCTGCAACTCTTCACCCTTCACAATCACGACTATTAAAAGCCAACAGGAAGCCTGTGGCTCCTTTTGCTCAGGGAAGATTAGCAGGGTCCGAACAACACAGGGAGACTCATCCTTGGGCAAAGCTGGCTGGATCAGCTGCCCTAAGACTTCCCTTGGGACAAACTGGGCACTCTCAGGGATGCTGGGCAAGACCCTTCAGGCAAGAAAGATTCCCTAGGGTGCCTCCATGGAATTGTCTGCAGCCTGCACCCCAAATGGGGCCTGGAAGCTGGCTATGAGGGTGGGGAGGAGCAAGGCAGGCTCACCCTGCACAGCTGCACACGGTGCTGGGGAGTTGGGCTGGCTATGGTAGAGCCACACGTCTGCTAATGTCAGCTCATAAAAGACAGGGGGAAAAAAATCTCCTTTGGTTTAAAGTTTGCCCCCTCTGTGCCCCTCCTTTTTTTCCCCTCTCTGCTTCAAAAGAAAGACAGGTTTGAGTCTGACTCTGAAGCACCCTCTGCTACAGTATGTACCACTTACTTTAGTAAGGCTGATTAAGTCATGCATTTACAAGTAGACCTTCCATCAGAGCTAATTTAAAGCAGATGTTCTGGGTTCCACAGCCAGGGAGGCATCAATCTGAGAATTGCAAGGGTCTCTGTAAGAGCACTGTTTTTACTGCACTTTATAGAGCACTGGGAGGAGGTTAATTGGTGTAAAAGTTTAATTTCAAATAAGGATCCCCTTTTAAAGCTGCATATATGCATATACTTTTTATGGAGCGTTATATTACAAAGTCAGAGTGGGGGAGAAAAATCATCCAAAAACATTTCAGGATCAAAGACACCCAACCTGTCAAATGCTAAGATATTTTTATGAGGAAATAGGACTCACATTTTCTCCAGAAGACGCAGAGAGAAGTAAGGAGTGGAAAAATATTTAACTAGATTCCATGGTATATTAGAAGAAGGAGTAAAAAAAAAATACCCATGCCAATATGTTGGTTTCAGAACCTTCTGGCTTGGCTTCCACTGCTGAAAATATTGGCAAGAAAATGCTTTGTGCTAGGAATATTTATTAGAAAAGCAATAGATTTGTACAGTTTAACAATAGAGGGAGGATTCAGAATCGTCCATTTGCTCCATGTTCTAACTTTCAACTACTTTTGATTTTTATTTGCGAGCCAGAATAACTATACTTATCCCTTGAAATGACCATCAGCACTGGCTTAGTGTAATTGTATTATTTGATTAACTGTGCTGCCTATGGAGGGGTTATGGCCTGTTTCTTACACTGAAAACTGCACAGGCTTCTCCCAAATGGAAGACCAATCTTTGTATGAAGCTTAATCCATTTAGATTCACATTTTATACTTATTAGAAGTTATCAGATTTTTGCCTTTAATAAAGACTACAAAAGAAACTGGATTTACCTTGAATTTCAGTCTAGTTTTGTAGGTAATACAGACTGCCACTGTATTCAGCACTAGAAAGGTTCTCTCTTCCTCCCTCCTTCCTGAGAGAGAATCTCATTACATTTTCCTGCTCTTCCTGCCTTGTGCTACAGGAGCACATATGGGCCTTGGCCAAATTTCACAGAATCACAGAATCATAGAATCCATTGGGTTGGAAAAGACCTCCCAGATCATCAAGTCCAACCCTTGGTCCAACTCCAGTCCCTTTACCACATCATGGCACTCAGTGCCACGGCCAAGCTCA
>JAOXXN010000065.1:59002867-59015570 GCA_026770055.1 Myrmophylax atrothorax
AAATAGCTAACATATCTCCTGGAGACCGGCATGTTCCAATGAAGTGCTTGAACTTTAGGATTTTTTTTCCTTCCAGGTGAGTAATGCAAGAATAAATTAAAAGCAGGAAATCCTGATAAGTGCTACAAGGATATCTATGCTACAAAAACATCAATCCCCATCTTCTCTGGCTCCCTTTTTCAACACCCTCTTCCTCATTAATCTCATTTTCAAAGTTCTAAAACAAGTTTCTGCCAAGCCTGATTTTTTTTTTTGCCAAGCAAAGTTTTTTATACTACAGTCATTTGGAATAGGTATTGCAGTTTTGTTAAAATACAGGGAAACTGCCCAAAAAGCAATTACTACCCACTTTATACTAAACAGCAGTGGCTTCAATTCTTCACTTTTGTTTTGTCTTCAAAATTCACCTCTGAAAAGATGGCTTCCAAATTCCATGCAGCAATTTTCAGTGCCCCAAAATGCAAACTGAGAGGTCTTTTCCACTTGGCAAATACTGAACTCTGGAGTCAGCTTTTCCAAAGGGTCTTTTGGAGCATATTAGAGTCTTCCTGACTTTAACAGGCCCTTGTGTTTTAGCCTTTATTAACACAATTAGGTCCCTAATACCTTGGGATCTCTGTACATTTCAAGCCTTTGCAGTTCTCCAAATATCTCTTCTCCCAGACAAAATATGAACACTTACAATTCCTTTAAGAGATGTGGCAGTTGTAACTAAATCCAAACTTGAAATCCCCAAAGTCCTGTTCATAAACTTCATAAGCTCAGCAGCAACGTTCCCTGCACACCTAAATTCATGCCTCAGATTAAGTGCCACCTCCTCCTTCCAGATGCTGTTAGACCTTACCAGTATCACCAAAGGAACGCAATCTGAATGGGGAATGGCAGATGGAAGAAGGTGCTGCTCTGAAACCAGCTTCAGGTTTTTATCAAACTATCAGATTGTCAGATCAGAGGGGAGATTACTGCTGCAAATACATCTGAGGTTCTCCTATTAACCAGTCTATGCAACATCCAGTTTAAAAAACCTCTTTGCTTTGTACATCCCATTTGTGGGTCCATATGTTTCCTCATGATTTGCCAAGGAAAAAAGTAACTAACTTTGCTTTGTAGCTTTTTCTGTGTAATTTAATGTGTTGCAAAATCAATCCATGCTTTATAGCTCCCCTGAAACTACAGACAGAAAGGACAAAAGCATTTGACAAAACATGACTTTTTACACAGACAGACAGTGATAGGATGAAGGGGAAAGGTTTTAAACTAGAACAAGGGAGATCTAGATAGGATGTTAGAAAGAAATTCTTTGCTCAGAGGGTGTTGAGGCCCTGGCACAGGTTGCCCAGAGAAGCTGTGGCTGCCCCATCCTTGGAAGTGTTCCAGGCCAGGTTGGATGGGGCTCTGAGCAACCTGGCCTAGTGGGAGGTGCCCATGTCCATGGCAGGGGGTGGAACAAGATGATCTTTAAGGTCCCTTCCCACCCAAACCTTTTTGTGATTTGTCATTCTATGATAATATTGATTCAACTCCTTGGTATCCAGTGACAGGGCATGGAAATGGTTCAAAGCTGTGCCAGGAGAGGTTTAGACTTGATATTAGGGAACTTGTCTTTTCCAACAGGGTGGTCAGATGCTGTAAGAGACTTCCTAGAAATGTAGTTGATGCCCCAAATCTGTCAGTGTTTAGGAGGCATTTGGACAATGCCCTTAATGTGCTGTCACTGTTGGTCAGCCTTGAAGTGGTCAGACAGTTGGACCAGACAGTCATTGTAGGTACCTTTCAACTGAAATTATCCCATCCCATCCTATCCTATCCCATTCCATCCCTTTCAAATATTAATACTATGTTGATAAAGACCAAAGTAAATTATTCCCCTATGAAGATACCTTTGATGTGGAATTATCCTGCAGAGGGTATAGAGGAGGGTGAGCTAGTACTGTGACTTTGCCAAAGGCAGAAGATGGGTGCAAGCCAGATGTCTTATTTATGCTGCAGTGAAGGCTCCAAGTTGCCAAGAGTTGCTCAAATCTGCCCAGATGGAAGATTTCTCCAGCAGGAGTGAAAGATGATGCCCTGAGACACCTTTCAGCCATGACACTCACTGCTCATTAGGGACAACTTTCATTTTATCCTAATTTTTAGCTGCTCAAATGCCCACAGGGGACTGAAAACATCTAAATTGCTCGTGTCTAAGCCAAAACTTGAATATCTGAGCACTAGAGGTGGGCTGATCCAGGAGGTCTAACATGACCATTTCCATCAGCTACATCTTTTTCCTTTCCTCGTGTACCTGCTACTTCTCTCTAACATCAGTGGGGAACTGCTTGCCTAGAAATACCAGCATGAGTAAGAGTTCACAGACAGCGAGATGACTCTTAAATTACTCTATTTTTGTAGTGAAACATTCTAAATAATCAGATATGCCACCACGATACAGATGTGTGTTTTCATTATTGTTTTTCCTTCCTCCATTTCTAAACACACAGGTCAGTTTGACTTTCATAGAAACAGGAGATAAAGGACAGCAAGATTGTCCTTGGATGCATGTCCATGGATCCTGGGGTCTGGCTGCTGGTGCCAAATGGACTCTGTGCACAGCACCCCATTTAGCTCTGAGAACACGACCCATGCTCCCCTCTAATTCATGATGTCATTTGGAGCAAAACTCATCTCAATATCTTACTTTTATGATGGTAACTGTTGTTAACCTGAAATAAAAGCAGCAGCACCCTGGCATCTCAGCTGGCATAAAAAGAAGAGCTGCATCAGTTTGTGCCAGCCGAGGTTGTGGTTCAAGCTGTTTGTGGAGTTTGTTTTACTTCTACCCCTGCAAGCTCTTTGCTGTAGTCTAAAGGACATTAGAAAAATCTGACCATCAGCCAGTTGGGGACAGAAGGGGAAAATCCCTGAAAATTTAATATAGTTGCAGAGCACTTTTTGTTTTTTCCATTAGCTGATATTCTCAGGTTACCAGAAAGGAATTTGTTGTACTTCTCCACATTCATTGCTATTGAAACAAGAGGCTGAAAGATTTGAGAACAAATGGCCAGGCTGAAAGCGAGCAGTGCTTGTGCTGGGGTTTGGGTTAGGCCCTTTACCAACCCAGGGCTGATTAGGCATGTATTTCCTGGTCCTCAGCAATCAGATTAGGAAGTGCAGGAATTCATTGTCCTGAGCTTGCCACTGCTGGTTGCTGCAACAGCCATCCATCACACAGAGGACTGACGGGCTCAAACTGTCCATGTCAATCTGCAGCTGCCTTTAATCACACACAGACTTATGAGACACCCCCCACATCCCCTGTGGAGGTCTAGAAACTGTGCTTTGTTTTGCCTTGACATATATTTTTCCATTTAGGATGAAGAAGTATGAGCCCTATTAGGCTGCAGTGCAGCTGAGAAGCAGAAGGGGTAAACCTCTGTCTGAAATGGAGGAAATGATGATGTAATTTTGAACCGTTAAGGACTGAAGGGATTAAAAGATTTGGAGTAGGATTTGGAAAGTCTCTGGTGTTACATACAGTAGGGTTACACTGCCTGTCTCCCCATCTGGATGGAGAAGACCTTTTTCCCCTTTCCTGGTTTGGGGGTTGTTGTTATAGCTGTGCTGCTCATGAAGCACCGTGGCACTTAATACTCCATCATCATTTCCATCATAAACCCTCCTTTCCCTTGAGGAATTACAATGTCATAGTAAATATTTGCTGCAGGTTAAAGCTTACCCCTAAAGTCTGGTCTCAAGGCTAAGAGCAGCAGGGGCATGAGGCAGGATCAGGCTTGGAAGCTTTCCACCTTCTAGTAACATTGCACTTACCTCATTTGCTAAAATGAACATTTCTAGCCACTATCAACAACCCTCGACCAAAGGGTGATGCTCCTTTTCCAGGGGTTCAGACAGCTTAATGTCCAGTCTGTGCAAGGATTTATCACCTGGCTGGGGTGCTGGTAGGACTCATGTCCTGGGTGATCCTGGCCAGGCACATCTCACATGAGGGGTCTGTGACATCTCAGCAGCCCCAGCAGCCCCTGGCTCACCTCCCAGTTGGGGCTGGTGCTCTCTGATGCACCAGGCAGGAGCTGCACACAGAGGGAAGAGGCTGGTTTTCCTCAGCATCCCCTTGGCCATTCTGCTGTTACAAAAGAGGTCCAAGAGAACAGGGATGAAGTCAATGCAAATGACTCAGCTGCTCTCTGCTGCTGAGGTGGCAGGTCATTGCAGCGCTGTCTTCCAGCAGTTCAGTAGGTTTGGGGGGGATCTCCCTCTCTGTTTCCATCAAGAGAAGAAACTAACTTTTTTTTTATTTTAACTCCATAATCAAAACCTCTTTATGAACTCAAATCGTCTTTATGAACCAAATCTAGTTTCTCTGAGCAGAGCAGGAATCAAATAACACATGGGGGCAACACCTGGTCCTATCTGAAACAACAGCTCACCCGTATTGTCTCTCCCTCTCTGTGTTATTCTCTGAAGTTTGGGTTCTGAGTACACCTCTGGCAGCAGGTCAGGTCCCTTGGTTTTTCCTCTATTTGCTGCCTTGCCCACTGTTGCTGCCCCTCTCACATCCAGATACTTGATCACAACCAGAGCTGTAAATGTCAGAAATGTTAGGTTTGTCACGAAATTTAATTTGTCAGTTACAGATATGGCCATATCAAATACAAGACAGGGGTATCAAAATTAGAAGAAGTTAGCAAATGCCAAGAAATAAATTATATCTTAACCTCTAAGAGCAGAAGTGATATTTTGACAAGTGTTCTTGCTGGGCTTTACAGGATAATCACACCCACTGAATGTTCTAAACATGTGGAAACTTAAGTGTACATGCAAAAAAGTGGGCACGTCCCCCAGTAAAAACCTGATTAAGAAAATGCATTGCAAATATATTTTCAAAGCCTGTTCTGCAATTGCTCTGCTATATGGAAACACAGCATGAAGCTGTGGCCTGCTCCCATTAGTTTTACTCACAAAGCAAGCAAATAAAATCAGCTATTCAGTCATGCTGAAATAACATTAAGGCCCTGATAAATTTGCAAGTGCAATCGCAGTTGCAAATCAGAAGATATTTAAAAGTCAAAGAGCATCAGTCCAATTCAAGAGGCTTCCAAAGATCTGCTTTCTAATTGTCTCCAAACTCAGAAAAATTAGAGTATTATATGCTCTGATAACAACTTTCCTGAGTTCCTTATCTGAATGGAAATAGCACAGGGACTGTTTCACTCAGGCAGCTGTAAATCAGAAGGGCAAAGACAGTTTTAGTGGAACCTCTGGGATTTATATCAGCTGAAGACCTGGCCATACCATTATGACATACAAGCTGGCCATAAAGACAGCGCTTAATGAATCTTTAAAATGTTAAAAGAGATACAGTTTGCTTTCAGAAGAGGTCAGTGATTTACAGGATTCATATTCCTGTATTATTTTTATTATTATTTTATGACGAGGTTCATCTGGGGTCAGCTGAGACTCCAGAGCTCTCCACAGCTGAGCTGTGCCTTTTGCAGCGGCTAATACAAGACTGAATAATGAGGAAGGGAAGGAATTTCTGTCTATCCCATACCTGGGCATACATTTAAGCTGGAGACTGGAGTGCTGTGCCACAGGGAACAGGATATGGCACTGTACAGAGCCAGGCAGGTCTGGGGATAATTTCTCTAAAGCACAGCAGACTTCAAGGTTCCCAACAGGAGCATTTTGAGGTTACCCAAAAAGAAGTGTTTTCAGCAGCATAAAACACTCTTGGCAGGTACATCCTGCCTGGGCCCTGAGACACTACTCTGTGGTAACAGAAAACAATCCTATGTAAGCCAGAGGGAAGTTTGTGGACATTGCCCACATTCATATGAATCTGGTGATCATCTTAATTAAAACAAGGAGTGGGTGACACAAGTACATACATGAGTACGGTATTTTTTTTTGGAAAGGCCAGAAAACCATAATTGCCCAGAAGAAAAATATTGAGCCAAGGCCAAAAGTCCCCTTTGCTCAGAGATACTCCACAAAGACAGTGTCTGTCGCGGGATCACAGGCTGTATCCCTCAGCAAAGCTGATTTCATGTGGCAAAGCAGTCTTTTAAGCTGCCTCACCGCATGCAGTCAGGGGACAAACACACAGCCACACCAGTACTGCTCACCAGTGGCCCAGAACCAGAGAAAACACAGCTTTGACTCATTGTCTCTTCTCTCTCTCTCTCTGTGCCATCTTCACAGCAATTACAGGTAGCCATCTAGCAGAGGGTTTCAAAGCTCAGGCTGAGTTCTGCAGCTTTTTTGCAGATGTGTTGTGCTCACTACAGGTGCCAGAAAGAATGGTGGGGAAGTGCCTCAAGATACTTTTGATACTTTGAGAAGTATCTCAAGACACATTGTAATAAGTGATGCTTTCACAATTATAAGCAGGAGTTGGTTGGTGGGCTGAAAACAGCAAGGTGGTTGCCCAAAATTCATTTTCAACCTACAGTTGTCACCTGGGCAGATGTACTGCACCATCCTTATGCCTGGAAAGATTTTGGTCCCCACGTCCCTGAGCACTGACAGACAGGTGGACTTATGCCATCAACCTGGAGGGAAACTCCCCTTCCATTCCAGATGCATGAAATTAAATCTGCACTTTCTGGTCAGTATTGCCACTGCTTGCTTTCACAGGGTTGTTTAAAAGGGCTTTTTCCCATTGTTTTTCCAAGGACCTGCCCAAAAATGTTTCCATCCAAACCACCATCACGCAAGACTCCAGCAGAGGAGAGAAGAACAATAGCACACAAGGTTCCAAGTTCAATAGCAATTTCAAGGATTTCAGCTGTCACAGTTAATTAGTGGCAGTTTCTCTCAGGCCTCTTTCCTTAACCCCTGAAGGACAAGGCTTGGAAAACTGCTGGTCAAAAGACCTGTTTTGTAGCAGCCAAGAATTATGACAAAAGCAAAACTAAAAAATGAAGAGCATTCTGAAGTGAAAATTTCAGATAAAGTGAGATTTAATTTTTATTTCCACTTTTGCTAAAGAAAGAGGAATGAGCCTGAAGGGTGGGGTCAGAGTCTGGATTTTGGGCATGGTTATTTTAGAAAGCTGAACACAGTCCAACTTGTTCTAGGGCAAGCACTTCCTAACTTTAGGGTATTTAAAAAAAAAAAAATCTGTATCCTGATCTGAAATCTGTGGCTTGGGCTTGTTTCTAAACATTTCTTTTTCTTGCTAAAAAGAAAAACCATCATATGGTGTCACTGCAGAAACCCCCTGGAGCTCTGCTTCCTGACAAGGAACTACCATGGCATGGCTTCCCTTCCAAAAGGTGTGGTGGAGTGGGAAGATATAGGTTGGAAAGCCAGAAAAACGGGGTAATTTGCTGTTCCCAAACACTGATGCACAAACCATTTCTAGATGACACATCAAAACATCTTCCAGCTCCTCTGTGTGAGGACCCAACACCCTGAGCCAGCACCTCCTTGCAGACACGTCTGAGTGCAGCTTCTCCCCTTGCAGCTCAGGGAAGCAATTCTTCCCTGCAGTTACCAACCCACACCATGAGCACTGTTGGCCTGTTGTGCTCACCATCTCTGGAGTAATAAGGGGCAATCTCCACCATGGGGATGAACGTGGACTGAGTATCTCCTGAGCCAGCCCAGGGCTAATGACAGGGCCATGTCCCCTTGGCTGGATCAGGTGGTCATGGATATGCTCCTGATTTCAGGTTTCACCACACACTGCACATGTAAGGAATAAAACTGGTCCCCTGATACAGCCAGGGGGACTGTGAGAGCTTCCCTAAGCCAGAGCTCAAGAGCTGGTCCAAATGGAAGCAAACATGCCCCAGGGAAAGACACGGGATTTCAATCTACAAAATGAGAAAGCCCCTTATTTCCTGGTTGGTTATAGAGCCCTGCCAGGCACTGCTGCTGTGTGCAACCCTCTGGGCTGGTTGTTCCTCCTGCAGCAGTCAGACATGGATTACACCTGCCAGGCACTGAGAGCATGTTCTACCCCACTTCTCTGCAGCTCACCAGGGTCCTGAGGCCCTCAGTGCCCCATCTTTGCTGACCCCAACAACAAGTGCTCTGCTCCCTCTGCCTCCATTGCGGTGCATTCATGTCCCGTGAGTGTGAACGGTGCCACAGGTGGGAACACACCAAAATTAGGGGTTGTCCTGCAGGGCACAGCAGAAATCAAGGGTCTATTCAGAACGTCTGCACTTAAGTGTTACCTGAGATACGTCGTTTGTAGTTGCTGGTGGTATTCCTAAGCCTTCTGTCCATCTTGGAAACACCAACAACAAACAGCAAAGGCGCGTGTAAATCCTCCTGCACAGCTCCAGAGAAAACAAGAGCCCCTCACACTCGGGGAGAATGCTTATCAGTCTCTCTGTGACAGCTCAGTGTTCGAAATGAATGAGGGAGGAAGCTGACAGCAAGTGGAGATCATCAGGCTAATTACCTTGAATAATTAGCCACAGGTGCTGTGCAGGTGGTCTGAGCCCTTAGGCACTGACCAAGGAAAAGCCATGGGAAACCTGCGCCCAACCCCACTCTCGCCTGAGCTGCAGCTCTGGGATGGTGGAAAAAAAGTCCAAATTTGAGTTTTTAATCCACCATTACTGGTTTAGGGCTGTTTTGAAAGAGAAGGGAAAAGTCTGATGCCATGGAAAAAGTTTAACTCTTAATTTTAGCGGCTTGTTCCATGTCAGCTTTGAAGTAAGTGGAGAACTTCCTTGCAGACTAGAAGAGCGTTCGGCAGTGAAACCTGGTAGGCATTTAAAAACCAAACCAAAACACACATTCTTTCCTGAGGCTGGCCAGGCAGCCAGTGGGAGTCACACCCCCCAGAAAAACTGCTCTCTGATGTTTTAAGATATTCTGGGGTTTTACTTCGTTAGTGACAACCTCTCCTGAAATGTGTTCCAATTCTTCTCCAGACCACCAACCTGAGGGCTATTGTGACTGCATTAAGGTTTACAGTTCTTTAAGTGCAATTCTTAAGATGTATGAACCTTGACACTCACAATGGTTTCTAAGGTGAAGCAGTAATTTATACTAATGAGTGCTGGACTATTGGATTATCAGTAAAATCTGATTTCTGAGAACAAATTAAAAAAACTACACTGCTATACTGAGTTTTGACATTCAGGAATATGCTATGAAATAAGGTTACTGGTTTATACTACATGCTCTATTGATTTCTACAAGCCTGTGATAAACTTCTAGGACACATTTCTTAATGCTGCATGTTCAGTGCTTGGGGTTTATTCCAAGAAACAAGTATAATCCTTCCCACATTAGGTCAAGACTCAGCATAGTCTGATTCCAAATTTACTAAGAAACTAAAGGCTTCCCTCGCATACTCAGGGACAAACTTCTGGGTGGAGGTGGAAAAATACTTCCTGGTGAGTTCTCATTCAGATTGTAGAAGATTCCCTTAAACCCAGCATGGATTGAGGACATGAATTACCCCCTGTGAATTTTAGGGTAAAGAAGTTCAAAGTATTCTGAGATGACTTCAAAATTCGCTTTTTACACAGAAGTTGACTTCTGGTATCAAAAGCTGAAATGCAACTAAGAGGTACAGAAAAAAGATCAAGAGAAATGATTGTTCAAAGAAGGAGAGAGCAGGAATATTGAAACCGAAGAAATTCCAGGCTGTTGGACACATCTGAAATTCATGTTCCTGCTTTACAACTGGGAACCTGCTGTACCATAAAAGAAACCATTATTTTACCACCCTTTTTGTCACATAAGGGGCACCTTGTGCACACAGGAGGGGATAGATTTGGAAGGTCTTTGGAGAGGAGCTGGGACCAAATGGGTTCTGCTTTTGGTGCAGTTCCAGGACAATTCTATAGCATACAATATTTTTTATAATACACATTGGAGAGCTGTAAGTGCCAGTGTAGGTAAATGGGGGTGTCTTGTCACCTCCCTCGACCTGGATGGTTTCAGTGTGTTTCCACAAGGATACATATGTTGAGCTGTGGTCAGATGCCACTTCACTGCCATTCTGTTTATTTTTAGGGAATGCAAACTGATCCCGGTGTGCCAGGACATGATGAGATCAAACAGCAGGAGGCTGCTCCTCTGCTCACCACCACCCTGCCCCAAACCTTTTGTCCTTTGTCCTTTTTCAGGATGTGCCTTGGGTTTGCTTTATCCCTTGCTGCTCTTGCCCACTCTGCCCTATCAAATAGCATCAGTCTCTTTAATATGGGAAATAGAAATGTCCTGGGCCTGTCTCAATATCCCTCTAGCCTCACAACTCAGCTTTTAACCAGTTGCCATGTGTTCTGCTCTGTTTTTTTGGCTGCCACTAAATAAAGGAGCTGGAGAAGGGAAGATAGCAGCCACACCACCACTAACCTGAGACCAAACACACTCTTTGGGAGGCTGTTTTCCAGGGAAACAGAATGTTCTTCCCATCTTCTCCTGCCTTTTGCTGGGTCTACACCAAAAAGAGAAAAGGACCGTGGACAGGTTATAATGATAATCAGGAGCCACTACTTTTTGTCATGATGTTTTCATACTTTGAGCTCGATCTGAGCTTCTCTCCTATACAGACTTCCTGGGGGATTTTTAATATTCCTTTTTGGTTTTGTTCCATATGTCTTTTCAAAGTCCATGAGGAATATTCATTCTTTCTTTGGAATCTGCTGTCTCTTTAATAAACTCTCTCTTCTCCTATAAAAACATATCCAGGATAGAACTCCTTCCAGTTTCCAATTTAATTTTATTCTTGGGCATTTTTTACCCAGTTGTTTCCATGCTGTGGTTATGCCTTAACTTGGGTAGCTCTCTTCCATCCCTGCTGCTCTCCCCCACAATGTATGAAAGGTAAATTATTTCTTTTCAGGGCTCCTCACATTTCCTTTTGTTTCAGCTGGGCTGCCTTGAGCTTATCACAAACCACTTATAAACGGTTTATGAGTTCCCCTTCAAAGACTTTGGCATGTGTCAGGATATTGGCAAGATACAGCACACAGGACGAACGACACGCACCACACAGAGCCTCTTTAGTAGTGGATGGTGCATTTTCAAGCTGAAAGCCATTTCTTTAAATGAGGGCAAGCCTTGTCTTGCTCCGAGGCCGGGCTCTTATCTCCCTGCCTTTTGTACCCACCGCTGTTTTCCCGGATGGAACAAGAAAAGCCCACCTGAATCCACTACAGCATTCTGAAAACCATCCCTTTGTGTAAGTAATAGGCACCTTTTAAAATGATTGAATTTAACTTTCTAGCATTCACTCAGAAAGCGAAGCTGTCACCTTATTTCACAGTCAGAACTGGATGCAGGTCAGGGCTTGAGTGACCTTTATCCAAGGTGTCCCCGCCTGTGGGACATGGCTCCCATAGGTCCCTGCCCATGCCTCCCTATGGCAGGGAGGGGGATGTAGAAATTAGATCATCTTTAAGGCCCCTTCCAACCCAAACCATTCTATGATTATCTGACCACAGTTAGATGCTCAGTTAATCCATTTGCTCAGTAGTACATGAAGCTTCTCCTCCTGTTCCCAGTAAGTGGAGGAGTGGTTTCTTTATGAGCCTTTTTCTGCCAGTACCAAGATCAGTGTTAGCACTGGCACCTCCCTGAGTGCTGGAAAACAGATCCTGATTCCTTTTCAAAAATTGTCTTACGCTGTTGTTTTCCCACATTTAGAGGTGCTGCCCTGTGCCAGCACAGGTCCAAGGCCAGTTTTGAGAACTTACTTGTTTTTTCTTCAGCCCTTTGCCCCAGGACCTAGACCTCCCTAAGCTACATCTTCACCTTTGTGCCACCTCCTTTAGCCTGTGTTAGGGGAGAAGCTTGTATTGGGCATTTCTGAAATTCTCTTCTGGATTATCTCGTATGGCTAAAGCACTTTTTCCTGCATCCAGGCTTATTTATTTATTCATTTTCATTGCAAAGCGAAAGACTCTAAGAGAACTATTTTTCTTCCTTTGTATGCCAGTTTTTCTTGTTTTATTGGGATTGAACAATGCTTCAAGTCTCTGGCCACCAAGTACCTCCTCTCAGCAGCACTAATGCTCTACTTGCACATTCCTAAACTTGCACTATTGCTCTGCCACTACTGCCCTACTTGCATATTCCTCTGTAAAAGCCACTGCTGCTTCTCACACACAGGTGTAAAGACCAAGGCATGTTCTGTAAACATGCTCTTTCCACAGCCATTTGGAGTGGCTTTTTTCCTTTTGATGACACAGAATATCAAAGCCCACTTGTGAATTTATATGTAGATTCATTGCCAATGCATCCTGGAAGGCCTCGCTGTGCCAGGAACAGGTATTTCCTCCACTTTACCCTTTCAAGAAGGGCATGTCCCTTCCTTCCACTTCAGGTTTTGACTCTTCCAGGCCAGCTCAGGTTAGTGGCTGGAGCCAAGCTGTACACCAAGGACTTGTACAGGGGTGAATAACCCATCTTTCCCACCCACCCTCAATCTGGTGGTAAAT
Organism: Myrmophylax atrothorax; assembly: GCA_026770055.1. Classification (NCBI taxonomy): domain Eukaryota; kingdom Metazoa; phylum Chordata; class Aves; order Passeriformes; family Thamnophilidae; genus Myrmophylax; species Myrmophylax atrothorax. Next base: position 59,015,284 of record JAOXXN010000065.1, read on the forward strand.
CCTGCAATCTTGCAGCAGCATCAAGGCTGGGCTATTCAGGTCCATGGTTACAAACTCATCTGTGTTCATCTTTCCCAGTCATCCCTTCAGATTGTAATGTTGAGCTAAGCAGAAAGACCTTTGAGGAGCCTTCCCTTCCATGTGAAGTTTGGATTATTTGAGAAAAAAAGACTTCCCTCATTCACACTTCTCTGAGTTGCTGATAGGTACAGAAAAGTGATAAAAATGTCTTTGTGTGTCCAAATTTTCTACTTGGCCCAGCTCCCACATCAAGAAGGCTGACAGAT
>JAOXXN010000065.1:59019327-59049668 GCA_026770055.1 Myrmophylax atrothorax
TCACAGAATACCCTGAGTTGGAAGGGACCCACAAGGACCATTGAAGTCCAACTCCTGAATCTTGCTTTTCTGTGTTGTAAGATAGTGCAGGAATTGCACATACTGTTTGAGTAAAGAAAAAAAAAATTAAAAAGGAGAATCCAAACCCAGGATGAGCTTCTGGCCACAGCAGCTCTGATTTTCCATCTCATCTGGAACTGAGACATGCAAAACATGGCTTAGGATTGGGCAGCAGCCTCCAACAGCAAAGCCTTATTTCTGGCAATCTCCTTCCCAAGGTTTCTGCATGTGACTCAATTTCTCTGCTTTTAGACTGAATATAATAAAACTAGGTACAAGGAGGATACATTTAGACTGCATCAAAGTTTGAGGCAAGGGTAGGGTTTTTATATCCCACATACACTTGCTGGCAGGTGTTTATAGAGCCTGACTGTATGAACTTTGATCCACAGTCAAGAAGTGAAATGAGTTACATGAATTCAAGGCTTCAAGTTCAACATAATTTCCTTTCAACACCATAGCCAAATTGTCCTGACTTTCACACCTGTAAAATGGGGATAATACTTATCCCTTTTACAGGGCATAATGTTATAAACATTAGTTTAATTATTTGGAGAAGCACTGGCTTTATACTGTAAAATAACTTTACCTGTACTAGCTGTGTTACACAGGAGGAGCCGAAATCTAACCCAGGGAGGTGAGGCAGAAAGGAAGCATAATTTCCTGTCAGTGTGATGTACTCTGACTAAGAATATAAAACTAAGGGCCCCTGGGAAGAAAAGTTTTTGCAGCCTGCTTTTCCCCCTTTCACCAGGTTGTGCCCATGCAATGCCACGGCCCTCAGCAAAGACCCTTTACCAGGGAGCAAGGAGAACCCACTCCTTTCACCTAAAATCAATTTTCCTTAGATTCCAGAGCAGCTCTGGTGCTGTGTGCCAGCCACTCTCTCCTATCCCACGTGCCCGTGCTGTGCCCAGTTGTCCCCTCTGGTTGAAGAATAAATTAGAGGAGCCACGATGGTACAGCTGAGAAAGCAATGGAAAATCCAGCCAGCCAGGAAGCTTTTTCTTCTTGATTTCTGTGAAGTTCTTCACATTTGGCAAGCTTTGTAAGCTCAGTAGTGGGAACTGAAAAGGAAAAACCATCAGGTACCATTTTTCTGTGGCTTGCAAAAGTGAAATAAATCGAGATAAAACAGCAAGACGTCTGTGATACAAGATTTTGTTCGTGAATGTTTAAAGCATTTAACCTCTGTCCTTCTGGCTACCAATCCTGGTTGCTGGGACTTTATTATTTTACCTATTTTGTCAGGTATAATCACTTATATCTCAAGAATTTTCTGGCTGTGTTCCATATTCCCCTTTGCACGACTTGGATAAATCTCCAGAATGCTGTCCATCTGTACCTCTTTCTGCCTTCTGGTTTATCATCCTGGCAATCTTTCACATGGCACCAGTGAAGGCCCCGTTGTCTCCAGGGGGGCCAGCTGCATTCCCCTGGTATTTCCACCCCTTTGCTGCCTCACTGGAGCTGGACCAGGTGTCTCTGACCCACAGGCACTGTTCAGGCATATGGGGACCCCCACATTCCCTGTCCAAAGGGCAAACACAAGCAGAGCTTGCCATCACGACCATGACTCTGTCCATCTACCCACAGTGCCATAGGACAACCCCTTTGCCACCTCTTCACATGGAATGATGACAAGTCACACAGCTTAGGTTACCATGGGAGTTGTGGGGAGCCCCCACAGCCCCAGTGTGAAGCTGGGACTCTCCCAGCAGCCCCTGGCCCTGGCAGTCTGCACAGAGGAGACAGGAGAAGGGTGAAAGGGGGTCAGCAAACAGCCCAGCAGGAATTTGCAGATTGATGGAGACCTGAAAATAGACCTTGCAGCCTCACTTTATTCAGTGAGGCCATTTGTTATGGCCTCCTCTCTGTCCCCAGTCCTGGTTATCCCAGGCATCGTGCAGGGTCCCCCACTCCAGCAGGTCTCTGTTGTGCCCGTTGTTGGATCTTGGCTACCGCCACTTAATTCTCATCAAATAGTCAAGTTTCTTTTAATCTTCTTCCTAAACAAGGAGCTTAAGATTTACAACAACATCTAGGAACTTCGAGCTCTCCTTTGGGGAGATATTTCTTTCTGGTGAGTGGAAGATTTCCCAATAACTCTCTTCTGCTGCCAGGGACCAAGACAAGGCAGTGCCCTGCTGCTCCCTCACCATGTCCTAAGGGACTCACACATCCCAGGCTGTGCCTGCTGCTTTTATTTTCCCATCCCAAGCCTGTCTGCTTGAATTCATCCAAAGGTGTAAGAAAAAAAACCCTCTTGGGACAGTCTGTCCCACGCTGCACCCACCGCTGTAAAACCCCAGCTGCCGTACTACTGGTTCTTATCAGCCATCACACCTTAAAGTGCAGAAGGTGTGTCTAATATTAGCCAGGAAACGTCGTGGAGAAGACCTGGACTTTTTCAGCTAATCAGTATTAATAACTTCCTATGTTTGAAGACAGCCCATAGGAAATGCAGCCTGACTCATCTACCCTGTGATTAGATGAACTCCTCGAAAAAACGCAGGTGGCTCCACCACAAAGGCACATCAGCCAAGGTGCAGAATATGCTCCTGACCAAAGGGCAGATAAGAGCAGCAATAATTTCCTCCACTGATATAATACAAAACCCAGTATTTCTGACAGATTTGGCATATGGCTGAGGTTGGAAAGTCAAGCAGTCATTTTCTTTCTCTCTCTTACCTCACTCGAGGGAAATCTGTAATATGCACAAAGCCTTGATTTATTTTTTACACTCTGGCATATTACTGGAAAATAATTGTGAAGCAAAATTTAATGAAAAACAAAAGACATTTAGGACTATTTGCTATAAAAGTTATACCTACACTGTGATTCTCACCAAAGATATTAGTTTCCTGTGTTCTTTTCTCCTGCCAAGCTCAGCCATATATCACTTTTATGTATCTGAAGGCCATGGTGTAATGCAATATGAAGCTATGAATGGGATAAAGTTACATATTCTCCATTGATTTTCCATTGTATCCATTATCTGTAATGCTGGAATGCAGGTTAGTGCGAGTGCCGGAAGCCTCCGCACCTCCGTGCTGGCTGCTGGCTCATGGAAACCATCCCCGGGGGGGCAGATAAAATCAGCTGCAAGCTACAGAGAGGAGACAGGAGTTCCACAAAGTGTCCAGCCTAATGGGGGGAGCGAGTAGGAAAGAGAGAGAGAGAAGGTAGACTCAGGGAGGGGGACATGAGAGGGGCTGGGAGGAAACCAGGAAAGAGCTGGAAGTGAGTGCAGGGGAAGAAGAGAGGAAGGGAGAAGGGCAGATGTGCCACAAGGCTTTTTATCAGTGGAAAATTACTGCTTTTTGCATGCTTAACAAAGGAAGACGAGAAAGAGATCTGTGGGCAATGATATTGCTGCAAAGCCCCCACCAGCATTGCTACCCAGGAGAGCAGCAGAGCAGCATCCAAGGGGGCTCAAGTGCCATTTCCTCCCAGTCCTGGGTATTGTGGAAAGCAAGCTGAGGGCTCACTGCATTGCTGCTCAGCCCCCTGGGTCTGGATGGTGTTTCCAGGCAGCACTGGAGCTTGCCACCATGGCAGATCAAACCAAAGGGACACGAGGAAGATGAGTGGGAGGGAAGGATGAAGCTGGATGGGGAAAGCAGGATGCTTGGGAGGTTTGTCACCCAGACAGGTCCAATTGCATCGGGACTAAACGTTAACACTAACTCTCTAACAAGCTTCTCAAATCACAATTTCTAAGGCCATGTGTTAACAGAAAACAACTGTTCAAATTTAGCAAGTTCCAGCAGCACTTTCACCCGTGTTGCATCTGGGCCACAGAGTATGAAATGCCACAGCCACTTCATTCTTCATTCCTCTCACAAAGGGGCAGAGCTGTTAGTCATGCAATGGTCGCCTTGGACCATCCCATGCAAGCAATCCCAGCAGGATTTCTCCGTGTGTGACTAACTGCTCCTCCTGGGAGGCCAGAGATTCCAGTTGGGAAGGTAAAGAACCCCACATTTTAGGGGCAGAGCTGTCTGTAATTTTAACTCTGCCGTCACCACTGCTGCCCCTACAATGTATTTTTAAGATCAAAATCCTTTTGCAGGACAGGTGACCTGTTTGTCTCTGTCTGGCCTTCACTGCTCTGGCTGCCCCTGTAGACATCTGTGACTAATCCATGATCGATGAAACCGAGCTGTGACCAACACAAAAAATCTTCATCAAAACCCTGCCAGGTTAATGGGCAGGCATTCCTCAGGAGTGCTGCTCAGGAAGAGTCAGCTCTGAGTAACTCCATGGGATGACATTTCTGGAAGGAGCATCTCATCCTTTACCTTGAAGCACATCAAGACACCTCTTGTCACCTACAACCCTGGGGACAGAGCTTGGGGACCTTCGTGAAACTTTTCCTTCAGTTATTTGTCCTGGTGGTAGAGAAGAGGCTCAATCCTACACAGCAAAACCTTTCCAGCTGGTTCAAGAGAAAAGTGGTACCTTGTTTTGATATTTTCCCGAGGGGAATATCCCACGCCAGGCTCTGTCCCGCCGCCCCCCTGGCTGTGTGTCTGTGTATGTGCATGTGCTGCACAGCAGGACCCCTTTTCTCATTTAAACAGCCAATTAAAGCCTACTTTGGCACTTAGCACATGACATCAACCTGCAGTACTTAAGCTGCCTAGCACAGTGTGAATTTAATTTGATAAAGGGGCAGCTAATAAAGATCTTGGAAGGCTGGTTAAAGTTCATTAAGCCTTTCCTTTCAAGGTACACTTCCCTCCAGTGCAAAGCTTGAGTCTATTTTTTTTTAATGCTGTGTTATATCCTGCCACCAGAAAAAGGTGCTTGTGTCACATCCCGACAGGGTATATTTAAAGTCTCACTGTCAAAGTCCTGGCAGGCCTTGGTTCTTTGCCCAGGAATGTGCAGAAAGAAAAATAAAAGCCCCTTTTCCTGAGTGCAGGGCGAGGAGTGCAGTGTGTGTTGGTGCAGGCAGGCTCCAGGAATGGGCTTCTGTCACGCTGAGCTGCATTCATCCCCTTCTCCTGAGCCATCCCTAAGTCCAGATGGATTTCATAAACAGATGAGGAGGCTCCTCTGAGTTCACTGGTTTAATGAAGCCCTTATGGCTGACTCATGTAGTAAGTATTTAATCAAGCTGATGAAAATCATTTTAAAAACTTCCACCACACACAGTGCTGTGCTGTGTTCCCTGCTCAGCCGTGGAGCTGGTAAGACAACAGCACAGCCAAGGAACCTCCATTTTCCAGAGCCTTTCCAGGTTCCTGCCCTGACTTTCATCAAGGACTTCCATGTACACACATTGTGCAGTGCCAACCTCTAACATGGACCTGTTCATCTTTGAAAACACTCATCAAATCACCCACTCAAGTGCCACAAAAATAATTTTTTTTAAGCCACATATTCCCCATGCAGCTGTCAGCTGTTCCAGAGGTCACTCAAGGGTTAACTCTTCAGTGTTTATATCTTCTCATTAGTTTCTGTTTGTTGCTCACAAATGCCCATGCCTTAAAAATTTGCTGTGCTTAAATGGGCTCCATTTGTAAACAGAGAAATGCCAGAAACCCTGGCAGATACTGAGTCACTTTGGGTGAAAGTTGTTCCTCTTGTCAGCAGAAGTCATTGTCAATGCCAAGAAAGACATGGGCCTTCATCACTTCCAGAGTATGGACCTAAATGAACACATGTAAGACCATCATGTGGCACCTGGTAGTCAACACCATTTCAGCACGTTCTAGGTTAGGTCCAAAAAGTCAGTCCTCCTACTCTCCTCCAGAGAAAACCCGGAGTCAATGATCCCTTCAGGAGCGTGCTCCAATGCAGGGGGTGGGGGGGACTGTCCCTGGGTCTTACACCTGTTCTCATGTGTTGTTGCCACCTAAGTAGTCCCATGTGGACTACAAGACTCGATGCCAAGATTTGAACTTACTCCTTGGGGAACAAGGTCCATAAATCAGGAGGGGCTGGAAAAGTCAGTGAGGTCTGAGTGGGCTGTAACATTGGGAAAGTTCAAGGTGCTCTGGCAGGTGCTGAGTTTTTTCCCATGACAGGCTGAAGAAATAAACATTAAGTTCAGGGTCATGGTTGCCCTTACCTTTACACCTCGCTCTCAGTGTTCAGCAACTCCAGTTTTTTCTTCTGAGACTCCTGGGAAAATGCAGATGATGAATCCCATACTGTCCTACACAAGCTCCCAGCCCCTTGCTCTGTCTACACGAAATTTTGTGGATCAGTCCAGATTTGCTGAATTAGATTTAATTTTAAATGTTGTGGGCAAGGCCATTTGACTAGCTTTGATTTGTAAGATAATATTTTCCAAACTCCAGAAACGTGGAAAGCTGAAGGTGTGTTTGTAATATGTTATCCATGACAAGATTGCTTCCATCCTGACAGGGAAAAGGCTTATTTTCTGACATGAGACAAAATGAAATCTCCGCTTAGTGTCATTAACAGTTAGTTTCCTCTTGGAAGCAGAACACTGAAACATAGCACAGTGTTCATGGCTTCAGAAAGTGGGTTTATTTTATTTTCTCTTACTTGATTTTACAATAGCCATGCAGATAATATTGAAAAGATACCAGTACAGGCTAAAGAGCGTGCCGTGGGATTACCCCATGCTTTCTGATTGAGATGCCCTTCATGCATGGTAGCTGTTGCTATAGATAGCTGTGCTCTGGTGGTTAGTGTTTAAGTCTTCAAGTTTGGAAAATTATGAAGACTGGGAAAGCTTCTGGTTAACTTTGACTCATATTGCTCCAGCACTGAGATTTACACAGCTCCAAGTAACAGAGTGTTATGGTCTTTAGAGGCTTGACAATGAAATCCAGAGTTCACTTTACACAAATGCTTCACCCTCCTGTTCAGGAGCTTATGAATTTTGGAGGAGCAGGATCAGACTTTCAAGTGCAGGAATTCTGTACCCCTTCTAGTATCTCACTTCAGAACACCTAATGAAGATGTCACCATGACTTTTCAGAAGAGCACCTTAAACAGAAAAACACTGGAACAGTGGAAAGGTCTCAATTTCCTTGGTTATGACTTCCAACTCTGGAGCTAAAGGACCCCAAAGAGAGAGTTTAATGCCTATAAATCTTGCAGTGTGAACTGATTCATGACTCAGACAAAGTGCCCAAACCCCTAAGAGTCAGGAGAACAACCCTTTAAAATACATTTTGATACTATTGCTGGAAACTTTAACCCACTGGCTTCACACTCAGGGGGGTTTAAGCTGCAAATGGCAGGCGAGGATTTATGTGTTCCTCTGAACAAAATACATCAGGGTAGGAAAACTTGACCCGGCGGTTTTGAGCCGTGCCTGCCGTAAATAACCAGTGATTGGCTGCCCTGTGAAGCCATTAGCAGGCGTGAGGTGCCTGCTGAGACTCAGACACTGCATAAAGTGCTGGAGGTGCCAGCAAAATGGACACGGCAATTGGCTACGCAGGCATCTCCCACCAGAACGGCTCAGGAGGGTGTGTGGGGAATGGAGCAGGTTTTATCCCACTCATCCAACACTGAAGCTCCAGAAAAGGATTCTGCATGGGATCCAGTCTGTCATGGGCAAAGGGGGAAGAGGAGAGAGATAAAATGACCACCTTGTGCTTGAGCAGTAAATCATCTGAAAGAGCAGAAGTGTTTCAAATGAAGTTGGAGATCCTGCCTTGACAGGTTGCAGACGATGAGTCTTTTCTGCTGTAAATCACCACAGCTGCCAAGTGGCACTGGTAGGTCTGAGACAGCAGAGCTTTCCACCCCCTGAAAAGTGGCAGCAGCAGTTACAAGAGAAGGGAATTTGATGACTCAGATCACAGGCTGTCAGGAGAGAGGGCCAGAGGTTGTTTTGGTTGGACTTGATGAGCCTTGTGAGCCCCTTCCAACTCAGCATATTCTGTGCTACTCTCTGAGAATGGGTCATTTTTACATTTTCCATCCCAAAGAATGCATGTGATGCTCCCATCTTCACTCCCACTGCTGCAGCCACATTTTCTGGACTTGGGTTGATCTTTTTGCATTGTCCCACCCCGCTGGAAAGGGAAAAGGTAAGAGCAGTGGAAGTCCCCTTGAGCAATGCCTTCTAGGTCATTCATTCTGGAGAAGAACAGGCAGTGGGAAGCAAAGCAGACATGGTGCTGGTCTACTCCAGACACTCATTTACACCTATCTTGGACACCTGCACACTGCAAATGAGTAGGAATCCAGGTATAAATGGCTACATGAAGAGCAGGATAATGATGAACCAGAGCCAGGTCCTCAGGGAGGCTCTGGGTTCAGGCATTATCCTTGAACAAGCAAAGATGGGACCTTGTTCTTGTATCAAACATGAGATGAGAAGTCATGAAAAAAGTGGGGAAAAAAAGAAATCACTTAAATATTTTCCATCTCTGGAGTATGAAAAGAAGAGAGGATCAGAGCTCACATAAGGTGTCTCTGCTATCAGGAAGAAAAGAGAAGGTCAAGAGAGAGGGACTTAGTGTCTGGAAAACACAGAGGAAATCAGCCTTAGGCAAGGGACTGGAGGCAAGAAGCTGCTGGGAACTCGCTTCTGTTTTGCAGGCAGTAGCTCCTTAGGCTTCATGGGCTTGCCATATAAATTAGGGAGATAAGAATGATCATCTTTAATAAGAACATGAGCTCAACGTCTCATCTCTGACAGTAGTCAGTAATAAATGCTTTGGAAACAAGTATCACAAAGAGGCAGTCCTGCACCCAGCCAGTTTACAGTCCACACTGGTTTAGGGTCTTCTGAAGGCAGGTGCTGGATCCATACAGCTTCTTCAGTGAACAGGCACTGTTTGTGCTGTTTTCCGTGAGTTTGTTTAATCCTGTCCTTGGGAAGCCCCACACCACCACTAGCAAGGTGTTCTGCAGTGCCAGGAAGCCTTTTAGGAAAAAAAAGCGGAGGGGCAGGCATTGATCTCTTCTCCGTGGTGACAGTGTCAGGACCCAAGGGAATGGCCTGAGGTTGTGTCAGAGGAGGTTTAGGTTGGATATTAGAAAAAGGTTCTTCACCAGAGTGGCTGGGCATTGCAACAGGCTCCCCGGGGCAGTGGTCATGGCACCAAGGCTGGCAGAGCTCAGGAGGCATTTGGACATCACTCTCAGGCACATGGTGGGACTGTTGGTGTGTCCTGTGCAGGGCCAGGAGCTGGACTCGATGACCCTTGTGCATTCCTTCCAGCTCAGGATATTCTATGATTTTATGATAGTTCCTTTAACCTTGCTGTTGGGCAAGTGCTTTAGGCACCATCTAGTCCTGGTTTTATGGAATGAAGTGGATAATGGCTTCGTGTTCACTTCATAACTGCTGATGGCTCAGTCCACATCCCCTCCTCGCTCGCTTCTTTCCAAGCATCTTGCTCTCTTTGAACTGCCCATTTTTTGGAAACCTAACACTAAATTTTGGACAAACATTTTGCTACAGGAGAGAACACACTTGGTTTTGGAAGTGTCATTTTAATACATGCAGTGCAAATGTTTATAAATACATACCTGAACACAGACAGGACACTTGTCAAAACACATTCAAAGGATACCTAGGTTCTTTCATGTATTACATACTCACAGTGAAAATAACCAGCTATATTTAACCCACATCCAAGCCCAGACTAAATTATTTCAAAGGTCAATTAAAGAACAGAAAATCTCACTAGCTAAGAGCTAAAAAGCTCCCATTCATCTGCAGTTCCAAGACCTTTCACAGAACTAAAGCACAGAATGAGAAATCATAATTAGGTACCATTTAATACAAAAATAATTGACAATTCCAAGTTTCTATACCTCCCAAGACCTGAATTCAGATGACTGCATTTGGCCTACAGCAGTTGATGGAAACTCCATCACTCACCGCACTGATGTAGTTGTTTGGAAACCAACAGCTCTTGGCAGAGAAAACGCATTTCAGCTTCTGTTGAATGACTGCACATATGAGGAGCAGGAGATGAGACAGACCAATAGCCAGTGCTCAAATTCAGATTATGTTTTGGCTGGTGCTAAAAGTTCAGGTCTGAGGCCAAGTCGAGGCTAGAATTCAGCCTGCAATGTAATCCTGAAATCACATGGGCTCTTCTCCTCAGGTATTGGACTCAGTGGCAGAGACCTGGGGGTATTTTCTCCCTTGCAATTGTGAGTCTGTTGGTTTGGCTGTGCTTGCTGCATTCCTGCTTTTTGGCCCTGTGTGAGTCAGTTCTGGAAAACTCTTATTTGACCACAACTGGAAAAGAAAGAGAGAAAAAAAAACCCCAAGCCAAAACCCACAGATCAAATTTGTCAGACGGGTTTGAACCACAGAGCCCAGTTTCTTACCCTGACAGTCTGCATGATCTCAGCACAGAGATCCCACAAACAGCAAGGGAAGTGCTTGTGGAGCTGAGCCCCTGCTTCCATCACCCAGCCCGAGCCAGCAGGCGAGAGCAGTCCAACCAGGAGAGCAATGAACGCAGCGAGCCAAATCCCTGAAGAAACTCTGGGATTTATTCTCTCTGGCTGCTTGGAAAAGCCGTTTCCAGAACTTTACTCAACACCTTCCTTCAACTTCAGAACACCTCCTTGGGTAAACATAATGACCTTCCAGGCTTGGGCCTTACACAGAACGAGATCACTCCACATAGGAATGATATTTAGCACAGGTCATGGATTAAAACACCATCAAAAGTATCTGTAAGGGTGTTCACGTTTCAGCTGTGCCACCAGCCCTAAGGTGAGGACACCCCAGTGTGGATTTGTGATGCACACCAGAACATGTTTCAATAAGAAGGAAGAATGGCTGTCATAATGGCCCAGGTCCATTTCTTGTGCCGTCTGCAACTTCCTAACGTGTCTGACACGCTGGGAACCCACGCACAACACAGTGATGGAAAACTTGGAGAGCAAATGGAAGTGAAGAAAAGCCCTTGGTGTAATTTTACAGTGTGTGAAAGACTTAAAGCAAGAAACACAACCAGACGCCACAAGGAAACTACTTTCAATTAGTTCTGCTTTGTGTTATACCTACTGATGAAAAATAAAAACAAATTCATTCTGTCAACAGCTCTATCTATAGCATAATCCTTAAATGAACTCATCCGTCAAACTGGTCTCCTCTGGCAAAACATATTACAATCCCTGTTTCTCAGCTGTGGGAATCAATCATCTGTTTCCCAAACCCATTGGTCAACACCTTAAGAACCCAATATATTTTTATTTCCCTGGACAAGCCAGTCACAGGGCACCAACCTCAGCATGCCACCTATGCACAAAGGCCTCATGTACTAGCAAACTCTGTGATTCCAGGGGAGCAACTCCCCTGTCAAGGTTACGTGGTAGATGTGGCTGATCTGGAATAAATGCAAAGCTCAGCCTTCTTGCCCCAGCAGCACATGTGGGACATGCTGCTGCTCACGGCTGGACAAAGCAAGAGCACTGAGGAACAACTGGGTGGACAGTTCAGAGAGTGCTGTTTGATCCAGGAGACACAGAGACAGAGACAGGCACTTCCCACGTAAAGCTGATGGCTCCACTGAAGCTGCAGCAGAGCCATCCCACCAAAGCACTGGCAGCATTCAGCAGCATTTGCAGCATTTCTCAGGGGTGAATGTTCCCCATCCTCCATGCAGGAGGTCCATGAAGAGGGGCGCTCTTCCCAGTGCTCTGAACGCTGCTACAACCCAAGAGCACACTGTCCTTCCAGCACAGGGACCCTGTGAGAGGGAGACCTAATCTCACTCCTGGGAATGTACAGGCACAGCCATACTCCATCCCGGATGTACAAATGGATGTAGGTGTGGGAGTTTCCAAGGGTTTTGGTGCCCAACCTCCCATGCCAGGCCAAGAAGCAGAATGGGCCAATATAGGAGAGAGACTTTTTATGCAGGCAGATAGTGGTAGGACAAAGGGGAATGGTTTTAAAATAAGAGACTTGACACTTAGAATAGATATTGGGAAGAAATCCTTCCCTGTGAGGGTGATGAGGCCCTGGCACAGGCTGCCCAGTGAAACTGTGGCTTCCCCATCCCTGGGAGTGTTCCAGCCAGGCTGGATGGGGCTTGGAGTAACCTGGTCTAGTGGAAGGTGTCCCTGCCCATGGCAGAGGGTTGGAACTAGGTGGTCTTTAATGTCCCTTCCAACCCAAACAATTCCATGATATGAGCTGTGCTCTGCATGAGCCACATCAGGATAGAATGGTCAGATAACAACTTCAGTCATAGTCACTAAAGGCTGAAACGTGCCTCAAAGTCATCCTTGAAACTCCATTTCCCAGCGAGACTCACTGGTGCTGTGAGCAGACACTTAGAGAGTTGGTGCTATTGGCCTCACAACTGGCTGATAGAATAAAAATCTACTAAAAGTGAAATGCAACCCCAGGTTTTTCTTGCAGATGCATTTGCTTGGACAGGCAAACTGCAGCAGTGGTTTTACCTGAGGCAAGCTTGTTACTTAGATTGGACATTGCACTGAGTGCCATGATCTGGTAAATGGACTGGAGTTGGACCAAGGGTTGGAGTTGATGATCTCGGAGGTCTTTTCCAACCCAATCAATTCTATGATTCTATAGCAGTATTTTAACCAATGAAGTGGCAACTTTTATGAAGTTTACTGGGAATCCCTCAAATTAAATTTATGACACAGACATCAGTGCGGAAATCTAAGGAATTTTGAGCAAAGCAGATCAAGGACACCCTGGTCTTACTGTCTCAGAAACAGCTACTCTTGGCACTACAGGAGTAGCAATCTCTGACTGATAATGTACTGGTTCAAGACAAACTTCCATCATCTCCCATGGATTTCAGTTCCCTGGGACACTTGAAGAATTTTTCCTTTAGGTGTGAAATGTTTTGATGTAAGGCTTTACAAGAAGCCAAACCTTTCAGAAAGTTCTGGGTAACATTTCCCTGAATTCTTGGGTGCAAGCAGAATGGCAGAGGACTCTTCCCACCACCAAGCAGATATTGCCAATGTCTTTTATTGATTGGCTTGGATGAACAGGAAAAGTGCACAGACAAATAACTCTGAAAACACTGCAGGAAGATGACTAAGTGATGAGGCTTAAAAAAAAAAAGGAGAGAGAAAAAAAAGAGAACATTTTACCCACATTTTTAACAATATCAGAAAGGCTGGGCTACCAGCAGGTTGGAGAAAAGCAAGGTATGTCCACAGTGTGGCAACCCACCTCTTCCAGGATGGAGACTGACCATGGGGGCTCAAGAGAACTGAGTGCCCACTTCAGCAGGTGGTACATCTCCATCCCAGGGGAACACTGGAGTGGCCCTTTGGGGCATACAGATACCCACACATTTCACTGCAGAAAGCAGCAAAGGCAACAGGACTCATTGCTTGCTGTGGATTTTGACAGCTCAGATGTATCTGCCCAGGCCTTCCAGATCTGGCCAGTCTCGGTGCTGGGCCTGGCAGCCTGAGGAGGAGGAGGAGGAGGAAGGGAGGAATTTGAGCTGAAATCAGAGCCAGGCTTCCCTGAGGAACAAAGCCACAGCTTCTGGACAAGTGTACACAGAGAGAATCTTGGGGCAGACAGGTGCCTGGCCCACATCCACACACAGGGATGGATGGGGATTTTGTCAGTGAAATGTCTCCTGTAGCAGTACCCTTGGGAGGAAAGAAGAGTTGTGAGCAGAGCTGGCCAAAAAACAAAGCAAATGAGGCATTTATCGCTGGGGAGTCAAGTAATCCCCATGCAGCAAACAAAGTCAAGTTTGAGGAATGAAACCTCCCAGCTGGCAGGCAGTGGCTGCTGAGGGCACATGTGCTGTGGGCCCAGCCTCTGGAAAGGCATCTGGTGTTCATCTGCCCTAAACCCAAACCCAACGCTCCCAAATCCCCTGGCATCACCATGGGGAAGCAGCCTTGGTACCTTTTCTCTGTCACAGGAGACACACACACACACACACAGAGCTCCCTACAAGAGGCAGGAGGGTGTGTTCAGCTCTGCCCAGGAGCTCACTCCCCTCCTTATGGAAGGACCTGCTGGAATTCCCTGCCCTGCACAGCAAGCTGAGGACATCTGCCTCTCTTGCCCTCACTGGCTCATCTGTAAATGGAGCTGAAATACCTCACCAAATCCAAGTATTCAAGCCCTTGATCCAGCCCCAGGCTCTGCTCCTGAGCTGGCATTGAGCACCACAAGGCTTTTCACAATGTATTGAGCACACCTTGGCTATGCTCTTGTATGTATCAGATCTGCTTTACAATCACATGAAGATAGGTTATTTTTTCTTTTTGAAAATGAAATTCTGGCTGTTGGCATGACCCCAGAGCCCTACAGCCTTTATATGATGCTCAGGCATTGTTAATTCATTAGTTCATGCTGAAATGGTGAAAACTGGCAACAGTTCTGCTGCTTACCCTGGGACTCTGGAGTCAGATTCTGGCACAGACAAATAAAAAAACCCAAACAAAGAGACATCAGTATTGAGCAGATACTTGAATTCTGAAGGAGGTAATTGTTCTGTGCAAGGAAAGGTGAAGAATAACCTGAATGTTTTCAGAAAGAAAAATAATTATTGAGACTAGGCAGACACAAGAACTAACATCAAATCCAGTCCCTGCTGGTCACTTCCCAAAATCTCCAGGGGAACAGAGCAGATGCCCAGGGGCAGATGATGGCGTGGCTGTGGGGCTGGGGCTGCTCTGGGCTTCTCCCACCACGATGGTGCTGGGACCCAGGGCAATGTTTTGCTGCCTCAAAACAACCTTTGTTTTGCTGAGTTTCTTTGGCATAACCAAAAAAGCACAATCCCAGGAAACTGTGCAATCCTCAAGAACAGCTTAGATAAAGAAAAGGGCAGCTGGTGCTGGCGAGGAGCAGAGCTCCATGAGTGACTGATGAACCCAGCCCAAGCCAAGGGATGGCTTTGGTATGCGCTGGGGTCACCCACTGGAGCAATGCTGGGCAGGAACTGTCCCCCCCAGCCCCAGGTGTTTTCTCCTGCTCCACTCAAAACTCATAAATGGAGGTGCTGGGGGTCTCCCTGCCAAGAGAGTACACTGCAGACCTCCTGCCCTCACTGTCAGGATATTTGTGCTCCCAGTCCCTACATCCTGCTGTCTTTAAGGAGCTGTCCTGAACACTTGTGCCCTTCACATCCCCGGGATGGTGATCGCCCCCCAGGGCCAGCACTTAGACAAGCTATAAATATTCCTCCCAACCTTCCCCCATCACTCAATCCCATGGCACCCCAGCAGTGGTCACAGCCCCTGTGGAGCAGCCCACAGCCCCAGGCCAGTGTGGGAGCACCACCTGCTTTCCCCTCCCAGCGGGATGCCCGTGGATGCTCAGAGTCCCAGGGGTGACAGGGCATCCCACAGGCTCTCCCAGAGGCACCGACAGATTAGCGGCTCTATTTTTCAAGCTGATCCTCTCCTACCCCTTCCAACTTCATTCAACCTACAAGAATTTGAGAGAACTTGGCAGGACAGGCAGGATCTATATATAAACCCTGGTGGCCATTTCGTCAAACAAACCCCGATGAGCAAATGGCCTCTGTACCTGGAATGTGGGTTCATGGAAGTGACAGGTCAGCAAAGCAGCTGCCTCTTTCCTCCCAGCACAATGGGGATAGCAGAGATGCCATCAGCATGAGTTTTTTCCTACCCTGCTGTGCACTAAAAAAATTATTCTAGAAACATTATGGAGCAGGGGAGTAAAAATAGATATGCAGGTTCAGCAAATGGTTCTCTCCACTCCTTTTGATTCCACCTTTTTTTTTGCTGAGAATAGAAGGAAAAACAGTTGTGCCACCCTGTTAAACTCTGCTTGCTCAGCAGCTCCTGACAATGACACTTGCTGCTTTCCAAGCTTGTTTTTTAAAAATCCTTCCAGCAAACTGTGTGTTTTTGTGGTGCCAATTAAACCCGAAAAAAATGAGTCTTTAACCAGACCAGGCTGGGTGGGAAGGGTCAAAAAACTTGCTGCAGGTGAAGCTCAGTTTTCCTCATCACTACTGGCAGCAGCAAAGCTTAACCACATGGTAAAGGAAGCTGGAAGTAAGGTTTGCTTTGCTCAGGATCTCCTGCCTGGAGAGCCATCCCTGAGCCCCATGTGTGTCCCTGCACCAAGGCTGGGTGGGAAGCAGCTCCCACAGCTGCTTGCCAAAGCTTTTTTGACTTGGTGAAGCTCAGCAGAGACCAAACCAGCTGGAGCTGCTGGGATGCATCACAAAGCCCTGTGGCTGCTCTGCTCATGCAACGTGCCCATCACAGAGCGCTGAGAAGTGACAGTGGTTAAATGATCCCAGCGTTAATGCTGGTGGAGCCACTTCAGTGATGCAGCCTGGGAGGTGCCACGCTGGTGCTGGGAACATCTCCCACCCACTGAGCCACCCTCTGTGGCTTTTCTGGAACCCTGGGGACAGGCAAGTGTGTTTATAGCCAGCTCAGAAGGGGCTGGGTGACAGGCTTTCACCTCAGGCTGTCCTCTGGTTTCCTTGAAGGAGGAGGATGAGGCTCCAAGATGGGTCACCACAATGGGACCATCGGCAGGGGTGAGGGCAAGCCAGGCAATTCTCACAGGGAGGCACAGGCAGCTGAGACACAGAGGGTGAGACAGCAGAGGGGCCAGTGACCCCCTCCCAACCCCACAGACCCCTGCACAGCAGGGATGGTGCCATGTGCTTTTGAATGGACAGCTAGGTCAGCAAAACAACACAATTTCAAGAGACAACCCAACAAAACCTTCCTCCCCTTCACACTCAGCCACCTTCCTCCTTCCCTGGGGGACAGAAGGGCTGGGGAATTTCTGTGCGTTGGTCTCTCTGCAGCTGGAGCAACCTCCAACAGTTCTGTGGCTGCTCCAGAACCAGCTTGGTTGTGTCAGAGCCCAGCCTGGGCAGAGTGAGGCCCTCTTAAGGTGCTGGATCCCAAAGATTCCAGCATCATTGAATGGCTTTGGCATCTAGGTTCCTAAACACTTTCTGGGCCACAGGGTATCAACAGAAAAGGGGACTGACCCTCAGGCTACCACATCACCTGCTTGTGTCCTTTATCACTCAAAGCCCCTGGGCTGAGGCAGGACAACAAAGAGCTTTTAAATTCAACAGATCACCACCAAAACCTCACGTGTTTTTCCAGGCAACATCCACTGAACTCTTTTTTCAGCCTTCTCAGTCAAGCGTGTTCCCTCTGCGGCACAGAAAGGGACTTCAATCCTCAACTTCCCGAGAGGTTGTTTAACAGCAAGCTGGAGGGACTGGAGGGACGACAAGGAATTTTAATAGAAGGCAAATTAAGCACTTTATAAGTCACTTCCAAATTGATTTATATGACACAGGCTGCTCTGCTACCCTTTCACAGTGGAAAGGTCCCTTAAGAAATCACCTTCAAAGGACCAATCCAGCTCTCCTTGAAGCCAGGAGAGGCAAACCAGAGAGTCAAAGCAGAGGCTAAAACGTGCTCAAAAACCTCAAACCCCTCACAATCACCATTCAGTAGATTGCTTCCACAGTCCCCTGAATCCCAGGTGCTGGAACCTAATGGATAATGCTGAGCTATCAAAACATGAATGTACGTGGAGTTTCTTTATTCTCAGCATTACATTTTTTAAAAGACTCAATTTCTCAGCATTAACGTTCATTTCAAAGTGAGGAATTTCACTTGGCCTCTCCTGGGACCCCTAAAGCCCTCGTGTTTGTATTCCACCCCTGCAGCAGGAGCAAGAGGTGGCAGGGAAGTGCTAAAGCCAAATGTTTCCCCCTTTGCAGCATGCTGGAGAATGTGCAGCGACACCTCCACTCAAAGGCAATGGCCTTGTTTAGACAAGCCGTGGCAAACACGAGGCGCCAGCCCTGGTGGAACAGCCTCAGGGGCTGGAAAAATGTTGAATATTGACCTTCAGAATTTGTGGAGGAAAAAGTCTGTCCATGGTTTCCATGCAGCTCCAGCCTGAGGCTTTGCATCCCCTGAGGAAACATCTTTCCTTGGCTTCCGATCCACCAAACTGAACTGTCAGATTAAGGAACGGCAAGACAGATATCTTTGGCTAACATTTGGCAGCCAGGCCAAGACAATGTCTCTCCACCATCATTCTAGTAATCTCCCCTTGGAAAAGGACCAGCCAAATGTTCCTGTTGCTCAGATGAGTCCAGAAGAAATGACTTGTAAACAGCAACAGAAACAATGCCAGCGAACACCAAAAGGAAAGCCACACCATTTCAACAACAATTTTGGAGCTGGCTCCAGCAGCAACACTCTGATGAGCATTAAAAATGACCATATCCATGCAGCTCCTGTCTCACCACAGCTGCCAGGGAGCACTGTGGACTCCAAAGGGTGCACCTTGTTGCGGGATGCTGTCCCTTGAGGCTTTCCCCCTAATGCCATCTGGGATCACTTGTGCACAAGGCCTAGTTGCCCTTGATGATATTGCTGGTTGTGTAACAGCTGAGGCTACTCCAGCCCATCCCCACCTGGAGCCCTCTCCGATCCTTGGGAAGGGACGTGCTGGAAGGGTAACAGCTGGGAACCCAAAGTCTCATGGGAATGGCTCCGTTTGCCTTTCAGTGGTCTCTGTGCCCACCAAATCCAAAGCAGCTCACACCTTCCTGTGACAGGGTTAATGAACAAGTATCAAGTGATTCAAGGAAAGGGTTTTCAGCTCTTTGCTCCACCTTTCCTTTCCATTAGTGCCTGGTCTCACCATGCTGCACTGCTCCTGAGAAGAGCACACATCCAGGAGCTATAACAGCACCAATGTCCTGAAGATGCTGCAATTTTGGGGTGTAAATTCCATGTGTTGTCACTCAGATCAATGTGCATGGTGACCCTGTACTCAAACTTGTCGACAACATCAAAAGGGCAGTGAAGGCCTTAATCCCCCACTGAACCCAGACAGAGGAATGCCCTATGGATGTGCTGAGTTTCAGATGCTTTCTGGTGACCTCAGCTATCCCTGTTTGAGCAAAGCCACCTCCAGACAGACCTTCCATCCTCACTCCTCACCCACCACATGTGATTTCACCTATAGCCCCCTGTACCTCTGAACTTTAGGCACTGAAGGACTCAGTCAGCACCTGGTCAGTGAGCAACAGTAGAAATGCCTCTGCACCCCTACCCAAAGCTCAGGGGTGAGGAGCCTCCACCAGTTAAAACAGACCAAGAGGAGGAGGTCAGTGTTATTCCAGAAGTTTGCCCCAGTGCCATGCACACATGGGCCAGCAGGGAGCCCCTTGGCACAGCTTCTGCCCAGGCTCTCTCTGTGCCCACACCTGGTACCCACCAACATGCAGCTAGTTCTGCCTTACTGCTCAGGCTCTTTCAAAGCTTCATCCCAAAGGATCAAATATTGATTTTTATATTTGGAGAAAGACAAGTGGATTGCAGAAGTGTCAACTTAGAAGTGAATAAAACCCATGTGTTCACTCATCTGTCCCTTTAAAAAGGATGGAAGTTGCTCATCAAAATCCTGAAGCAGATCTAAACATGCATCCCAGGAGTCATCCCAGTGCCAGACCTGTAGGATGCTATAAAACACAGACATTCCTTAAACCCTTCCTACAGGAGATTCAGAGCCATGAGCTGCACAAATCCAGCTGGGGAAATGCTTTCCAAAACCCTGCTTCCGGCCCAACGTGGTGAAACAGCAGAGCGTGACTGGAGGAGGTGAGAATAAAGCCTGAGATTTTCAAGGCCCTCAACTCCAGCCCGATTGGTTCTGCCTGGTCATAACCACATACCCAATCTTTTCTCCATTCCTGTGTGTAAATCCCACTGTGAAGTGGAGCTACCTGGGAGGCTGGAGAGAAGGGGCTCCCAGGAATGCCGTCTCACTTCGGTCTGTGGAGCAGCGAGACAGGCTCCCGAAAAGCAGCAGACTGGAACAACCACCCCGAGCTTCCAGGGCTCGTTAACTCTCCTTGGCCACATCTCTGATTTGCTACATGATACATGGAGCAAGAATTTCCACCCTCAGACTCCAGAAAAGCAGATGAGCATCCCCAGACTGATCAGCCAGCGTCCCTGTCCATTGCAGATACCCGGTGCCTTTGATTACATCATGCCTGGAATCTGGAATGCAGCTCAGACGGTGAAGGCATTAATGTCAGCAACGTAGAGGCTCAACAATGCAAACCTTCCCAAGATGAACTGTCCTGACCTTCTCTGGGCTGACAATAAAAGTGTGACATCATGTGTAAATGAGCATTAAATTCAAACCAGGTGCCAAGGGCTGCCTGGTGTCAGGGTCAACCACCGCCATGAGAGCAGTGCTGCTGGAGGCCGGAGAAGCTGAGCATGGACAGCACCCGTCGACAACAAAACAGGTCCAGGCAGCTGGTGCAGCAGAGGACAGAATTAGTTTGTGCTCTGTGATGCCGGTTCCAGTTGGGGAAAAAACTGTTAAGTAAACACAGAGTTGCTGATACTCATATCCATGTGTGTGAGCATTCCTACAGCTCTGGAACTGAGCCAGCAGCACAGTAATGAGGGGTTTTTTCCATGTTTCTTTATATTCAGGACTCCCTCAGACCTTGCAAAGTGCTTGGAGCTGTAGTCCCAGGACGCAGCTATTGGAGAGCACTGTGGTTTACAGCCAAAAAGCACATCCATGCTTCAGAGCCCTTCCCAGCCACCATCATTCCTCTGGCTGCTATTCCCTAATGGAATGGTCTGTCCTCCCCATCTGATTCTCACCTCGCTGGACAAGAAGGTCCTTCCCAAAGGGGTCTCCATGAGCAGTTTTTCCCCACACTCCGTTCTGCCAGGCCAGCTGGTCACCCTCCCTCCACATCCTGGCGGCAGTGCTGGGATAGCACAGCCACATTCTCTGAGATCCCTTCTGCTGCCTCGTGTTTATAGTGGGCAGCAGATCAGATGAGGAAGGTTTGCTGTCCATGAACCAACACCTAGGAGGACAAAACCTGCAGTTCTCACTGGACAAGTTATTTTGTGCATCCATTTCAACCAGGAATGATCTGTAAAAATGATGCCCTTCACAGCTGGGGTGGCAGCAGCACCACTGCAGAGACAACACCTGGTTGTGTCACTAAGTGAGCATATTGCACACAAAGGAATCATGAGTTACACAATTACTGTTCTTTATTTTCTGTTTGGCTTTTCTGGGGACGTGCCTTGGCTGTCCCACAGTGAACCTGAGGCAAGGAGAGCACAAAATAGAAAATCTGTTGTACCACACATAGGTTTGACATGAGCTGGGCAATTTTTACACACAGATAATTATTAATTTCTTTTGAGAGCTTGATTTCCACATGAAGCATGGCTGGATGATCATAACTGAAATACAAATACCGAAAACATCACCACAAACTGCAGAAATTAGGCAGCACTTTCATAATAATGAGAATTCTCTCCCACTGGCAGTAACAGTAAACATATCCAAAGGTTTCCTGCATGCAGAGCAACTACAATGAATGCTTTCAACATGAAAGTAAACTGTAAACAAACAATCTCAGGTAAAGTGTTAAAATAAATCTATTTGGGAAAGGAGTTCTACACCAATTAATGTTACTCACGCTTCTGGACTGATGGGAATTTCAGTCTTTAGTTTGAGAGCACATTAGGATGTCCACTATAGAAATGTTGATTTCCATTTCCTTATGTTGGGACATTTGCAAACAAATAGATTGATCTTCAAGCATTTTAAATGATGTATTGATAAATATGTCTATCTCTATTCTTTATAGTAATATCAGTGTAAACTGATGCTAATAAAACTGCTTCACATTTCTCAAACATAAACCTCAAAATTAATTTCAGGAATTTATTTTCAATGAGCTGGGCCATATGGGGTCAGGCAAAACATCCAGAGAGGTCCCTAAACCTGCTCTACAGAGAGAGGAAGGGACAGGACAGTTTCACAGTGTCTCAATTTTCACTACACAGAGAGAATTTCAAAGCAACTACCGCCATGATAATCAATATATTAAGATACAAACTGCTCAGAAACATGGGAATAGAAGATGAGCGTTTGCCACAATGCAAAGCCTGTTTTGAGCACTGTTTTTTGTCAGTCTCCTTCCTGCCACGCTGGTTACAAAAGACACTCTCCACACCCAGCTCACCACAGCCCAGCTGAAATCTGAGCAGCCTTCAAATGGACAAGGGATGGAAACAGAGAAACAGAAAGCATAAATCAAAGGCAACCAATTAATTCTCATCTCTTACACTGTTCTTCCTGCTCAGCTGGGGAAAGGGAACCTTTCCAAGGGAGTTCGGAAACGCTGCGGGTCCGTTCTTCCATATTTGCCAAGTCTTCAGAAAAGGTTGGAAAATGCTAATCACAGGTAATAAAGCAGAACCACTGAAATTTATAAATCTGAAAATTTGTAAGAAAAAAAAAATCCAGGCACAAGAATAGACAAGAAATTATTTATCAGCATTTGAGTGAGTGGAAAGTTTCAGACTAGAGGCCTGTTTTCCTCAAAAAATTGATGCAAATGTGCAATTGTAGCAAAACACTTACAGGCAGAAGGCACAGAATGGCCATGGGAGATGTGAAGGATGCAAATTGTGTCCTTACTCTGCTTTTTCACTGTGGACAACACTCACACCTTCTTCTAAATTTGGCAGTAGTTCTCTTTCTGCCCCTTTTGCTCCCTCCATATTTTACGTATTACAGAAACTTAGAAGTAGCAGCAATTCTAATTCTTTTTCAGATGAAAGGTAACAGACATTCTGTAACCCCCTGTGCTATCCCTTCTGCACCACAGCCAAAAGGTAATCACAGAGCTCAGCAGAGCTGTGAATTGCTTCCATTCATCCTCACCAAGTATTAACTTCATACACTGGCATTCATCATTCCAAAGTCTACCTATCAGGAGAGTCAGTTAATAGCCAGGCTAGTTAGGAAAATAGCCAGGAATTAAAAACAATACTGTAGTGATTCTGCAGCATGACAGGAATCCACTGTAAAATTAACACTGCATTTTGGGTATTTTCTCAGTCACATTTTTAAGATGATGCACACAAACCCAACGGACTGGGGGCAACAGAGCATTACAGTGTGGCAAGGCTCAGCTTTTTCAGGGGGAAGAGGGAAGAACAAAAGCTTAGCAAAGCTTTGCCAACTTCCTGTCCCCTCACAGGTAATCTAAGTATTCAGAAGTTAAGCCTTGTTGGTTAGTTTAAAATAAAGTGACTGCAGTGATGTCCTACAGGTACTACTCCAAGTTATGCTACAAGAGCAGATAGTAAGTGAGAAACAATTCCCATAAAATTTCTCATAGATACACCTCCCAAATTTTAGTGTCTCACAAAAATCCCTGAGTTAATTCCCATCAATGCCAGGTCTTCTGTTTTCCTGAGAAGTTTTGGTTTAGTGACACAGGAAATCATTTCCTGATGTACAGCTGTCATTGCTTGCTCAAGGCACCCTTTTATAATGTATGTATTTAGCTTTTTACAGCAGTGCCAGAGATTCCCTGAGTGTCTGAATCCCTGTGGTGCAATGAAGCCCATGAGACACAGCTATCAGAGGGCAGCCACAGACAGAGAGGCAGCTACACCTGGTTATCAGGAGTTAAACAAGTTGGGAGAACTGCAAGAGTAAAGGCAAGGGGGTTTTTTCTTGTTGGTTTTTTTTTTTTTGACAGATAACATCACATCTCGTGGCCATACTGGTTTTCTGCTGGTTAAACACGCTGACAGGAGCCACTGCCAGTGCCACAGGAGCAGATGGAAACTCCTGGCCAAGAGTGCACATGATGTTTCTGGTACTGCCAAACTATTAGATGGCTCACCTGGAGTCATAAAACCTCTGCTAGAAACTATTATAAAAATGACTGCAGTATTTTGCAGGAATTCTTTCCTTTGGGAACCTACCAAAACGTCTGAGTGAGTTCCCAGGCCTCAGCACACATGTCTATTTCTGTATTAAACTCCTTTTCCAAGCAAAAAGGACTCCTGAAGCAGCACCAAGCTGCACCACTTGGGTGCCTTCAGGCCATCCATCAAAAATGAAAAGTATCTTATGGATCCTGAGAGAGCCAAGTGATCTGCTGGCATGAGAAATCCTGGTCTGTCAGCTCAGGAATAGAGAAGGTGATTCCAACTCTACTCTTTGTTGCTCCTCCCTATTAGACAGGTGAGGACTGAGAACATTCAATCAGGCTTTGCTTCCTTAGGGCAGGAAGTCTTTGGAAAGATTAGGCCACTTTAAAGCCATCAGATCCCACCTGACAGAAACAAATATTGAAAACCTTACCACAATACCACCACTGCTTCTATTCTACTAACATGGGGAACCTTTTTGTGGACACTCATACCATATTCAACAAAGCCCAGTTGGTGTTGAAAATTGCATTGATACTTCATTTAGTGAAAAAACAAAGGAATTGTAAAAGACTACATGGAAGTTTAGAGATCTGAGGTAAAAAGAAGTCCCACAGATGTAAAATTTCCCTTTTTCTTCAAATAAGACAGATTTTCACCTTTCAAGCCCAAACCTTCTCTGACACACAACAGAATGTAACATATAGAAACACTCCAAACCTGTAACACTTGTAAAAATGGGAATAAGAGAGAAAAAGAAAAAAGTCTTTCACTGGGAGGAATACTGAGGTACATTGAGTAGCATTCAAAAGCAGATACTAATTGAAAAATGTCTATTATTAACTGCAAAATGAAACTACTTCCTAATGCTACTAAAAGCTATTATGCTCGATGGGCAAAGCCTGGTAATTTAAAATTACATCAGTATGATTCAAGTGTGCTGACACATAAAAACTGTATCTCAAAAAGCAATTAACAAATATTATCATGATGTGCCCATTAAACTGGGCTAAGGCAGCTGGTTTCGGGATCCATCTCAGGATAAATTAGGGTAAACACTTGGAATCAGAAAGTTCTTTCTATGAACAGGCTCAAATTTTGGAAATTATTCAAGCAATGCAAGTCTTTCACAGTTTAGGATAATGTGCACTATCCTAACTGCACATATGCACACAGTGACTGATACAATAACTATTCACCTCATTGTCTTTGAAGGAGAAGTTATTCAAAGTTCAGCTCTGGTTCACTCTGTGCCCCTAAACCATTTTTGCATTGCGGGAATTTTTCAAGAGACCTTTTTACCTGTCATTATTACATCATTAAAACTAGTATTTTAGAAGGGCAAAAACTAATTATCCAGTAGCTGAAGAGAGTGATTAAAGATTAAAGCAGGACCATCACAAATGCAGCTGAAAAGAGCATTATTTCTTCCATAGGCAGCTTTGGTCAGTGTCTCTTCAGGATGTCCAGCCCTCATTGCAGTCGTGTTGACATGTCTGTGGCTCTTGCTGCCCTCCTGCAGCCCAGATCAGACACTGTCAAAAGGCTGCTATTGATCAATCCAGTTGTAAATTATTACAACTAAACTGAGAAGGCCAACACAAATGCCAAAAGTAACCAAGGCACATGCCTGTGAAGAAAGAAAAGCAAAAATTAATGTTTTGCCGAAAAAAGCATTTTACATGCTCAAGGCTTATGATTAATGAAGACCAAAACGTGTGAGAACAAGTATAAATAGAGCCTTTTAAATATTTCAATTTACTCAGTCTTCAAACAGAAGGTATCTGTTTAGGGGGAAACTAAACTAAGCCTGGGAACTCTGGAGGAGTCTGGTCTGCCTGCTCACACCAACC
Source organism: Myrmophylax atrothorax (assembly GCA_026770055.1). Taxonomy (NCBI): domain Eukaryota; kingdom Metazoa; phylum Chordata; class Aves; order Passeriformes; family Thamnophilidae; genus Myrmophylax; species Myrmophylax atrothorax. The sequence goes on from JAOXXN010000065.1 coordinate 59,044,938, forward strand.
ATCTGCACTGAACAAAATTAATTTGCCCTTTACAACTCTGGAGGAATTAAGGAACTGACTTTGTATTTTACTCAAAATGCAACCAAAATGACAATGAATTCTCTACATTTTTGAATAGCCAGATGATAATGAAACCACTGCTTAAGAGACAAGACCCCAAACCTCCTGGAATTAGTCACAACTTTAAATGGTCAGAGGGCATAATTAATAGAATTTCTTTCAGATTCCCTGTTTTGTCAGTGCAAGAGCAGCCCTGTGATACATAAACAATGGCAGAAGGACTATGCATAAAAGTTGGTCAGCATTTTGGCCACTGCCACGAAGTTGCTCTGCTGAGCAGTGGTTAAAATGAAGACAGACAGTTACAGTGCAAAAAGCAGACCTGCTGCACAAATTCCAACCAGAACTTAACCCACTACACCAAAAGAGAAACCACAAAGAGGAGGAAAAAAAGAAAGAGGAAAAAAAAATGCTTTTATTAAAAAAAAGCATAAAAACTGTTTCACTTAAATGCAGTTTGGCTTTGTCCCAGCTGCCCAGACAACATCAGAGTAACGTGTAACAACTGAGGAGAAATTGGATTAAAAGCCAACATCTGAAAACTATAGGAAAAAGCACATGCTCAGATCAATGGCCCAGACACAGACACACTGCTTGTCAAAAATCCCTGCTGAAGGAGTTTCAGAAAGACCAGAGCTACCATGAAGGATAAAAGAAAATGCTCACAGATTTCGTAAGCTGCAATGAAAACAAGAACTGTGCCCCTTGGATTGTGAGCTCTACAGTGTATTAAGATGCATTTGAAATGAGCCTGTTTAAATATTCTTAGTGCACAGGAGGGAAAAAAAAAGCATACCCCAAGTTTCTGTGGTGATATGAAGTCCTCTCTGCTAAGTTTAAGATAAAATAGTCCAGGATATACAAAAAGCAAACATGTTGATGTGGTTGAACCTTTAAAAAACAGAAAGCAAGATTTTCCTTAGAGAAGACTGAAGTACATTACAGAACCATACACTGAAAACCAACCACCACAAGAACTTACCAACTACTCCAAATACATTTTTAATGTCTGGCACGTACATTGCAAACAAAACAACAACTGTATTCAGCGCTAAAGTGACCAGGATATGGCAAATCCACGACACAGGCAGATGAGAGAAAAATACCATCAACACAGCTTTTCTTGCCTGCACAATACAAAGAGAATCATTGTGTGGGTAAACACATACATATATTTCAATATATACATACATATATCTCAATTTCACAGCATTAGGAATTATATCATTCCAGATGTAAAAGTAAAAATATTTTAGAAGTCAAAATGCCGTAAATTTAGTAACAGTTTAATACTTTTGTCTTTCTGTAGCAGAGTTTAATTTACTAATTTATTAAAGCAAGATCTATCACATGGATGTTAGTTTTAAGGAATTACTCCTTTTTTGGAGGGACAAAAGAAGGCCTGGGTCTCTCTGCTTTTCTTCTCTCAACATTCCTAGCAACAATGTCAGTATGTGGCCAACTGACACATGATCCATACGATATTTCTACACACATAGTTTTGCATGCCCTAAGTGATTAATTGTCAGTTCTACCATGGTATTGATAGACTAAGGCAGGGTGGGGTTTTTGTGAAATAGGTCAATATATGTGGTTCTGATTTACTATCAAATAGAGTTTCAAGTACAAGTGTGTTTGTATGTGGGTGCATGCATGTAGAAAGGAAAAACCAAGTCAGCAAAACTCAATTTAAGGCGGAATAAAAAAAAAATCAAACTAAATAAACTTTAGAAGTTCTGAATTCTCTAAATTAGAAACAATGCTGTGGGCTAGTTTTAATCTGAAATCTGACTCAAGAGCACAAATTAGCTTAGTGGTTAGTTGTTACTGTGGAGCTTTCATGGAACATATGCAAATATGTGGTCTTTGATCAATCACTTGACAAGTGAATAAGATACACTCAAATATTGCAGTCTGCAAAGCATTAGCAGTCCCAGTGCTCACTGCCAGCTCCAGAACACTCAGGAGTACTTACTGGGAAATGGATTAGAGGGACTGTCAAGAGCACAGCAAACAGAATGGCTGCTTTAACAGTCATGATGACCATGTCGTGGGGCAGGTACCTGGAGTAACCTCGTAGCAATTCGGAGTCCACTTTGTCTGAAAACAAGAAAAATTAATTGCTTTGTTAATCCTTTCAGAACTGAGATAATTAACAAGGTATTCAAATGGGTCCATCTGCTTGTGAGTAACAGAGGAAGAAGGGAGATGCAGATACACAGCACTCTGGCATTACTGATAGACCAGGATTCGTAATCTTCAGAAAAATGAAAATATTTCAGGAGACAAGTCCAGGCAGAGCCTCTGCTGAAGCCAAAGCTGCCTGGAGAGAAGATACAAATATGAAGGAGAAAGCATAAAAAAGAAAGACATGAGCCCAAGAATACACCAAAACTTCTTGCACGTCTCTGAAACAGCACCAGAGTCTTTATGCTGAACTAGAAGCCAGACACAAATTAAATTTTGCTAAATTGACTAAACTGAATTTCCTTTTTTCCCCCTACCAGAAACATTAAGCAAAATGCAAGGTAAAATTTCAAGTTGGAATTCTAATTTAAAGGAAGAAAGAGATGCTCCAAACTCTGCTGGTGTATGTGCCTTTACTGGCTGTGGTTAGCAAGACATTGCTGGATGGCAATGGAGAAGCACAAACAGCCTCACTGGGCCAAAAAGGGATGAATCAGTGAGGAATTCCTCACCTTTAACTGTTGTCCTTTTAAGGTGAAAATTTTCACTAAATTAACAGTACAAGTCAGAGCCATGAAAGTGGTCTGCTATCCTGACTTTTTTTTTTTTTGTTTGGCATTCCTTCTTTTTTTGGCCTTCAGAATGGACCAAGATTTCCAAAGTCCAGTCGCCCTGTGAAGTTTCAAATTCACAGAAAACAGAAGAAGCCATCTGAACCACAGAAAGACGAAACATGTGTCATTTCAAAGAGGGAACTCTTCTTTTGTTTTCAATTTAAAATATATTGTTTTACATTTTCTCAGACTGCTGTTTTAGGAACAGGGCACAGATTCCCTCTGTTTAAAGAAGCAAGTTAGTTAAAAAAGACAACCAAAAAAGTGAAAAGGAGAAGCAGCTTGCAAGGGGAAACAAATAAAAACTCAAACCAACTCTCTTACAGACATCCACTGTCGATTCCAGCATTTCAAACTCTCAAGTCTAAGAATTACTAAAAGAAATCAAGCCTGCAGAAAACCAAAAATGTTGCAAATGAAACAGACTAAAAGACTACAGTCAAGACAGGGGCTTGTCCCAGTCATGCCAGTGAAGGGAACAGGAACTGGGATGGCTTCCAGCACTACTGTTTGTTCCTATTTTCCCTCCTTATTCAGAGTTCACCTGGAGACAGATGGTTATCCTGCATTGCTGCTGAACCTCTCAGAGTTACACTTCAAATTATTATTTTCTAACAAACCACATGAAGTCAGTCAGGAAACAGTAGCAGTGGCCGATACAGTATTAGGAGCTTCAAGACTCCCTATATAATTTTCAAGGCTTTCTGACTGTCATGGGAGTATTTTCAGCAGACATCTACACTTGGGGGAGAAAGCTACAAAATTCCCTCAAAATCTGGAATTATTAGCTGCTGAAAGCCAATATTCTTGGTGCTTTGTCAGAGACTGTCCCACCCCCACGATCAAGAATTATAAAACACTCTGAAAGGAGAGCAAATCCTAATGTGAACTTTTGTCTTACTGCCTTACTGACCCGAAATGAATTTTTACTCATCCAATCAATAAAGATTGACATGTGATAATCCCATAAAAAGGAAGAGCTTTCAGAAGACATTAGAAGAATCCTCTCAGCTTACTGTGATACATTTATGTGACAGAATTTGTATGAAACTACTACAGAATCAGCAAGTAGAAGTAACTTAAGTGGAGCAAAGCACAAAACTCAAATTTACACCAGGACACACAGAGCCAAATTTCTCAGGAAATGACACCCTGCTGTGATGTCATGTGACAGGATACAAACACTGCCATATGAAGAAGACACTCACCTACTTCTGCCAGGGTTGGGATGGACCTTTAAAAATAAGACCTCTATGTAGATAAAGGGTCTGAAATCTTTCTGTGCACTTGGGAAACGCAAGAGTGCCACACAAAGTTATCTGTGTTTGAAGTCAGCTAGGAAACAACTGCACACAGAAGTATTTAAAAGTCCAAATGCAGAGTTATTACACTGGTACTGAAGCACACTGTCACCTAAACTCTACAGCAAATGAAAGATGTCTGTAGAGTTTGGGAGGGTGTCACACCCCACCCACTCTCCTGATTGGTAATAAAAAGGTACATTTATTTCATCAAGCACTGTGTCCACAACATCTCTAAGAACTGTGCATTTCTTGGTCCAGTTCATGTATCAAACAGACACATTTCTGGCTCAGGAACATGTAACACAAATTACTGACAACCAGAAGCATGTGCTGGAAAACCCAGCTCATAGCTTACTCTTTTAAATCTTTAAAATCCTTCCTAGTCTGTTGTCATTGCTCTCCACTGCAGCCAAGACACAGAACTAGATGGGCACTTCTGTGATTCAGCCCTTCCTACTTTCTTATGTTCCCTGTCAATTTTTTCTGGAGTTAGAATCATAGAATCGATTGGGTTGGAAAAGACCTCTGAGATCATCAAGTCCAACCCTTGGTCCAACTCCAGTCCC
>JAOXXN010000065.1:59059688-59074292 GCA_026770055.1 Myrmophylax atrothorax
CTCGCTCGGCCGTGGCAGATGGACCTGAGGACTGAAACGGTGGGGCCAGTTCTGTGCATGCTGTGCCTCACCTAAAACATCCTCTGTGCAGGCTGGAAGGGCACACCCACGTGGGGAGAGCCCTGCCCAAATCCTCCTCCGCCAAGTCTGGCCATACACACACACTCATATAGCACTACAATGGGATTACACTGAGGTGCATGTTTCCACTACTGGAAGGAACACCAACATCAACTCCCACTCACTGCTGAGCTTCCCTTCCAGTTTATTGCTCCTCCATGACCTCAGCTCCTTGCTGTCTCCAAGAGGTGTGGGACAGAAAGCTGAGCTATCCAACTGATGTGTTTGAAAACACATTTTCTAAACACATCACCCTTCTCTTCTGCCCAAGTTTCATTACACCTATCACTGCAGCAATCAAGTAACAGAAGACAGTAACAAGTTAATAAAGTTTCAGTTAGTTTGAAATTATGTTTTATGCCCAGAAGTGGTATAAGAAAGTACAGCAACAATGAGGGATGTTCTTTAACTTTGCATAAAGTGATCACTCATTCTTTGATATGTCCACACAAGAATTAAAGGACAGAAGAGACTGAAACAATGACGATGAAATGTGCTATAATATTTAGCCATAAATAAAATAGCTTAGTAGAAGCACATGAAGCCCTCATGCATTTAAAATCTCGAAGTATCAAATCCCACCTCCAAACTGAGGGAAGCACAGATGGATAAGTTGTTAAGAAACAGAAACATCTTGAGGGTGGCTCCCCTGACTTGGCAATAACCATATCCTGTACTGATAAACATCTTGCACATCAGCCTCCGACTTTACTACCTATAAACACCTTGACCTCTGACCTTCCAGTTTATTTAGTCCAGGATATGGTTAGCACCTAATAAACAGGCAGCACCTCAAATTATGGTAAGGAAAGTACCACAACACCTGTGTTAAAGAAGAATTACCATACAGGTATATTCACTGCTGGTGTGCATTGTGGACAGCCACTCGTGTCACATGTTTGAAAAAACAGGCTGTAGAACTGAAGGGGGAAATTTCAAGGCTGAGGGCGCCTTTACCATCACAAAACCAAAACAACCATTAGGTGACATTATTAAAAATTAGTCAAAACACACCATTTTTCAAAAAGTGTACCATTCACCTTAGTCTGCTGCTGCTACAGTGAAGAAACAACTTTGCCAAGGTCAGCTCCTTGCTCGGGTATTTATTCTTCATGTTGTTATCATTTTGCATTCATGTATTTTTAAACCTTTTCTTTTTTTTTAGTATGGTGGATGTTCAGATCAGGAGGAACAGTACCATGGCAGAGGCATAAACACAATGCACTGTGTGTACACGTGGGACCTCTGTTTCAGTCTCCTGATTCCAAACATGCAGCAAAGCCACAGCTGCCATCGAGGTTCGCAAGCTCAGCAGGACAGAGAGGAAATTATTTTGGTTACTTTACTGTGGCCGAGGGGGGGAAGTGAGAAGAAAATGGCAATGAGGTGATGGGAGGGAGCAAAAACAATTTTGTAAACTGCTTAATTTTGGTATACTAATTCTTATACTGAAAAGAACCTAAAAACCCCTGAATAGTGGACTATTTACTGGTTATAAAAAAATGTGGCCCTTCTCTCCTCAAAGCACTGTTGTAGAAATACACTTATTTTCCAAAGGCAGACCAAATGTTTTGATACTGTCTTTAAAATCAATTTGATCGCAAATTTAATCCTATATGATAAAAGTGTTCCAAATTTGAAATACAGAATATAAATCCTTGACTCTACTGAAAATGCTTTGGCATGCAGATGTTTCTCCTCCCTCCTCCATATTTTAACTAAAAGCAGACATTTATAAATCGCTTTAATTTCATTCCTGAATTCAACAGAACAAGATATTCATATGTTCTAAATTAGGATCTTACTCTCAGTCCGTATCAATTATATAACACACAAGCAAGACAACTTAATTGCATCAATCATATCCTCTGACAGGGTCATTAAATGTTAGCAGAGGGCTCACAAATTACAACTTTTAAACACAATCCTCATTTGAAACTATGTTCATGTCATCAAAACTGTGTGGAATTCTTGTTATGCACATAGAAACATCTCCACTTGCAATTAAAAAGTGTTCATATTGTATGGGCTTGTTTCTTAAAAAGACATGAGGATGTGTTAGGTTGACTCTGAGTCTTTCAAACACAGGCCCACCTGCCAAACCTTTATCTATAAAATTGATTTAATGCCCAAGACATTTTCCCAATGGTTTTCCCAAATGTACAGCTCAGATGGGTTTATACATACAAAATATTTTCACATATAGGTTAGCTGACACTTTTGGTACATTCTGACTACAGTTTAAACTCTGCACCAAACAGAAGTGTATCAGATGCTTTAATGACTTAGAACAGTTGTGCAACCACATCTGGAAACAAGTGGTCCAGGCACAGAAGTTGAATCAAACTAGGCAATATTTATGCCCTTGTTGCATTACCTATTTTTGTTGAACAACTTCCTACAATTTAAAATGGCTGTTAGTAAAAATGTACACTTGACATCTGTGAAGAAATACAGAGAAACAAAATATTATGACCTACCATGGCAATTAATATGGCAAAAGAAATGAAATATTGACGTGGTCATACAGAGAAGGTCAGTTTGAACACTGCACTTGGACAAGTGTTAGAGGGAAACTGTGTGAAGTAAACACTGATCAATGGAAGAACTCCCGTCAACAGAGGCAGAAACTGGGTGAGATCTGGACTTCCAGTCATCACTGGAGCTGTGGTTAGGATTCCTATGGACAATCTCAGCTCTTTACAAGTGCAAAGCTGAACTTCATTCCCATCTCAAACTGCAATTTCAGCAAAGGAAGAAGCGTGGGCGGTGGCAGTGCTGGCAGTGCACCGAGGATTGCACAGCTCAGGTGGTCTGTAATAACCAGCTCAACACTGTAACCTGTCTGTGCCTTCACCAGTGCTTGCATCCAGAGGATCTGAGGTGCATTATCACACAGGCACCTTAATAAAGAAGCTTTTCCCACTGCCTTTTCCAGACAAAAAATCCTCTGAGCAACACGTGGGACCTCCAGGTTGTACCTACTATGAGTTTTCATAAGCCATTTGTTTAAAAGTGTATTTTTGGGAGAAGTCACTTTGCATGAACAGTGCTGACATAAAATTAAAAGCAGTACTAAGAGATGCTGGGAGCTGAATTCGGGGACAGACAGACTGGAACACACATGTAGTAGATACAGCAGCAGCTCAAGGCCGCTGTGTATGGAGAGTGGAGTTAAAAGTATGATCTCAAAGAAGGTTTTAGCACCCTAATGAAAAGCTGATGACTACCACAGCTGGGAGAGATACACAGCAGGCTAAAAATGACATATAAACAACAAATATAACAGCAAAACAAACAAACAAACACACCAAAAAACCAAAACCCTTACAAAACCTGTAAGGGCCAGGAGGGCAGAAAGACAGAAAGCAAGATTACAACCACAATTCAGTTCTCAAATTCATTATAAAATCTTGAAGTTGTAAGTGAGAAAATATAAAATGAACTAAAGTACCTTTTAACTAGTTTCACACTTAAAACTCACCCACAACATTCAGGAATAATACAAACATCACACAGCCTTGAGACAAATTCAGCACATTTCAATCCAGAGAAAGCTTTGAGCTCAAAACATCTGAAAATAGCACTTTGGAAAAACAGCTGTAAGCCCATCCAAGATACACTGTTATGAATGACAAGCAGCACTGGAACAACTCAAACAAGGTATTTCAGTGCTGAAGCTGCAATGTTTGCCTTAGCACAGGCACAGATTTCTTGTGACAGTTCTGATGGAAATGTGAGGGACACACTCCTTACACACAGCTTTACAGCTCAACTGCAAAGAATGACTTCTTTACTGGGAGCCAAGTCAAGGAATTATAAACCAAGCCTGGAAACCTGGCATTTTTCCCAAGACAAGTCCAATTACTAGAGTAAGACAACAAAATATTTAAATATAAATGCCTGCCATTTTTTGTCCTGTGGTTTTGAAATATGTGAAGTGATAACAAGACAGCAGTTTAAATGTTTCTCCTCCTCTCCCTCCTGCTTCTCCTTTTAAACTTTTACAGAAGGAAGATTCCTGCAGATGGAGTTTTGCCACTGACTTTAAGGTCGTCTGGTGGAAAATGGCTGTGAGGAAAGAATTACTCTGTGTGTGTGTGTGTGTGTGTGTGTGTGTGTGTGCTGCAGAAAACTTGCACTTGCCAAATACATTTCATATTCCAACAACTGCTGTAAATAACTATTTTTTTCACATGTGAGATCAGAGGAAGTGTCAGCACCCATCTCCTTCAGCAGTCCTGAGCCGCTTTTTCCTCCAGGACAAACACAGACCTCATGGAGTGTTTTTCCTCACCCGCTCTCGGCTGCGTTCAGGAATCCTGCAACGGCCCCGGGAAGTTCAGACTTCACAATTAACAGGTAGGATGACATGGCTGCAAACAGAAGCAGGACAGATTGAGCAGAGGAACACCAGGACCTCTGGCTGAGCCGCCGTGGTTCTGATGGGAACATCCCAGCTCTCCATCAGACACGGCGGCACCAGAACCAGAACTCGCTCCCTCATGTCCTTCCCTCAAAAATAGCTGCAAGTCCCCGAGTCTTGCACTGCTCTCAGCTAATGCGTCCAAAGAGTCGGCCACGATGTGAGCCTTGGAACAAGGAAAACATAATCCAAAGGGCTAAAAGGCCCAAACAATATAATATACAGGCCTGACCCACAGGCCAGAGACAGACAAGAGTGCAGGACTCCTCCTGCCCCTTCACAAGGCATTATTCATGATGAGAGTAAATAATATTTATTCCTATCAACACAATAGGGTTTTTCAAAAGACTCAGTTATTATTGTTTTTCAAATGCCTTTGTACTAAATAAATATATGACAGAAATTTAAAGAATAGAAATTGAAAGGGTTTTTTGTACACTGCAAGGTTTGGCCCCCCGAGCTCAGAGGATTTATCAGTGACAGACTCCTGCTCCTCATGCCAAGCCCACCACTCAGAGGATCCCAATGACAACATAAAGTGCAAAATATACAGGAACTGTCAATCAGAAGAGAAATTAGTTACTTTTACAGGAGTCTTGAACTTGAAATTAAGTGTTTATAATTCTATTCAGCTGAAAGCAATGCTACCAACAATAAATCCAAAAGCTCCTCCACTGTGTCACTTTTCTCCTTTAGTACATAAAGTCATCAAAGGCACAAATGAGAGGGTTATTAAACTACAACTTACACTAGACTGATACCTTCACACACTGTTCATGACACTTTATGTAAACCAGTAGAGAATTACTCGAAAAATCAGCTTTACAACAGCTTCAACATGTACCAAAGCCTATATGAAACTAATTTCCATCCCTCAGCAGCAAGTAATTTCAATAATGTGCCAATAAAATTTTAATTACATTTAAACCTCGAGAAAAATTCATCTGTTGTATTCTAATTTTACTATTTTGTACTCATTAATTCTTTATAATTTTGCCATGGTGTATTTATTTATGCTTTAAAATTAAAACATACATTTTGAGAAGCTAAGCCAGTAAAGTTCCATAAGCTGATAGTTGAATAAATTTGTGTGGGTTTTTTTTTTTAAAGGAATGTTTTGAACCTTAATGGAAAATAAGTGTGGACTCAGACACTGCTCTACTACAGCAGTTACTGTTAAATTTTGAAGAAAGTTAATTTGGTCTCTATAAAGAAAGCAAATTCTTTTAATACAAAGTGACGTCTACCTACCACGAGGTTATATAAAAACCATTGGTTAAGTCACTAAATAAGGAAATATTCACTTCTTCATGATTAAAAGCTTTGTTTTTCCCAATATATATTTCCAATATTATTATCCAGTATTATTTTCCAATGTTATTTCCAATATTCAAGTGCATTTCCCTGCTGACACATGGGTGGGTGAGGTGTTTTTATCTGCTGTCCTGATTTACTTTCCTGTTTGCATACAACAGAATGTAGATTAAACCACAGAGAAGGTCACAGCTGCATATTTCGAAATCACCAGAATTTTAAAGTAAATTAGCACAGTTTCTCACACTAAGCTGCAGGCAGTCACATATTTCACTCTAATTCTTAAAAAACTAAGTGGGGGAGGATGGAAAGGAAAACTTCTCTAAATTGTAGTTGAACTTTATTTATCCATTAGCCTTCTTTCTTGTATTATACAATAATTTAAACAGAAGCAAGTCAGAATTTGCATGTATTTATGTCCTTCAGGAAGACTTCAAAACCAGTTCTATTGCAGTCCCTGCTGCAGAAAGCTTTGAATTAATTTCCAGATCAGATTTCCTCCGAATATGCAATCTGTCACTCTGCCCTTGCATTCCCATTAGCCTCTGGCTAATCATTTGATCACTTATCCTTTGTTGTGCTCTTAACTCCTTGTTTTTGAGAGGAGTCCTGTTTCACTGAATTCCACTCCTGAGGAAGGAGCCGATCCTGCACCAAGAAACTCGCTGAGCATTTGTGTGCATCTTTCTTCCTTTCTCTGGCATACAGGAAACAACCTCACACAGTAGCATTTTCCCCACCACGTTTATCTTCTCTTGTTTGTTCTACAAGATGAATAATTAATAATAAATAATTTTATTTATATCCTGGTGCCTAAATAAGACCCGAATCTCGTACAAAAACCTGAGCAGGATGCCCACGCTAAATACAGTTTAAAAAGCCAAATCTTGCTTTTAGTTCACTTAAAATTTTAATTCTAGTCAGGAGAAGCAGCTCCTTGTAGCTTTACACAGCGTGAAGTGAGACATCAACCAACTCTTAAGACACACTAACAAAGTGAGCAAAGAACGCAGTTTGTTTGGGTTTTGAAAGCTGAAACTAAAACAAGAAAAACTCAAACAATACAACAGATTTTTGTCCGTCGTATTCTATGCACTTTTTACCTCAAGCAGGAATAAAGTAGGAATTCTTACTTGAGGAATAAAGTGAATATTATGACAAACAGAAAGTCCTGTATCCTTTGCTCCCAGTAACAACTTATGCTTCACTTCCCTGACACCCCCCAGGACCGGAGCCACGTCAGGTTACATTGTACAAATGCAATGTCAGCTCTGCTTGGCAGCCTTGATGTGTAAGGGAAGGAAGAGATTACACAGTCACGGGACTGAATGAGACACAAGTGAACACAACAAAACCCCCACCTTGTGCTCTGATTTATTCCACCTGGAAATACTGACACGAGACATCTATTTCAGCACTGAATGAGACAGGTTTCCTGCAGAACAAACGGTGTACAATGACACAGTCTTAAGTTTCAGCAACACAGAGGTGCAAGAAGTGGTGAACTGCGACTACATGAGCAACCTTTAGTATAATCAATTCCTAATTTTCAGGTCCAAATTTGCATGTATTAGGTTATTTTTAGATAATTTTCAGTAGGCACCCAGAGCCACTTGGTGGAGAACTAAGCAGTTCTGAACTTCTCAACAAGCCTTGACACAGAAATGCCATAACACAATATCAAGCAGAAATCAAAATTATGTTAGTAGTTTATTATTCAGTAAACTTACACCGTGTTGAAAGCAGCAAGAACTTACACTCTTAAAATACATATTACTTTGCCATGTACTGAAAACATGGTTATTAGCTCTTTGACAGAAAAAAAATGTTTGGTAAAATATAAAATAGAGTACTTGCTTTACACTTCTATTATTACAGCCTGCAGTGCCACCATGAGCTGTGACTCTCTAGAAATATACATACCATGCACACATTATTCAGAATGTCCTTGTTGTGCTTCAAGACTGTTTAACACTGAGGGTATGTGTCCCTATCTGAAAAAGCATTAGTTGCTAGAGAAAAGGGAAGCCAAGGTTATGTTTTTCAAACAGTCCCCAAAATACCTCTTCTAGGTAGCCCTCAAATCAAATATATGGGTGGTTTTTTGGTTATCAGAAAAAATAAAATATAACTGTTTCTTACTATCCCACCCCAAAAGAGACCAAGTGCTGACGTTCACAGCAATCACACCACAGAATATATATATTAAATTTATGTGTAAACATGTACCTTATTCCTTCTCTTGAAAATGGTCTTCAAATCACGTTACTCAACAGACTGACCAACACTTCCAGTTAGTTTTTCCTCATCCACCACTGATCTTATTAGAGCCTCATAAAGATGTTAAGCACTGTGCAAGAATAGAAGCAAGATTCCCTCCAAAATTCCCACAGGAAAAGAAGACAGGGAGCTGGGGAAAATCAGACTGGATCAACAGAGGCACAGTGGCCTCACAGGTCCTACTTCTAAAAAGATTTGGGAGTCAGAAGTAGACAGAGCTATCTTGATTTTCAGCTGAGGGAATACCAGGTAAAACAGGGATTGCTACAGATAACTGAGATAAATGAAAATGCTTTTAACATTCATCCTCTAAAGAGTTCAGAAAGGAAGATCCCAATACTGAAAAGATTCTCTGAACAGCAGAAATAGCAGAATAAACGCTCCTGGTCCCTGCACACTCCAGCCCATCCAAGCTGGATTCTTCATATCAACTGCATGTGACAAATCCCTCTGGGCTCGTGCCTCCCTCTGCTGATATGGAGGTTGTTTAAAACTGAATCTGTCCTAATCCAAACAACGTGGCAAAGTTGAAAGGGAAAGCAGGGAAGGAGTTCAAGAAAGAAAGTGAAACTAGAGAGGATTTTGGGCAAGCTTCCATTTTTCCTGTGAAAGAATTAGAATGGAATAGAAAGCACTTCAGGGTTGCATTGAGCTTCTTACAGGTACTTCAAATTGTGGAAACGACAGGACTGATGGATGGATGCCAATGAAAAACATCAGCTATTTCAGCCCTCACACCATATGACCTTAAAAGCCCACCCTTTGTGTTCATTTTGCACTGAATCCCCCACCTATTCAATTTTAAGAAGTCCCCCACTACCTCGATGTATTGGTTTTTAACATTTCCTCTTAGTAGAAGCCTAAAAAAAACATTGGGATAATTTAATTAGTTTTAAATACAGATAAAGAACAGAGTATGTGAAAGAAGATGGAATGTTTGTTCATACTGAGAAATTCTGAGAACAGGCTGGCAACCTCTTTGCCAGTCTTTATATTACGGACACTCATCCCGATGAATTTCTGTTCCCTTGCTTTTCTTCTAATTTCAGCTTTTACCCGAATTATTCTGGAATTTACCTATGGCAAGCTTAAAAAAAAACAAATAAAAAAGTCCTTATTCTACAGGGAACACAAGGGCAGCAGATTTATTTTGGTAAAACTTCATTAGTTTAATTACATGTGTACATTTATGTTGAAACAATGGAAACGTGTCCTCCACAGCTCATCACATACCCCAATCTGAAGTACAGCTGCAGGTTGGGATTTTTGTGGGAGTTTTTATTTGTTTTGGTTTTTTACTACTTAAAGCAAGCTTCATATCCTTCACAATATCAAAACTTTCAAGAACCATTCACTGCAATAGGAAAACACAGGAGCATGGGTCATCAATTGTTAAATTAGTACAGGAGCTGACAAACCTGCCCTTAATTAAGGCAGCTCTGCACTGGAAATCCTCACTTTGAATCAGTCAGGATAATTAGGCTTTCAGGTCAAAAGCAAACCGCACTGTGAAAACAAACATTCAAGTTTGTTTGAAAACAGAATTAGATTTCCCATACTTAAAGGAAGCTCAGTAATTTCTTAAGGTATTAAAGATGCAGGTCTCAGCATGTAACAAGATGAACTTTATTCTTGCATGATTTGCACCATTCATTTATTTTCAGAGTTGTTGAGTATTGTTCTCTCTGATTATGAAAAGAAGGTTATTCCCACCCGTCCCCTCATTCTGAAAAAAAATATTTGTTCTGTTGAAATTTGAAACAAATTTTGGAAATACTTTCAGAACTAAATTGCAGAATGGATGAACTCTGGGGGGAAAAAAACTAAGATAAAAACCCCAAAAACAAAGAATATAATTTGCAATAGAAAAAATGCCCCATCAGCTTGGTAAAACAAGGTCTTATTTTTCAGTCTCTGCACAGCCTCTGCAAGCAGTGACTCACAGAGAGCACATACATATGAATTTGCATGGGGAGGAGGTAAGCTAAATATTTCATTGTTTACCTCGCAGCCAAACAAAGAGGAGGGGATGTGGATGCAGCAGGAGGAGGCAGGAGGTTCCCGAGGCGCCGGGCTGCCGGCAGCAATCCCGGGAAGGCAGCCCAGGGTGTGCGGGGCCGGGCCAGGCCAGCAGAGGGTGGTGCTGCTTTTTTTAAACATCTGCTTTTCCCAGTGGTTCCCCCTCTCCGCTTACTTCGGGAAGCTTGCAAAATATTAACCACACGAATGTAAATACATATTTAGGGTGTATTGCACTCACAGCAGGGTCTCTGTGTATTGACTGTCACCTTGACTGTATTAACAGGCCATAAAATGCAGTTACAAAACAGCATCGCCCATGGGAACTAATCCTGCAGCTTCCAGTTACTGCCTGCAGCGATCAGGATAAAACAACACTCCAGGGACACAGAACAATCTTTTTTCCACATTACTTATTCTTACAAAGGAGAAAAACGTGTACCTTTGAGGACACATTAAGTGCAGAACATGGAAACAAAATCGGCAAGCACCAGTTACAGAAATTACACTGAATTCAATCGTGTTCATACCAGAAAGCAAACAATTCTTTGTAAAATTAAGATAGCTGTCTGGAAAGCTTAGTTCCAAAGAGTGACCACGTACAAGCCAAGGCAGGTGAACTGCTCACACTGACCCACAGTATCTTATGTATCTCAGCCCATCTGAAGGAATCGAAAAGAAATAAAGCCTGTAGCACAAACTCCTCACAAGGACCACCTAAGATACATGTCTGCACTGCAGGTTCTACTGCAGCACTTTATCCCGCTGCTAAAAAACCCTAAATAATTAGACTCCTGTTCCCAGCAGTTTGGATGGATGTTTGTGTTTATCCCAGCCCGCAGGCCCCAGCTCCGCCAGCAGTGCCCTTGAGCTGATGGAGGCCCGGGAAGCACGCTGGAAAACTCCGCATGCTTCCTGCTACCCCTCAGTGCTGGGATCTGTTGGTGTTGGCAACGGGCTGTGAGCTGCTCTTGTGCAATACCTTATTGTGTTTGTCTCCATCTTTCCACCAGACTTGCTACCATCAGCCCGTCTCTAACTTTACTACTTATGTTTTAAGATTCCTGAAGATTTTCTCTCGGGCACACGGCTGTGGACTGTCCAGTTACATCCACAGAGAGGATCATTCTAGAAAGAGAAATTACTGTCTTCCTTCCTCCCCTTTGGAAAGCACCTGGGAAGCTCAGAGAACTTCCCTGGCAGGAGGGAGGGATGGGCTTTAGCCCTCTGTGCCTCATCCATCACTTCCTAGAAGCACAAGGCTATTAAAACAATAGCAGGGACTCCGTCCAACTCCAGCTGCTCCTGGGAAGGATGACAGGAAGAGCCAGCAGAGCCATGGAACTCAGTGTTTTCCATAGCAGCCTCCCTCTCTCCCTGTGTGCCCCCAGGCCTGCAACTTCCCAAGGGCCCTCTCCTTTCTTGGAGGGCACCTGACAGGATCTGGAACCCTTCAAGATCCTCTTCTGCACGGCAGGCAAGAAATGGGCATTTGGAAGACCACTCCATGGAAAGATGTGGGGTGGGAGGAAAAGGTCGGGAGGAGTGGATGGACAGACTGACAGCCTGGTAGGTGCAATGGGTGCTTCCCTTTCTCATGTCCACTTTGCACTCCCACACACACTAACCAGCCTTTTCTAGGACGAGGCAGTTCACGGGTAACTAATCACTAGTTGTCTGCATTAAAGGGCTCCGGGATTGGGCCAAATGATGGCAAATAAAACAACATAAAATCAGTAGCACCGGCCATGCCATTCGACCTTCCAGTTCCCCCTGACCAACAAACATCTACATTGCAACAACAGGACCATACTGATTGTAAGGACAGCAAGGCAAGTGTTCTCCAAATTTAATCACTCTAATCTGTATCCTATAAAGTCTTTAAGACACTATTAAAATGATGTTACTTTACATTTGGATATTGCAAAGTTAACACATTATTCTGATC
Source organism: Myrmophylax atrothorax (assembly GCA_026770055.1). Taxonomy (NCBI): domain Eukaryota; kingdom Metazoa; phylum Chordata; class Aves; order Passeriformes; family Thamnophilidae; genus Myrmophylax; species Myrmophylax atrothorax. The sequence goes on from JAOXXN010000065.1 coordinate 59,071,796, forward strand.
CATCCTTCGTTAATCCTTGGTACTTAAATGGATTTTGATATTCAATTTGTGTTACCTGGATCAACATTACAAAGTGTTCCAAGGGACGATTAAAAATCTGCAGAAAAAGTTGAGCACTGATGTTAGACATACATGTTAAAATTTCAAGCAATGCACCTGAAATAAATTTTTTAACCTTTTAAATTCCAAATTTTACCAACCACAGTTTTCCTGCAGCTGTACAAATTTTTTTTTTAACTTGGGTACCCTGCCAGTAATAAAAACCAACTCCCCTGTATCCTGAAAGAGGAAAAAAAATCAATTCTCCTATCTACACAAATCCCTAAGTGTATGCAATTAGAATGTCAAATCCAAATTTGCACATTAAGCTTTCTTTTTTAAAAAAGCAAAGATGACAAATTGGAAAGTGTAACTATTAAAATGATTACTAACACGCTCTCTCCACCACAAATGAATGTGAATCACTTCTGCAGTTGGATTATTTTTAGAAGGGATCAGACAAAACTTTGTTAAAAGCCCAGACTAGGTGGAGATAGTGACAATAACCCTAGTAATGTAGCTTATTTTAATCACAAGCCATCTTTCATTATCTTATGCTCTCCCACAATCTGTGAAATAAGATACCATATGATGCAACGTACCCAGGTCTGATGATGGAAGAGGTAACAGAAAACAATTTTATTTTTAGGCTTACACTGAAGTCAAGGCTGTTGACAGAGTCTGCATGTGTGCCCATCAGGCACCGTGCTGCTGGTTCCTTCAGACAGACAAAGAGAGGGGAACACCAACCAACAGGCACTGTGGGCAGAGCACAAGCTTTACACTCAGTCCCAGCATGGATCCCATTCAGGACAAACCATACTCCACAGTTTCACCACTCCCATTTTAAATAATTTAGAGGACCAGAAAGACAAGAAAAATTCATAGAATCCATTGGGTTGGAAAAGACCTCTGAGATCACCAAGTCCAACCCTTGGTCCAACTCCAGTCCCTTTACCACATCATGGCACTCAGTGCCACGGCCAAGCTCAGTTTAAAAACCTCCAGGGATGGGGAATCCACCCCCTCTCTGGGCAGCCCATTCCAAGGCCTGAGCACTCTCTCTGCAAAGGATTTTTTCCTCCTCTCCACCTTCAATTTCCCCTGGCAGAGCTTGAGCCCGTGCCCCCTTGTCCTATTGCTGAGTGCCTGTTCTACAGCCACAGCATTACTGCATAAATTTAAAAGATATTATATTTTATTACTTTTCAGAAGCCTCATTTTTCCTTCTGTTCCCTGTTGATTTGCAGGGTGTGTTCAGGGCACAGTGATACCACCCTGTGCTGTGCTTACACTTGCTCAGAAGAGCACAGGGTGTCATTTCAGAAATCTTTCAGCCTTTTAGGGCTGGCTCTGAGCAAAGTCCACAGAGGATACAGAGCAGAGGGAGCCTCTTAATTACTACCAGGCTCAATTCTCCACCACCCCAATTTCTGACTGAGCTGTGACAATATTATGGCAGCAACGTGCCCTCTTCACAGCTCTTTAAATAGTGCAAGTTTTCAAACACTAAGAGCTCCATTTTTAGGATTGTTCTGTACTTACCAACCCACAACCAGAAAATTAAAGGAAATGTTTTAGTGTTCTGTATCAATTACACAAGTTACTGTCTTTTTAATCTTTTCTTTGTGTTGTTTAATGACTTCAGGCACAAAGAATGTATGTCTGTTTTTTGAAATAGATGCTGATTTGGGAGATGATCTATTTTTATCCGAAGCTCAATCCAGTTAAGGCAGAGTTGTTACTTGATCTGTTGGAATAAGGCAATTACCCTTTGTTTGGAAAGGTGTTTATTTCCCTCCACCACTTGCTGTAGATCATTATGTGACAAACAATACAAACAACAATTTCTAATTAAAACAAGGGAGGACTTTTGAGAGAGGGGATTATTTCCAGCTCTAGCAATAACTCAGCTGCAGCAATTGGATGTACAGGGAGAATCCTTTGTTTTGCTGCTCAAAATGAAAAGTAGGATGTAATCAGAGAGTTAATGAGCAGCTCTGCAGTCACTTCCAGTGCGTGTTTCGTTGGTAGGAGAGGCTCATTGCTCAGCTTTGTTAGCTGGGCTTATCAGAGGAACTGTGACATTTTTATTATTCTAAGGGGGAGGTTTAATTTTGTGACATTTCCCGTTTCATTTCTTCCAAGATGTTTCTATTCCCTTTGGTGCTGTAAAAGCCATAAAAGATTTAGTAATGAAAGCCATAAACTCTTACTAATTCCAACAGAATCAATACCAGGACCACCAAAATTCTAACAGTGTGAGACATGTAGATCAGATTCCCAAACACAGTGCAGGTTTAAAACCTTTTTTTAGCAGAAAATGGGGTTTTTCCTTCCCAGCTTCGAAGTTTCTGCACATTCAAAGTTGGGCTTTCACAGAATCATAGAATGGATTGGGTTGGAAAAGAGCTCTGAGATCATCAAGTCCAACCCTTGATCCAACCCCACTGTGATC
>JAOXXN010000065.1:59086978-59100695 GCA_026770055.1 Myrmophylax atrothorax
GGGGCGGACAGTGGGGGCGTGGCCATCCCTTGTGTGGGGGCGTGTCCATCCCTCGTGTGGGGGCGTGGCCTGCGCTCTGGCCACGCCCCCGGCGCGCCGGCGATGACGCGGGCGCCGCGCGGGCCCGGCATGAGGTGAGGGCGGAGGGGGAGCGATTTCCCCGAGGCAGGAACGGGATAAACCGGGATTGTGGCGATGAGGGGAAGGGTGCTCTGCCCGTACGCGGTTTGGGAAGGGGCTGCAGTGGCTTCCGGACAGATCCAGCGCGGGGCGGGGTCGGGGGGAGGTTTTACCGTGCGGGCTTATCCAGTACCGAGAAGCGACGCGATGAGAGGACACGGCCTTAAGCTGCGCCAAGGGCGGTTCAGCTCGGACATCGGGAGGAATTTTTTGACAGAGAGGGTGATTAAACATTGGAATGGACTGCCCAGGGACGTGGTGGAGTCCCCGTCCCTGGAGGTGTGTAAGGACAGACTGGGATGGCACTCAGTGGCGGGTCTGGGTAACAAGGTGGTGTTGGGTCAAAGGTTGGACTCGGGGAGCTCAGACATCTTTTCCAACCTAATCGATCCTGTGAACAGCGCCAGCAGTTTCCATCCAGGGAGAAGGCGATGCCCCAGGAAGAACTCGGGTGCTCAGGCAGAGGCCTCCTCTGCACCAGACCTTGGGAACGCAGGGGTTATTCCTGAGGGAACAGGCGGAGAAGGCTTTGCCAAGAGCCTGGCATAGGGAAACGGGCTGGCTGGGAGATGCAGGAAGTCCTAGCAAGCATTTGGGAGCAGGACCAGCTTTGGCAGGGCGTGGGCACAGCAGCTTTGGGAAGCAGAGCCTGCACAGCCACCCTGAAGCAGAGCAGTGGCTGAGGGAGGCAGCAGAACCAGTTTCCTTTCAGAGCTGGTTTGCATCTCTCCTGGCAAGCCCCCATCTTAAACTTCCCAAGAAGTCAGGAGAAATGCCAGCCTTGAGCACCACCTAAACCACTGGTTCCTGCCTTGGAGCAGCTGACACAGTCAGAAAACGTATCCTTTTGGAGTGGAGGAACCCACTTAGAGAAGCATAAAACAACTTTTCGAGTCCCCATCCCATGAATGAACTGTGGAATGGGGTGCAGCTGCTGGAAGATACATTACTAATGTTCCCCTGGATTTATAGGGAATCCTGGATTTAATTAATGATCTTTCTGGCATGCTACCCATGGAGCAAAGACACTGAGGAGTCTGTAACACCTTACACTGGGGTCTGGGAGGCAGAAATCACCAAAGAGTGGTTATGGCCACTATTGCTAATAACTGTTTTCTAGCAACCACTGCTTGGTAATGAATTGTATCAGACACAGAAGGGATCCAACAGTAGGATCAGACAGTAGAAATCTTTCCATTTGGCTTACTGGGATTAATACCACATTTATTAGAACAAGGAGAGGTCGTTGTTTTTTGGCAGGAGGGGATTATCTCACTGCTTGAAATTAGTGTTTAAGTCTAAAAACACATTTGCAAAATAACAGACATTTGCAGTATATATTTTATAATAAAGAGCTTTACTAAACTATTGTGGATTGTTTGGTACAGATGGAAATTCTAGTTTAAGAGAACACCAAATCCATGTGATTTGCAGCCTTTTAAATGGAATGATTACATAATGTCTATAAAATGAATAATTTCTCTTCTAGGACTTTGTGGAGATTGGGAAATGCTGCCAGACTACTGAAAACTAATCATTTTAAGACAGCTGCATCAAATACATCATTTCCAGCAGTTTGGATGCTGTTGGCACAATATTCTGGCAGACTACCTGGGCCCTTTGTAATAGTTAAAAAACCCACTTTCTCTACAATGCCTGAAACCACGGAGGATAAATCTAATCCAGGACTGTATTCACCACATCCCAGGGTGCGTGGGATGACAGTGCTCAACAGAGAGGCTTTCAAAAGGACAGTTGTTGTTCCAGCTCTTAAAGTCAAGAAAGAAACTGTAAATAGTGTGCTGAAGTCCCTAAAACAATCGGTCCTGCAGCGTCCTGGTCTGAAGCGAGTGGTTGAGGATCCAGAAGATGAAAACAGTAGACTTGTTATCCTGGATCCTCATAAAATACCGGAATTCTCACTGGGAGAATCAGAGCAGCAGGTACTGAAACAGCTCAGTGTTCACCCCGAGGTGTCCAAGTATAACCTGGAACTGACTTACGAGAATTTCAGGTCAGAGGAGATCCTGCGAGCCGTCCTTCCTGAGGGCCAGGAGGTCACCTCTGGCTTCAGCCGTGTTGGCCACATAGCTCATCTGAACCTCCGGGATCACCAGCTACCCTACAGACACCTGATTGGTAGGTAAAACAGCTCCTCTCAAAAAGGTCATTTGTGTATTTTGCATAATGTCAAAAAGATATTTTAGCAGGTATCACAAAGACAACTTTTAAACACTTTCCATTGTTTTTTATTTTGGCTTTAAGTAGCCTTGTGCTGGTGCTCCCTCCTCTCAGTGCCCCGTGGTCTCACTGCACTGGGCATTGGCTCAGGGTGAAGTGTGTGCCTTAGAAAGGTGTCACAGCTGCAACTCTGAGTCATTAGAGGGGGGTTGTTCCAACACACACTTTTGTTAATTGAATTGTAAACAGCAGGTTTATTGTGGCTGTTGTAGAACATTAAAAAGTTGTGGTCCCTTAACCAGAATATCTTTTGCCCTCTCTTTCAGGCCAGGTTATAATTGACAAGAATCCAGGAATCACCTGTGCAGTGAATAAAACCAACATTATTGACAGCACGTACAGGAATTTTGAAATGGAAGTGCTTGCTGGAGAGAGCAACCTGGTAACCAAGGTACAGGCCTTCTGCCCCTGGTATTTTAATTAGTATGCTAAAGCTCAAAGGCATCTTCTGGAAAGAGATGATGCAGACATGCTGAGCCCCTTCCTGGCACCTGTCTGAGCATCAGGATTGGCTGTTCCTTCTACATTCCTTTGTCCTGGTCTGCCAAGGGCAAACTCAGCCATAGGGATCATGAAAACATGTATTCTTTCACAGCTTAGATTTAATGCTCTGTAAAAGCAGCTGCAGTAAAGGTTTCTTACAGAGATACTAAAGCCAAACTTGAATTGGAGGATATTTCTCACTTAAAGCCAATCTATTCAGTGGATTTGACCTAAGAAAATATTGTTTCCTGATGTGACCAAGCCTTGTACAGTGGCTGGTGAAGAATGTAAGGGTGTGTTTTTCACTCCCGTTGGCTTTGCAGCTTAGGCAACGTTTTGCCTTTGCCTTTTTTCTTTTCTGACAGCAGCAAGACAAACCTCCTCTCTCCTCTGTGCTGACATTTATCAGGTGCAATCACTGTGTGACTGCCAAGTATTCCTTGCACAGGGTTTCTAGTCTGTAGCTGGAAACTTGGCCATGGCTTCCACAAACATATTTTCCTTATCTATTAGCAGTTTTATACTTTCAAAAGACAAGACATTAGATTAGCAAATAAAAAGGTTGAATAGCTTGGTAGAACATCCTGTACATGCACAGGCAGTAGAATGGTCAAGGCAGCAGTGACAAATACTGTACACCTGGCACACTGTGGAGCTGCATCCAGGACTGCAGATGTACCTCAGGATGTTTCTTCTGGCAAAGCAAACAGTGTGGTGATTTGGATCCAAACTTGCTGTACTTCAGAGTCACACAATTCCACTGTGGTGGTGCAGAGAGAGTATTATCTTGCATCCTATTCTCATCTGAATAAATACTGTTTCTTTTCAGGTCTGTTCTTAAGATAGTGGTCATTCCAAAGTCTGGGTTGGAATCAGTTTCCAGACTCTGTCACCTTGAGAGATGAAATACAGTATTTTTCAGGCTGCAGAACTGGCTCCCAGTGGCTTTGAATTTGGCTGAGGGTTCCCGTTCTTGTGCCGTGTCGTTCTCAGATGGTTATTTATGGTGTGGACCCCTCTAAGGAGGGCTTGAAGCCTTCCCAAGGTCTGCTTTCAATAAAGGAGTTGTCGCCTGGCCACAAAGCTCTTCAAAAGCCTCAGGGGTTTTTATGGTCATTTTAAGCTGGTGCTTTATTTCCACCTGGTGATTGAGACATGCATAGGCCAGTCATGGGGATTGACAGTGGGGACATTCCTTATGGCAGTTTCTGATGAGTTGATCTGGTATTACAAAGGTTCACGTGTCCTCCCAGTGGGACAAATGCTGATGTACCCCTTACCTTGTGATAAGGCACCTTGGGTTTCAGCTGTCTGAATTACTGATAACGCTTTAAACCTGCCCGGCAGTTAAACACAAAAGCTTAAGAAAATGTTTTGGATTTTCAGGTCAAAGAAAATAATATTGCATATGAATTAGACTTTTCCAAGGTGTACTGGAACCCCCGGCTGTCCACGGAGCACGGCCGTATCGTGGGGCTGCTGAGGCCTGGAGATGTCCTGTTCGATGTCTTTGCTGGGATTGGACCTTTTGCTATTCCGGCAGCAAAGAGAAAGTGCCGCGTGTTTGCCAACGATCTCAATCCCGAGTCCTACAGCTGGCTCCTGCACAACTGCAGGCTCAACAAAGTGGACACCAAAGTGAAAGTGTTCAACATGGATGGCAGGGACTTCCTCCAGGGGCCGGTACGGGAGGAGCTGAGCAAGGAGCTCCCACTCCTGAGAGAAGAGCAGAAAACTGCTTTCCACATCGTCATGAATTTGCCAGCACTGGCTGTTGAATTCCTGGATGTTTTCAGGCATCTCTTGGTTGGGGAGCCCTGCAGTGCTGCTGCTGTTCCCACTGTGCACTGCTACGGGTTCTCCAAGCACACAGACCCAGCCAAAGACATTCAGGAACGAGCGGAAGCGTCGCTGGGGACCTCCCTGGATGGACGTTGTTCCACGTACCTGGTCAGGAACGTGGCACCCAACAAAGAGATGCTGTGCATCAGTTTCCAGATCCCAGTGGACGTGCTGTACAAGAGGCCCTGCCCTGATGGAGGTAAGGAACAACCCTCCCACATGGTACTGGGATTTCAGGCTCCACCTTTTGCTGCCTCAGGCTGGTCCCGCCGTGCCAGCCCTGTGGCCACTCCAGCTGTGTGACAGTGACACTGGATTTGGGGTGAGCACAGAGGTGGCTGGCAGGGCCAAGTGCCTGCATGTGTGCAGCAGCTGCAGGGCTTCCTATGCTCCTGGAAACAGCAGCCTGCTCCTCTGATCCCAGCATGAGCCTCCCCAGAAACATGGGGGACTGGATAGGATCACCCCACGGGCCATAAACCAGACCTTTATGCCGTAGGTTGTGTACTGGGGGAGGACGGGGACTCAGCGATCCTTGTGGGCCCTTCCAACACAGGATATGCAGTGATTCTGTGATCTAATGCCAAGCACACGTTCCTGTTAGCTCAGTACTTAAGAGCTGGAGCTGCATTTTTGCCCAGAACAGTGCACTTCCAAGGAACTGGTCCCAGCTCTGACCTTCTCCTTCGTGCTCACACAGACTCCATCCATGTAGCACTGGAGTCACCCATCAGCAGTCAGGTTCTGTACAATGTAATTGAGACATAGATACTGTTAAGAGCTTTAATCCTGAATTTGGTTGTGTTTAGTTTTTCTATAATTGGTCATTTGTTTCTTGAAGTACTTCTAGAAACTGGTTGGTTTCAGTGATCTTGGGCTTTGCACTGTGTGACAAGGGGAGAGAGTGGGGCTCTCAGTCTGCAGTTACATGAACCCAAGGAAAGGAGATTTTTATAAATCTTTAATGCCAAGAAACCTATTTTTATGCTGTTGTTGGGTACCACTGAGATGCAGGTTGAAATGCAGCTCCACACAGGTTTTTTGAAAGTCCTTTTTGGCATTTAGTAAAGACCCTCCATTATTGCTGTTACAGTTTTCTTTTGTGACTGTTAATCCTCATTTTAACACTCATCTCTTCCTGTTGAATCCCTTAAGTGTTCCAGAGCTTGTGGTTTAGCTCAGTCTGTTTACTGCACATTAAATAACTTACTTTTTCTAACCTTTTTCCAGCAAAACCAGCCTCAAAACGTTTGTGTACCGGCCAAAGTTTATCTGAAGAGAAGTTACTGAGTTGAAGACTGGAGTTATGCTGACTACCTTAGTTTACATCAAGGATATTTAGGGTACCCCTGGTTTACCCCTTGAGTAATTCACAGCATACCTGTGTTACCCATTGAGATACACAATGCCTGTTGCAGCTTTCCCTTGGGAGCCTTTTTTTTTAAATTGTGGGATTCATAAGAAGATTGAAATTGTTACTACAAAAAAATAAAACTCTGCTCTTTTGTAATAAATGTGCTTTGGTACTTCTTTGCTCTCCATTGTTTCATGCCCTGTGCTAATTCAGTGGCACAGCCTGGGACAGTTTTCTGCTGTGGCATTTTGATAATGTGCAGTTTGTGGGGAGAACAGATTGTTATATTTTGTCAAGTCTAGGAAGGTGACTTACAAAACTTCTGCCTTGGATTCCCTCTGACAAACATTTTGGAGTTTCAGAATATTGGATTGCAGTGAGCAGATGCACAAACAGCCCTTGTGTAAGCAAGATAACGTTTCAAAACCAACCTGAGATACTGAAAGGGCCAAATAGCCACATATGCTGGGGGTTTGAGTAAAAAATGCTTTTTAACACCAAGATTTAATTAGGGATTAGTTGACTCCTGACTTCATGTTTGCCCACTGTTTGAGCAGGAAAGACTCTAATGCCTTTTGCACATTTGCAGAATAAGTACATTTATATTGAAGTGCCAGACTGAAACCATCACCTGAAAGACAGTTCTCTCTTCCTGAAACCGTGTCCTCCTGTGGCTTTTGAGCTTCTGCCCTCTCCCAGCTCTCCCCCACCTTTGACTGCTCCCCTGCTGCAGTCCCTGGATGATCTCTCTGACTGGCTGCTTGTATTCTGCAGGGATTTGATTTCCTTTTCTTACCCATCCAAACTATTGTTGGGCAATGTCAACCACAAGCAGTTTATTTGGCCAGAGAACTCGGCTCGCCCTCTTGCTGTCAGATATTTTCCCTCAGTCCCAGCTCCAAGCTCACACCCAGCAGCTCCATTACCAGATGTCCGTCCCCCTCCTGGCTCTGCTGTGGCTCCATCCCTGAGCCTGCAGCCTGATGGATGTTTGGGTTCTCACCCAAGCACCACTAAGGGCCGTGGGTTTGTTTTGCTCGTGGCTCACTGTGACAGCCTTTCTCTCCCTTGGCTGCACAGCCGCTGTTGGGAGCCTGGTTACTGCCGGAGCACATCCATCAATCCAGAGGGAGAAAGCCACCATGACTCACCCTTGCTGTCGGGAATGCTGCTGTATGTTCCTCCCTGGACTGCACAGCAGCCTGAGCATTCCCCCTTTGGCCTTTGCGGTGTCCCAGCAGCTCCAGGCTGTGTGTCCTCGCCGGCAGCCACAGGCACCTCGTGTCTGCTCCTCCCAGGCACTGCTGCTCCTCTGGCTCCCGGCCTGTGCTGCTGCTCTGCTGCCTGTCACATTTGCTGACACCACTGCTGCCTTCCAGCCACTGCCCTCTGCCTTTCCCATAAACATCCAACAGTGGCTCCTGTTCTGCAGAGCGCTCCACAAATGCTGCTGGAGCAAGAAGGCCCTGGGCCACTCTGGAATGATGCAGTCAGGCTGTGAGCTCTGCCATCGTGCCTGACAGACTGCAGGTCCCTGTGATGCTGCGCTGCTTCACAGCCCACATTTAGGGCCTCTTGGCACTACTGCACCAACAGAAACCTGGCTTTGATCACCATTTTGGGAAAGTCAAGTATGTCACTGACTTAGAGCACGTGACTTAAGTGTCCCAGGTCAGGGAAGGATTTGAGTTGGTAAAAGTTTTGTTCCCTTAGGGATTGACTGCCAGTGTTATTCCAGCAGCATAACTTTGGCTTAGATGCAGATCAGCAGATGATACGTGACTATACTCATAACCAGGGGGTTTGCCAGATTTCTGTGCCGTTGCCACTTGTGGGTACAACCCTTCCACGTGAAATAGCAAACGACAGCCAAGCACCACACAAGTTAATGAGTGTATTTAAATGCACATATTAATATGTATGAGCAGTTCTCCATTCATTAGGGCATGACCCGAGGCTTTACAAACTGGATATAAACAGACCATCAATGGGGTGCATCTTTGCCAGTCTGGGTGAGCCTGGAACAGGACAGACTCTCCCTGGTTGCTGCTGCTCCCTCGCTGGGTGCCAAGCTGAATCCCAAGAGGAATGCTGCCATTTTGTACCTGGGAACAGGATGTCAGGCACCTGTGACAGAGGGAACAAACTCCCACAGCTGAGAACAGTGATCAGCTCCGGGTGGTGGCAGCCACCCCTCATCAGCCAGGGACTGGAAAAATGATGGGTATGCCAGCTCTCAGAGGGAGGAGAGGGCAGGGGACAGGAGGGAGAGGAGAATACTGGGTAGGAAGCAGCGCTTGTCTCAGGGATGGATTCCAACACAAGTGGCCTCTCAGTGCTGCACCTCCAAGTCCGACAGCACCCAGGCACGGGCTCTGTGTCCAGGGCCAGGCCACCTGCCCCTGGCAGGGAGGTGCTCCACAGGCTGTGAGCTTTTCCACACCTCTGCCTTGTGTGTAACATTCCCTGTTGGCAGCTGTTCTGGGCACAACCAGCAGGATTTCAGAGAGAGGGCAGTGGAAATACTGCCAATTTCCACCCACTTTTCTTAATAAAGAAAGCACTGAGTCTGGAATAGAGCTTGTTCTTCTCTTTATTACAGCATAGAAGAAATACATCCAGTCAACACCTATCAGCAGATGGCCCATAAATGTGGTCCAAACTCCCTGTCCTGAGCAGTTTCCCATCTCCTGCAGTTTATACCCACTCATGGCAAAGTCCAGTCCTCCCACGGGAAGCCCAGCCCTGCTGCGGTAAGTGGACATTCCACTACCAGCAGAGGGGAAGGAATACATGAAAGCAGCAGATCAAGTGGCAAGGGTTGTTCCAAAGCCAGACAAAGGGATGTTTTTCCCAAAAGAAGCTCCTGAGTGTATGACAGAAAAGTTGCAAATGGAGCTAAACAGGAGAAAACAAACAAACAACAACAAAACAAACAAATAAAATCCCCAAAATAACCCCACAATTTTGACTACTTCAATGACTTAGTCTTGCTTCTTAGATTGCTTCTAGAGGAACTCAGCTGAAAGACTTTCAGCTAAAGATTGGTTTTCCAGGCAAAGGTAAGAACCAAGTGTCATCAGGAAGGAGTCGTGTCAGCACAGTTCAGGGTTTCTCATCCCATCCAGCTGGCAGGAGGAAAAACCCACTTGTCTGAACTGGGGAAACTAGTTTTATGGGAAGAAAATGTAGGCTTGAATATTGACACTAAATGTTATAATCAAAATGGCATTTAAATGCTTGTGCAAATAAAACCCTGCAATAAGAGTAAAACCACAGACTTTAATAAAAAGGTCTGGCTTTATTTAAAAAAAAAATTTACAAGTGTATTTCTTTAAGCCTCAAACATACACAGCTGAGGTATTCACATCTTCCATTAGATGTGGCTTATTGCTTCAGCCTCCCTCAGCAAAGTGCCACATGACTCACGAGTTTCCCCCTCCGCAAAAATGTATCTACCATTTTACAAAGCTCTGGTGCAGAGGGGTTTTGTTTTTTCCCCTTTAGCACTTGAACACGGCTGGTTTAGCACAGAGAAGGGCACAGGAAAGCGATGGCAGCGCGGCCATCGTGCAGATGGCAACGATTCTGCCCCAACCTTTGCTGCCTTGATTGGCTTCTCGCGCCGTTGGGTGTCCCTTGGTCACAGGCTGATGGTCCCTGGTTAACTGGGGTGCCAGAAGAGCCCACTGAAGGCGTCCTGCAGGGCTCGGTGACAAGCCAGGGAAGATGCGTATCCCCCGGCGAGATCCTGCGGAGAGGCGGCTCGTACGTGGGTGAGGTACCTGCAGCAAAGGGCAGTGTTAGCTCAGAGCAGGAAGGAACACACCACACCTGCCTGGTGCACAGCATGGTGAGGGCAAGGCTACCTGTGGGAGCAAGCAAGGAGATGGAGCTGCCCACTGCCAGCCACCTATGGACACACTGGGATAAAGATTCCATGAGTTAAAGCAGCGATGCACCTCCAGCCAGGCTGCCCCAACCAACACCCTCAGACAGGCTGGCTCTTCGGAAGAGCCACAGGGTTAAGGACACTCATGGGATTGTATCCTCTGTGACATCCTTCCAGCTGGGGGAGGGTTAATTTTCCCCCCTTCCAGAGTTCCTTCTAAGATAAGGACAATGCCACAAGCTCTGGGTGCTCCCCCAGGAACAGGAGGGTTTCAGCTGTCAGGCCTGCCCAGAGAGGGGGGGGATTCCCCATCCCTGGAGGTTTTTAAACTGAGATTGGCCGTGGCACTGAGTGCCATGATCTGGTAAAGGGACTGGAGTTGGACAAAGGATTGGACTTGATGATCTCGGAGGTCTTTTCCAACCCAATCCATTCTATGACTCTATGATTTTAACCCAAGCTCATTTCTCTTTTTAGGAAACTGCAAAAAGCATTAAATACTACACAAAACCTCAATTTTACGATATACAATATAAACCATCAGATGCATTTGGTATGAGGATCAAATTGCAAAACAGTTGTTAAACATCTGTTTCAGACACTGAAAACCGCTATGATATCAACTGTATGCTCTCCTGCCACTGTTAGATCATCGTGCTTTTATGCAAGAAAGCAAGACAAACTGGCAAAAGCTTGCATTCCATGTAATTTTTGCCAGCAGAATATTTACCAAAGTAGGTCCAAAAATATTGTTGACTCGTAATGAGCATTGCCACCACAAAGCAAAGCAGCAGACACAGCTCCTGTGTGTCCCACACTGCTGCACAGATGGAGGCTGCGTGCAAGCTGAGTTCACTCATAAACATAGCTAATAGCTTCATTCCCAAAGCTACAAATTCAGCAGAATTGGCAAGCCATGGATAATTTTACCACAGTGTGATCTAGATACACTCTGAGCAGAAGTAGCAATGTTGGGAACAGTTGGTACCTGATCTGTCACTATCATTGTTGTTGCTGCAACAGCAATAACAGATTTGAAGGAAGCTGAAAGCAGACATAGATTGTGCTTTGCTCTTCCCAGCACTGACACACTACATCCCATGTAATATTACAGTACCTGCCACAAATAAAAGCCTTCTCAATTACTTTCTTTAAAAGGGTGTCACCTTCTGCTGAAATTTCCCTTTTGTGATAAAATTCATGCAAAGTTTTGTTTAATAATGCATACAGATGTTATTAAATCCTGAAGAGTACTCAATACATGCCCTAAAAAGTATAAATTATGCAGACTGTGTTTCATGTCCCTCCTTTTCAGGTCTGAAAACTGCAGATAGGATGTTCTAAATACTAAGGCTGCTAAATGCAGTAAATCCATTTGCATTGAGTCTTTGGTATTGGCAGAGATGGACACAAAATTTCATTCAACCCTGCAACTTCACTGACCCACTACACTGTAACAAATGCATAATCTTGTAAATTTAGTAAAGTTTAACAGAAACTAAAGCAACAAGACTCAAACCTCACATTAATGTGGATGACCTTTGGAGAAAAGTCAGTACCAAAAAATAGTACCTGCGTTCTGCACGCTCCTTCTTTTTTAAGACAACATCCAGATCTTGTAATTGTTCTTCTAATTTCTCACAGAGTAATTTCTAAAGGAAGGAAACACAGTATTAGTTTCTTCCATAACCAACTATTTTGACATTGAAATGACGTTCAGACACTTCATTCACTATGTGTTTGTCTGGAAGAAGTATGAGTGCCTTGTTAACCTGGAGGCTCCTCTTCAGTAGACAAGGCTTTACAATAAAGACTGTCTTCCTAAAACACACGTGGCTTCACCATCAAGGCCAGGCTGGATGGGGCTTTGAGCAACCTGGTCCAGCAGAAGGTGTACTTGCCCATGGCAGAGGGGTTGGAACTAGATGATCTTTATAGTCCCTTACAAACAAAACCATTCCACAATTCTATGAACTGGAATAGAGGTGTAACCTCCCAGTAACTGGCATTTAATGTAGGAGGTACTGTGCCTAAAGCAAGTATTAATGATATTTAGAACAAAAATATTTTTAAATTAGTACCACATTTTTATTGGTATTTGCAACTTGGTCTCAAAAAAATTTGAGGATTGCACAGACATACATAATATGCACACACAAAGCTGAGTGCATACACAGAGGGAATTCTGTTCGTCCCCTAATCTTTGGAGAACACAGGAGTCTGTGGACACTGCAGCGAAAAGCAGAGATACACTTTAGGATCATTTTCTCAACAAATGTTCCATATCTTAGAACACTACTTAATACTCAAGAAGGAATACGTGAAAATTACTCTTAATGGATAAACTATGCCTTATTCCATGTTAATGCCTTCGTATTATTTCAAGGATAATCTTCACCCTTTTACACATCTGTCATTTTTCATATCTAAGAGTACTTAACAGCCACACAGCAAGGAGATGCTCTGACTAACTGCAGAGGAAGCATTCTCACATCATCACTACATAGAAGTACTCCTCAGAAGACAACCAAAAATCACTGTCAAATACAGTCATATCACGTCATGCCCAACGTCACAAGCTTATTGTAGGGCAACAGCCCTTTAGGCAAAGAACTTCTCTAACAGCAAGGAAAGGGGTTGGGATCAGGCAGATTATTCTGAAAACGAGCACAAGTGGTTTCCCATTAATTTAACAAGAACAGTGTCACACACACACACTCTGCTTATCCTCCCAAGTACCATCCCTGCAAATCTTGCTATTTCAGATGTACACTAAATCAAACTGGACACGTGCCCAGATTTTTTTTTTGGCAGAAGCAGCTTCTAACCTTGAAGAAACAAGTGTTCATACTTGTCTGGTTGACAAGAATAATTCTGGCTTTCCCAGCAGAAGACTCACTAGAAATAGCAGCTTTCAGTAACCACCTTCTGAGCAAATGTCTCTGAAAAAGGAACGGCACTTCAAAACCAGCTGGCCACTTGCTCTGGCCACTGATCCACCCCTTGCTTCCGTCTCCAGGATGATAACATAATGTTTCTTTCAGGAAAAACTAAGACATTATACCTTTAATACTATACTAGTACTGAGGTGATTTAACCAGAGATGGGAGATAATTGGTGTGGCTGGAGATTCCCATCTACAACTCAGCAACACACACTAGCAGAAAAGAGAAAAGAAAATCAGGGCACAAAACTTGGTTTTACTAATGGACAGGAGGGAAGATCAGCAGTCCTACCATTCATCCCAGTCTGTTAATAGGAAAAAAAAAGATCATAAAAAGAACTTGTTAAAAGTCCCAGGAACTCTCCCCAAGCACAAGCAAAGCTGTAAAGGAGAAGGATGAAGTCACACAGGAAACATACATGTTGGCAAGGTGGGCAGAACCACTCTCCATCAGGGATTATCATCAGGGGAGGGCGAAGGCAGGCTGTGTGGTATCCACTGTCACAAGAGTCACACAACAAAATCTGTGGAACAAAACACATTATGAGTATCTTCTGGCATTCACAATATGTAACAAGCTCCAGAACTACTGAACCCTGAGATTAGCTCAGTTGGTTAAAACTCGGTTGCAATAACGCCAAGGTCATGGGTTCAATCCCCTGTATAAACCACTGACTTGAGTTGGACTCGATGATCCTTGTGGGTCCCTTCCAACTCAGAAGACTCTGTGATTCTATCTCCCCAACCAACACGTAAGTGCTTTATACTTTGGACTGCGATA
>JAOXXN010000065.1:59100795-59120031 GCA_026770055.1 Myrmophylax atrothorax
CTCTTCTCCAGGCTAAACACCCCCAGCTCCCTCAGCCTCTCCCCACAGCACTTGTGCTCCAGTCCCTTCTCCAGCCTGGTTGCTCTTCTCTGGACCTGCTCCAGCCCCTCAATCTCTTTCCTGAACTGAGGGGCCCAGAACTGAACACAGAATCAGGGAGAATGGAGAAAGGGCACAATGAAACCTGGCAAACCCCCCCCCCCAGCCAATCAAAAAACAAACAAACTTGGAAACACACACACACAAACAAAAAGAACAAACATCCAACCAACAAGGCAAAAGCTGCCCATAGAACCTCCCTTTACCCACTCAACTGAAAGTATCAGTGCTAGGGATCATTTCACACAATCTTCCCCATGTACCCAAGATAAACACACTCCCACTGGTGTTTCTGCAGATGCACCACTGGAGGTACACATGGAGTAACCTGTATTTGGCATACAGATTTTTTTTTTTTATCTACCAGGTATTTTATGGGGGTGAAGAAAAATCATTCACAAGTTGTTTGATGAGAAAAAAAAAAGATAATGTAATTCTATTCCACAGAATAGATTTACTGCTCATGTGATTACCCACAGTATCCAAGACAGAAAGTAATGGGGCAGACATTAGATCTGGGAAATTTTCCAGATTTGTCATTTAAATAATAAATAGTGGTTGCATGAAAGCAGGCAAAATACTCCAGTCTGGAAAACTGTGTGAAGCATTAGCAAGGCAGTAGCACAGGCTGCTGCATTCCTGAACCTTTCTGGAGACAGTATTTTCATTAGATTTACCAAGTCCCTGGGATGAGCTATCACTGCATTACTCAGTGAGCTTGGAGAGACTGGGTCTCATCAGATGAGAAAGGCACAAAGAAACTGGATTGTGTCTGGCCTGTTTTTTGTTGAGGAATGTGTAGTCTGGGTTACTCTATAGTCCCTGAGCAGGTACAAACTGAGCTCCTCTGCTCAGCTCTGTTTTTGTTTGAACCAGTCAGCTCTACCACAGTCAGTCCATGCAGCCAAACAGAATTTGTTTATAAAATGAGCCGAGTTCATTGCTTTTCCCCATTAAGTAGCCCCAGGAAATTCATTTGGGAACAGGCCTTTGCTGGGTGTTATTCAGATGTGGTGTGGTTCTCCCTGTCTCAGTAACTGTGATGTCTAAGGCAGGGCAAAAACACAAGACACAAAGCTGGTACTCAAACCCAGAACAGCAATTCATCCCTCCACAGAGTAGCTACAAGCCTGATCCCAGGACCTCCAAAGTAAAAAAAAAAAAAGTCTTTCATCTATTTTAGCAGACACTATTTGGGCACTATTATTGAATTTAGATCTTAACAAACCCACCAGCTCTTACTAGTGTCAGAAATTCCCGCTGAACACGAGCCAAAAGCCTGTTCCAACATGGAATGCAACTTGAACACAGCCATGAACTCGGCACAGGGCTCCTCCTGAGTCCAACTCCATCCCTCCTTGCACCGTGCCCGAGGTCACTGCGGCACCTCAGCCACTCCTGTCCTTGCCCTCCAGACAACAGGGACAAAATGGGAAAATGTGTTTAATGCTGCAGTCACTGAGGGGGTTCTGTTACTTGTTTGGATATTTTTCCAATGTCTCTGTCCATACAATTGCAGCAACCAGTGTGAATGTCAAAACAGTGCTAAGCATGACGAGGTCCAAGTACAGCAGATCCCAAGGCAAAGAGAAAAAGAGTATATTTTTACCTTAAGGACCAAACACAGCCCATAGTGCAGGGGTAAGAAAAAATCACTCTAAATACCACAATACAGTTTTGGCTCCTGAAAAATCCTACCAAAGACAAGTGAGCCAGGACAGACACGAGCCCTGCAGCCCCAGTAATGCCACCTGCAGACAGCAGTGGTGTGCAGATCCAGCTCAGCAAGCCAGTCTGCTCTGTTATTACCAGTAACACTGCTTAGCTGTGCTGGTTTCTGAGAGCTTAAGGAGTAGAAATTGCTTCCCAGGTATCAGAGGAACTCCAGACCCTTTTTCATACCACAAACTTTGGTCAGCCCATTTCATTTACCCAAGAACCCCAAGAACCTCCTGCAGAACCATCACTTACTCATCTTAATTCAATTTCCAATAAGGAAAAGTTAGCACCTTCACCTTGCAATAAATTCTGCAATAGAAGATGCCTTCCAGCTCTAATGGATCTCTATTTGTTTCAGTTAAGGATTAAGAAAAAACTTAACTGAGAGTTCCAGTCCGTCACTCCTAGAACTTTTATTTCTGTTTTACATCTTCTAAGGGAGTAACTCTGTTCTACCACAATTAAAATATCCCAGCAGAAAAGTCAGGAAAACGCTCAACCCTGCAAATCAGTAATAGAAGTTTAGAACCCCTAGTGATTCTTTTCAGTCTTCTCCATCTACTTTTTCTAAATAGCAAATTGTTTCAAACGCTGTCAGAGTGTCTCAGGGCCAGAGTGTGTGTCAAATGTGTGTGGTGAAACGAAGTACTTCAAAATTAAAACAAAACAGGTCTGCCAGAGCACACCTCAGCTCAGACGAACAGCACAGAGCTCTGCTAACAGACACTGAAAGAGGAAAATAAAAAGCCTAGAAAAGTAATATTAGCCATTAAACAGCTGTCACTGATAAAGCCAGTTATGACTCCAAGGATAGAAATTAGTGATGAGTTATTCCTCCCTCTTTTCCCTCATAAGAAAGGGCAAACATTTCTGATCCTGTGAGCCCAAAGCCACACGTCCTGCTGCAACAGCGACCCAGGGCTCAGTGCTCCTACTCCAAAAGCTTCTTCCCAGTCCTTCCACAGCTACTGCAGTGACCAATAAAAGAATTTCTGGAGTGTTTAACATAAAAACTAAGGCATTTTTATTTGATGTTTCATATAAACTGCTTCCTCTTTTAATGGTGAAGCACATACATAACCTGTAAGAGATACCTAATTACCCACCTCAGAGTTTATTACAAATTACCTGTGACACTGGTGAGAGAAGTTGTGAACCCTGGAGCAGAGAAATTCTTAAATGCAAAAACACAAAGTCCTTAGTGGGGGAACAGAACAGAATCAGATTTTCCCGTTCTACTTTCCCTGAAAACTTCCTCTTTTTGTGATGAAATCCAGACTCCAGGGAGCAAACATTTCCACTGAAAAGCAAATACATTGGGGGTGGAACAAAGGGAAATTTCCTTGTCACAGCCATCTCAAAACACAGCTTCAGTGCTCCTAAGTGAATGTGTCATCAAAAAACAAACTCTGCTACTGGTAAAGAAAGAATTTTAAAGGAAGAAAAGTTTTAGAGAGCACCTGGTTCTCCAGTATTTTCCTAGCACTGCAATTCCACTGCTGCTCTGCTTTTTAAATAGACATGAGACCAGACTCAGGTACTCACATGTATTCAACACACAAACATTGGCTTTTGGAGTAACTGAGAATCCAGTGCTATTGCCTAGAGGTAACATGAAAAAACACGGAGAAACTGAGATCAAAGGACAGGGAGAAATGCCTTCTGCCCCACAGAAGCTGTCCGATATAATTTTAAAAGACGTGGATGTTTTTAAGTGTAAAGACAGGAAACCAACGAAGAAAAAGGTTTAGCAGAATAAAGGAAGCCTTGTACTCCTCTGCCCTGATATGCATTTTGCACATTTTCTCTGCCTCTGCAGGCTGGAGGCAGTCCTGGGACAGGAGCTGCAGGCACTGCCACAACCACGGGTTTTGGACAACTCCAGCCCCACTGCAAGGTCTGACCCAAACCCAAGAAGGCACCACCTTGATACAACTATTTCATGTGGAAATGACTATAAACTCCAAGCACCATGGACCACAGACCCTGAGACTGTCAGCTTAAAGCACCGTAGACTATAAAGACTAAAGACTTTGACATGGGACATAAACCCCTAGAATGGTGCAAGCTCACCTATTCCAATCTTCAAAAGGAACTGTAAACCCAATTGTACCTGGAGATGCTAAAAATGTTCCCAGTTAAATAAACCTCCTCTTTTCACTGAGGAGTTATGCAAACTAGAGAGCTACATCCGACAAGAACTCCTGTGTGTGAGTCCAGTGCAGGTGTGAGAAACACATTTTGAACCTCACATGAGCCCAGAATTCACAGTGGATGTCTGCATATTCCTTTTGATAATAATAAAATGCTACATTTAATGAGGTTCTCTTAGCATTTGATGAGGCAGCATCACTTCAGATGAGGTGCAACAGTTCCAGCCTCAGAAAGCATAAATGCCAGTGAAAGAGCAGCCACTGCTGACTTTGTGCACTTGATGATCTGAGGTAAGGCAAGAAATCCTGAACTCAGCTTCAAAAGTCAAAGCAATGACAGAGGTCATCTTGTCTTGTTGGGTTTTTATTTTTTAGTTAAGCCCAGCCCTGAAGCTGCAAGAGAATACACCATAACCCCACTATGCTTCAGAGAGAGGAGGCACATCCTCAGCTGGCCTAAGGCAACATGGGTTATAGCTTTCTGTGCTGCTGCAGGGCAGAGTCAAAACAATGTTCATCTGAAAGTTCTCCTCACTTTAGCACATGACTGCTTGCTTTAAAATAAAAACAGGAAATGGAAAGCAGAACCTGCAAATACATGAATCCTTTGCAAGCAAAGGAAAACCACAGGCTACAAAATTTCTTTTTATTCATGTGCTTCAACAGTATAAAGAATATTTTACTCAAGTTCTATGCTGACTTTTCTTTCTTCAATTGTCAAGGGGTTTCCCCATGTCCCAGTAAAATACTTAGTTGTTTTAATGTCTCCACCCGTGTCAGAACAGAGCCATCACTGACTGTGCTGTGTGAAGAGTTTGCTTCTTGTTGCTCACCTCACATCTCTGCACCACACGTTCCTCCTGGCATTCCCAGCTCCAAAATATGCACATCCACTATGACTTGGATGATTTTTTTTTTTTCATTTCAACTGAAAGGATTTCTGCTTCAACTCTTTCCCAAATAGCTGCCTGAACTCATTGCCCCGCTGTCTGTAGCTGGGAACAAGAGGTTAATGGTTATTTCTAGAAGCCTTGCTCACAGGAAGCCTCCCTCCAGTGCCAGTGACTTCCGTAACTCCAGAGGGGTTGGGAGCGCTCTGGGATGAGTGGGGGCACCTGGTGCCCCATTTGTCATCCCCCTGAGGTCACTTGCCAGCTGTCTGTGCTCTCAACACCCAGGCTCACCACCGCGGCCACGGCATTCTCGCTCGCTCGGGTTTCCAGGTCTGAACTTCCAGATACAGTAAATCAATCAGCCATCACAGAAAGTGCTCAAACAACTGCAAGTTAAGCATTTTAACACCCTTGAGCAGCCTCGCTGCGAAACAAGGACACTGCAGTCCTCGCTGGAATCCGGCAGAGCGCTCGCTCTGCAGGACTAGTATGGATTACACTTGGGAGCACTGCAGAACTGCAGCTACATTTAGGCTACGACTAAATCAGGCTCTGCTCATACTTGACCCCGAGAAGAATGTCATTGAACACAAGGGCCTTTTCTCAGCTGTGATTTCGTGGGGGTTTTAATTTTTAATGGCTAAAAAGACCATTAGGCCACTATTCTGTAATTGCAAAGCAGCTCTCTTTGTAACATGTCGTGGAAAAGTTTTGGCATGGATTGATCTTCAAATTCTTTTCATCTTTCCCCCTGCCTTCCAGTTCCTCATGTTTAGGACAAAGGTCACCAGAAGAACATGGATATGTATAAAGAATTATTATTATTATTATTATTATGAGGGAATTAACCATTATTTTCTATCTTACTACCTGAGTCAGGATTATTTTCATAGGCTTATCTCTTGTTTTTAAGGACAGGGCAAGTTCAGTCTTAAAGACACCACTGTGTCTTTCCCCAGGGCTCAGGGAACACTTCCCTGGGCTTGACTCTGGGAATACAGCATCACTTCTGCAGGCAACTTTTATTCTGAAAGACAGTTCTTTTGGGCACACACATTCTTATTTTAGGATAAAACCTCCCTACTGTTCCTCACACTGCCTTTTTCTTCGCCTTCCACACGTCCCACCACGTGCCATAAATCCCTCAGCGCAGGGCAACCAATCCATATTGATGAACTGGGGCTCTGGGAGAGCTACATGAAAGAGATTCCTCCAGGACCAGCTTCCATGTAAATTATGCAGCTGTGAAGCAAACAGAGCACTTTCTGAACACAGCACTCAGTCAGGAACACCTACCGACAGAGGATGGAGATGCAGAGACATTTCCTCTCCACTTTCCAGAACATTTTGCTTGATGCACAGTTCTGTGGCAACAGACCACAAGGACAGTCATGGTTGTATTATAAAATCATAGAATGGTTTGAGTTGGAAGGGCCATTAAAGATTACCTAGTTCCAACCCCCTGCCATGGGCAGGGATGCCACCCACTAGCTCAGGACCACAACTGCAGAGTCTAGGATGGCTGCCAGCAGAGAGCAGATATTTCTGCCCCAGAAGCCCCAGTAAGGACCTTGACTTTGGGCTTAAGTCTGGAAAATAGTTTTAGAGGTTTTCTAGTACTGAAGGACTGCGCTTTACTCCCAGCAGGGGAGGACAGAGCCCCAGGGTGACTCATGTATAAGGCACAGCCACAGGCTTTGCCCCCAGATCACTGCTGATGGGAAAAACACCATCTGAACACAGAGAAAGCTGGTTATAACCTCAGCTTTGCAATATGGTCTCCCCAGGTCAGATGGTCTGTTCTATTTTCACTGTGTCACAGCATCCTCTGTCCTGACCGAGTAGCAATGAATTCATGTCATATGGTAATTACAGTTTAACATGACTCAAACAAAATAGCACAAGATGCACAAGAAATTTTAGACCGTTTGTAACCTCTGATACTGATCAGATAAGTAAGCTGCCAAACCTAATAATTACCTCAAATGAATAACTATGAGCACAGAGCAAATCTGGTCTGTGCTTGCAGTTATTCATTTGAGGCAAGAAGAACCCAAAGTTATTTTCTTTAGGCAGTATGTGAAAAGTATAGTTGTTGAAAGCAAAGAGATTGCAATTTGAGTGACAGTATTTAAAGATGAGATTGTTCAGGTCAAAAGAAGGTGAAAACAAGTTGTCTGTATTGCAGCTGATTAGTGCTCTAATGCATCAGACCCTCTGCTGCCGCAGGTTCTGGTTGCTGCTGGTCAGGTCAGCATTTCAGTCTGATGCTGAGGATCGAGTTTACAGCTCTCAGCCATGCTGGCATCTTCTCCTCAGGAAGGCCTGGAAGAGGCGAGAGGGAGAAAAGAGACTGCCCTAGTCCTGTGCAGCCTTTTGGCTGAGCTCTCACACCCCACTCTGTGCCACAGGGCACTCAGACAGCTCACTGAGGTGGGGGGAGGAGGGCAAAGAGTTCCTCTGTTCTCCTAAAAATATTTTTTTACAGGGGAATGAAGGAAAAAAAAACACCCCTTCAATCCTAGGCAGCTTCCTCCTATCTGTCAGCATATGGTAGGAGCTATTATTACTTGGCTTAAATCTAAAGCATCATTAAGCCTATTTTTCTATTTTAAAAGTTTGACAATTCTATTGTGAAATCTGGGTGTAATTCTCTGGATTTTATTGTCCTTCTGCATTGTGCCCTGGCAAATTTCTAGGGGGGGAAAAGGCAGTGATGATAGGAGATCTTCATTTTACTCTCCTAAAAAGACAATGAGTTAAGTGTCTAAATGGACTCATTCTTTAATTTATGTAATTTCTGTTGAATTAATTTTTATTCTCTGCTGCTTTCAATCTAATCCAATATCCTGAACCAGCCTCAGCACAGATATCAAAGCATGAGTGTGCTGAATCAGGCAGAATCCTTTAGTTTCACCTGGGGGAGAAAAGTGCTAACAGAGTTGTTATAGACAGTGACTTTCACAATTGCTGAAATTCTCCAAGGATTGTTCGCCAACAACTCGACTCAACTTGCAAACTGAACCCTCACAAACAGGGTTCTCCAAAGAAGTTGTGCCCACTGATTGAACTGATTCTGAAACTGCCTTTTAAACATTCACAGAGCGTGCCCAGCGATTGGGGGGATTGCTAATGAATTATGACCCCTAATAAATTATCTGGTGATTCCCTGACGAGGAGAGCTCCCAGTAACACTAGGTGGCAGAAGGCTCTGTCACATTGCAGACACCTGCAGACAGATACACTCAGACCCAGACTTGAGCTTGCTTTTAGAAAAGCTAAGGGCAAAACAGTTGAAAGCAAAACAGCCCTAAAATCCCATTTTCCATCCAGTTGTAATTCTGCCTTTGGTATCTTTAGTGCATATCGTTTCACTGGCTACCCCTGAAAGTGCATATACCTTCTAAATCTGCCCCTTGAATTGCCTCTTGTGCAATCCAGGTGAAATTCTGTACTTGACATGTGATTCTATTAAGCTTTTATTCAAGTAAAAGAGGAATTCACAGTTGAAAGAAATAAATGACCATTAGGGCAAGCACACAATGAAAACATACACTGCGAGTTACCTTGAAACATACTTGAAACCCAGCCTGGAGTACCACAGCAAACACAATTCTGCAGCTGTAAGAAAAACAACCTACAGGCAAACTCATTCAAAGCTGCTCAAGATTCACAGTGGAAAAGGTCTGACAAAAATGGCATCTGCTCCTTCATGGAGATGCATTTTCAGGAGACACTTCTGTAATTACATACAGAATCCCACGGTGTCAGCTGGTTGCTTATAGTTTTATGTATTTAACGCTTTAAAAAACATTTATGCTCTATTTTCTTTTATTCTGGCCACTTTCTTGTCAACCACTCTAAGTTTCTCTCTCATCCAGTATAAATCAAATATTTAAGGAATTAAAGAGGTGTCAGGATGAGACAAGATGATCTTTCAGGTCCATTCCAAACCTCTAACATTCTGTGATGCTATGAGTTCTGCTAAAAGACAGGAGGAGAACTATCAGCAATCACAAAGACAGGAGAAGAACTATCAGCAATGACTCAAAGGCAGGATTAGCAGAACAATCTGCTGCGTGGGCTGTCACAACCTGGATGGAAAAGAAAGCCAAAGCAATGCAAGGAGGAAGCTGCAAACATGGAGGGAAAGTGGAAGACAAGCAATGCCTGGATGCTGAAAAACAAAAGGGGGTTGGGGGAAAATGACACTCTATTTCCTTAGACATGTAAATTTGAGTTGACAGCAAAGATTTCTTCTGGAAGGCCATGGCTGCACTGCTTTTACACTTGCTAACCAGTAACACCCCAATTTACAGCACTTAAGGGGTGGGTTCCCCAGGTGCTCAGTGCATTGAGGTGGGCTCTTCTGCACCTCTAGCCATGGAGGCTCTTTGTGTTTAAATATAGTATATATTTTATCATTCCCAGTTGTCAGCAGTGGAAATTGTCACCTAAGCAGGAAAAGATGCTGTTGAAGAAACAGGAGGGGTTGGTGAGAAAATAAAAATTGTTTTGGCCGTGACAGCTCATCTCACTGCCCATTTTGAGGGTAAGGGATCACACCACCCACTGCAAATTGCTGCCTGAGAGGCAGAAAAATCAATAGTAGGTAGAAAAGCTGACTTGCCAAGGCCACAGCCACTGCCAGTGGATAATTAATGCATCTGTCTGCATTCTTTAATGTTTCCTAAGAAGCAACTATGTTAACTGAAAAGGTGTGACGTGTCACCAGCCCTTCTCTTCTCTCCTCTTCATTTTCTCTCTATATTAAAACCTTGGCTACCAAAGAAAACAATCACGTTTCACCTCATCTTTTCCCAGCTTTTCTGAAGTTCAGTTCCTGCTCCAGAGCAATATATACAGCCTAAGTACTACCCCTGACAAGCTGTTTGACAGCCCTAAGTTGCACATCTATTTTACTCCCAGAGCTTTGGAGCTGGTAGGGCTTAGATGGGAAATGGAGGCCAATTAAAATAAACACAGACAATATCAATGAATTCTACAGAAAGGCACAAGACAAGCAAAATGAAACACTACTGGCTTTTGCCCACAGTCAGAATTCAGCCCATCTCACAGGTTGAACACTCTGGCTGAGGTCCAGAAAGACACTTAAGCACATGCCTTATTTTAAGCATGTGAGGAGTCTCATTGATTTTTCACTCATGCCAGTAAGAATATTCAATGCGCTTAAAGTTAAGCACATTGTTAAGTGCCTTCCTGGACCGAGGCCAGGCTATTTAGCCCTTGCAAGAGTTGGTCTACAGAATATTTACCATTATTTTAACTTCTCGAGACTTTCTTTGAGATGAAGTTTTATGGTGTATGGAAATATTTCATTCATATGAGCAGTGACTGTTTTACAGCAACCTTCAGGGACCAAGTGTTCTTCCCCTTCCCACATCTTCTAAAGCAGTAACTGGAAGGGTTATCAAGACACAGAAGCAAACACACCAATAAAGAAAATCAGTTTTGAAAGGGAAGCCAGTAGTCTTGCTGATCTGTAGAGCAAAACAAGCCCCATAACAAAAAGCTGACAGGCATATTAATTTTCAGTGAAAACTAATAAAGTAATTTGCCAATATCCCATTCCAATAACAAGTCCTGTGCAGGAACTTTGAAAAGCAAGCTAATTGTTGGCTGAAATTAATTATCACAATAAGTACACATTCAATTCCATTTTTCCTTCTTGCTTTTACATCGAGACAAATACAACATTCAAGGAAAGGCCTGTTAGTGCTTCCTCAAGATGATCTCACCACATCAGAGCACTTTAGAGATCAAAGGCACAACAAACACTATTGCTTTTTGCTACAAAGAAGCACTGCAATTTGCTCTGCTACACACAATTGGATTATTGTCTGGTTGGCATTACCCAAGTTCAGTATCATACCCTGAATAAGAGATAAAGATGTTTAATAGTAGAGGTAAGGAAAGCTGCTCTGGGTCAGACTCATGCTTCCCCCAGCCCAGCCATCCCTCTGCAGGCTCCTCTTCTATGAGCAGAGGGAGCTTTTTATTTAAGTACTCGTTTCTTTCAGAAAATTTTAAACTCAGTAGTGAAAGTGGAGGACTGGCAGGGAGATGCATGAACAGAAAGCCAGTTTAACACTGGATCACCTCTGCAGTCTCAGGGGGACTCACACTGTCTCTCACACCAGTGCAGCTCCACTGATTTCATGTTACCAAGCCCATACCTGATGGCAACTCAAGCCTCAGCATCACACACACCACTTCAGAAACTGGTGGACCACCCTCATGGGCAACCTTTGAGACCTCTGCAAAAAAGGAGCTGGGAAGACAAAGGTAGCCTGCTAAAAAAGGGCACTTTCCAGTGGATTCTGCTTTAGAAGTCCTCAATTTGAAAGCAATAATACATCTTCTTTGTATCTAGAGTTGTTTTATGTATCCTCTTAGTGTGATTATTTGATGGCATTTTCTCACCTTGCCCTGCAGAGTCTGAGCAGACAGACACAAAGGCTGTAGCACCAAGCTTTTCAGGCTGGAAGGCACACAGGGAGACAAGATACAATTATCATCACGGACAGAATATCCAGAGTTGGAAGGGCCCCATAAGGATCATGAGTCCAACTCTGAAGTGAATGGCCCATCATCTCCAGCATCCCTGCTCGGCAGGGCCGGCTCAAGCAGGTGCTCAGGGCTGTGCCCAGTCAAGTTTTAGCATTTCCAAGGAGGAACTCTTCACAAACTCTCTAGTCAACCTGCTCCAGTGTTTGACCTCCCTTGCAGTAAATGGCATTCCCTGTATTTCAGTCAGTGTCTGCAGCATCTTGCCCTCCCACTGGGAATCACTGAGAAGAGTCTGGCTCTGTCCCCTTCACTCCCTGCCCTCCATCAGGATTTACACACATTGACAAGATCCTTTCAAGTCTTCCCTTCTCTAGATCAAACAGTTCCAGCTCCCTCAATCTCACCTCACATGACAGATACCCCAATCCTTACTCATTCCAGTGTGTCCAGTGTGTCCCAGGACAGGACCCACCATCCCAGGTGTGTCCCTCCTCAGTGCTGAGCAGAGGGGAAGGATCACCAACTGCCCCTGCCTGCTGGTAACACTCTGCCTGATGCAGCCCTGGAGACTGGTGGCCTTTCCTTCCCACAAGGACACGCTGCTGGCTCATGGCCACCGTGCTGTGCTCCAGGTCCTTCTCCACAGAGCTGTTTTCCAGCAGGTCAGCCCCCAGCCAGTACTGGCACATGGGGCTGTTCCTCTCCAGGTGCAGGGCCCTGAATTTCTCTTTGCTGAACTTACAATATTCCAGTGACACCAGTTCTCCAGCCTGCCGAGGTCCCCCTGAAGGGCAGCACAACCATCTGGTGCACGAGCTGCTCCTCTGGGCTTTGTACCACCTGCAACGTGCTGAGGGCATCCTCCTTCCCACAGCCAGGTGGGATGAAGAGGACAGGGAGCACTGGTCCTGGTACTCACCCCAGGGGTGGCCCACTGCGTCCTGCTTTGCTTTGAAACCCAAAAATTAACAGGTATGTCAGCAACATCAGAGATAGTATTGGTTTAACCAGTTCCCATCCTGACATTATGAGAGTGAAATATTTTAATATATACAAGAATCAGGTCTGTTTCTCAACAGGATCTGCTGGCTCAACTCATCCTTAAAAGTGAATTTCCTTTAAGAAAACTTCAAAAATCATTTATGACTTCACAGGGCAAGACAAGACTTTTCTTTCTGAGCTGCTTCAGTATGTAACTAAGCCAAATGGTGGATTTTCTTAACGAATCATTTCTGTGGACAAAATAACCCCTTCACTTGAAGAATCGAGAGCAACAAGAAAACTTATTCCAGAGCTGGGATTACAGCCAGTTTATGATGGATAAACATTGAATGCTTATGGCATAATTATGTCACAGCATTTGCTGCCAGAATTAGAAAAAATATTCTTAAAATTATGCCCTAAATAGAATGGTGTTTAGTTTATCTAAACTGAAAGCACACTCCAAGAAATGTGAAAAAACAAACCATGATTCCAAATCTCAATTATGCATACTAAGGGCTTGTTTTAATAGAAGCACATTTAGTGGCTGAAAAAGTTTCCCAAAAAATAATTTTAAAGATAATGAAATCCCCATGTCCAAGAAAGTGTCACATGCCATTTCATCACTGACTCATGTAAACTAACATCAAATTTAACCAAAGGCAACTGTGACCAATATTTTGTCAATCAATGTATCTGGGGTTTAAGGCAACAAAACCAGATGCAAGGATGAGTTAAAAACTGGAACCCACAAACAGAATGGAGTTCTTGGCTACTGAAAGGTCTGGAACAGTTAGTGACAGCAGGAAGCCATAAGAATGAAAAGTTTTGATAATAATGCCACAGTGAGCAGGAAGAGAGTCAAGTGCAGAAGAAATAAACATGATAGTTTGTTTCTGTTATGTTTTACTTATTTTTTTCCTTTTAAAGACAGCATCCTCCACTTTTGGGCAGCTTGAGGCACAGACTGTTCCCCACACCTCTAAATTGCTGTACAGTGTCTAGCACGATGGACTTGCCATTATGCTCCCAGGCACTTTTGTAAGGCAAAACCCAGCAATAAACAACCAAAAAACCCAACCACATAAAATATGAACACCATCAGATTTACCAATATACTCTAGAAAAGCTGTAAGAGTTACTGAACAGCAAGACAGAAGAAGGTTGTTATATATAGTAGAGCTGAGCCACAGAAGAAAAGAACATTGGAAACAGATTCTACCTTCACTGTGACAAAAACCTGAAGATGGGGTTTGTTCTTTTTCACCCCCCAAAATGCTGATCACCCTTGCAGCTTTAATTAAGGGTGACCATCCTCAGCCCTGGTTAAAGAGCTCACCCAGCGAGAAACAAACCTATCCAGTGGACAGGAACCTCATGTTTGCCATCCAGGCAGGAATTCCAGCCTGTAAAAATCCCACCTCCTGCAGCAGTTGTACCTTTGCTGTGCTGCAACGTGTGACTACCTGTAGTACTGGAGAGAGGGAATATTCTCTGGTTATCCAGTCCCACTTGGGAGGAGCTTCCATGTATCCCAGAGCCACAGATCCCTTTACCTGCAGCACAGACACCCTGCTGGGCACGTGTTTGCATAATGTGCACACAAACACACATGCACAACCTGCTCTGTCATCCATCCCAACCTCAGAAGAAGGTGATAGAGAATAAAAGGTTGCCTAGATCATAATCCCTTTTTATTATTTATTTTACTTATAATCTCTTGGCAATAACACATCATGAGCTGCAGTGGAAAAACCCACAAACTAAAAATAAAAATGGGGCTGAGGGAGGAAAAGGTGTCAGAACAGAGAAAATAGGAGTTTTATTCCTCAAAACACTAACCCCCACCACGACAGCCTCGCTGGCTCCTTCTCCACTGACAGGAAATTTCTGTAAAAGAATCATGTGGTGCTGGAACACAGAAGTGCAGAGGTTCATATATGAGACAGGCTATGGGCCTGACCTGGGATTAACAGGCAGAATCAAAAGCCCAGTCCTCCCCTCTGCCTTCCAAATACTAAAAACTTAGAATGTGACAGAAACCTGCTGACTCTCACAGAGTTTAAATTATACCAGTATGAAGCCAAAGAAGCAGAACACCTAACACTGGCAGAAAAATAAGTCTGGGACTTCAGTGCTTCACAGATACTCCTGGAAGTTTTTATCTTTGCAAAACCAGGCAGAAAATCCTAGAGGACCACAGAAGGGCAACGGATTTATGAGGTCTGAGAATCCTAAAACAAAGAGGCAGTTGAGCTAGTGGGTTTTATTATGTTATCCCTGAAAACTTAAATAATAAAAAATGTAAAAATAAAGCTCAGCAAGCACCTACTAGAAAAGCAGTGTCAGTACTATCCTTTAGGCATGTTTCCCTCTCCACCTCTGGAAAGTTGTCTGGCATTTGACATAATTGGGAGGAAGAATTTTCTCCCCTGGCAAAGTCAATTAACTTCCCTGTATTTGTATCATCTGTCAGAGTTGACTCTGCTCTCTCCTTCATGTCTGACAAAAGCTTCTACACCTACTTGTCAGATCAAACAGGTTTTAAAGAAATTATTGTGCTTTAAAGGGAAGTTCTGTGGCTACGTCAAGTCAAAAGCTGCAACGCAAAAGGTGAGTGATTATTCTATTAGTACATGATACACTCCCCTTGAATATTAAAATGCAGCATAACTTTGAACTGAAGTTCAACCTCGTTCATGCAATTTTCTATTTCATTGTGAAAACTCCCTTAGTCTCCAATCATCATAAACATCTGTAGAAGATTAAAGTAGTCTTTTTCCTGCTCTGTGTTCTTGAACTGCTTAATTTCTCTTATTATTAAGATATTAAAGTTCCTTCCTATAACAAGAAATTTAAGAAACAGCGTGGGCCACTGCTTTAACACAGAGCCCTAAACAGGTATATGCATGTTTCTACACTGAATGTTATAACCAAGCATTTTACCTAAAAACTACATAAAATTATAGTGTTTATGCAACACCACACAAAGTGATGTCACGAGATTACATGTCCTGCCACATTCTGGCATCATAAACCAAGGGCCAGATCTCATCACATTTTATGGCCACTATAACTAAGGTCCAAACTCATTTCCCATTAGCCCCAATTTAAGGTTTGCTGTACATCAGTGTACAAACCTCCTGATTAAAGGCAGCAGGGAAAGATAATGCACACAACGTGCTTAATGCAGGTCTCCAGTTAAAACCTAAATGAACATACAGCAGCATGGTGGGTAATGCAGGTGTTGAAAAAACTTCTCTGTTGAAATGCATTTCCCCATAATTGACTGTTAAGAGCAACTAGACCAGTACTGCAGCTCTCCCAGATGGCACCAGGAACTGGGAGCACTCACAGGGAAACAACGTCAGGGTCTCTGTGGACCTTTTGCAGATTTTAAGTCCCTGAGCAGCACTAAGAGCATATCACAGAAGCAAAAGCCACTTTTATTTGGGCATGGACCTATTCCCAAGTAAAAAGCTGCGTTCTACTCACCAAAGACACTTGGACATTTTGTCAGAAAGGGGGTTTGGTCCAATAAAAGCTCTTTACTCAGAGAATAAAGCCAGTGGGTTCTACTGAGCTGCTCGAGTGTGGTGCATCACATCTGACAGGCTGCTGATGTGATTGAAGGGAAGAGAGCACAGGGCTGTATTGATCTCCCACCAGCAGGGCAGACACTCCAGTAAGTTCCCTTTAAAGCAGCTCCACACAAGTATTGCATTACCTGCCACACGAGTGTCACAGAGGTTTGCAAAGGCTTAAACAATATTATGGCACATAAATCTACGAAGGGCTAATGCAATGCCCTTTGTGACTGGGAACTTCTTGTACTACAAAGGCTTTACCAGCTGGAACATGGAAGGGCAAAAACCACAGGAGAAGGAGAACTGGCTCTTCCCAGACCACCTGTGCTACTCCAGCACAGGCTGGAGCACATGTGGGTCCAACCTGCCCTGGGATCCAACTCAAATGTAGTCCCCACACAAACTGTACTATGAGTTTGATACAATTTCCTGTAACTCTCCCTGAAGGCTAAAGCTGTAGCAATGCAAACTCCTCACTTTCTATGCAAAAAAAACCATTCAATTTTTTTGAGGAAAAAAGAATTTGGTACTATTTCCATAGGAATCCTATGGGTCTCCACTGTGAGCCAGCAATCCTTCTGCATCAGAATTAACCTAACCCTAATCTCACTGCAGTACAAAAGCTCCATTTAATGCACTGCTGCTGTATATATTCTATATGGACCTATGGATTTATTCAACCAATACTGATCTTAAATTTCTTTCCAAGAACTAAAATTTCTTCACCCCAAGAAGTAACACACCCCTCAGTAACACACCCAAAAACCACTCAAGCTCCTTCTTTTTTTTCTTAAAGTACCCAATTCAAATTAGTTTCATAGGTGGTGCACCAAAAAATATGTAAGCACAATTTTCACTCATAGATCTCAAGAAATAAGTGTAAATGGGGATTCGCCATCCAAAGAGGTATTTTCCCAGGGATACTCAACAACTTTCATCTATGATATGAGAGAAAATATAAAAGTCACTCTTTATAAAATATACATCTGTCAAAAAATCTGAGGGGGCTGGGCAAACAGATAAATGATTCAGGCTAATGTGCAGCACTTACTAGCACAGACTTTTTCCAACCAGAGACAGCTCAGTTGCAAAGGTCAGGCAATGGGGAGCAAAGAACAAGTCACACAGACACAGCACCACAAATTAATACTGGAAACAACATAGATAATGGTGTTGCAACTTACAAAACCGGAGCTCTGGTTATTTCTGGAGATAAAGAGGTGGGTACAGACACAAAATAATATCAAGCAGGAGAACAGGGAGGAGAAATAAAAAAACGAAAGGATTTACATATGGACTGAAGCCAAACTTCGAAAGTGTTTTGATGCTTAACTGCCTTTAGGGA
Organism: Myrmophylax atrothorax; assembly: GCA_026770055.1. Taxonomy (NCBI): domain Eukaryota; kingdom Metazoa; phylum Chordata; class Aves; order Passeriformes; family Thamnophilidae; genus Myrmophylax; species Myrmophylax atrothorax. The sequence continues at coordinate 59,118,104 of JAOXXN010000065.1, forward strand.
TTTTAGTCTACCTGATTTTACAAAGGCTACAGAGGAATCTCTGACAGGATCAGATCTGATTCATCCCTGCACAATCAGCCTCTTCCTCTGCAGCTCTGCACCTTTCCAAGCAGCATGTGCTGTCCCACTCACCAATACATCCCTTTACACCAACACTGTGTTTCCAACCCCTTTCCCTCCCTACTCTGATTATCCCAAGCTAGTTTGTGTTTCCAGTCACCTCAGTGCCTCCAGTGCATGAAAACGAGCCAAACAGACTCTTCGTTCCATCAGTTGCTCTAGAAAATGTTCCCTTTGTCTATTCAGATTCACTCTGGTTTTGTGCAGTAAGTTCTCTGAGTGTTACTTTCTCTCTTCTGGGGAAAAAACCTTCAGCTGCACTTGCTGTAACAACCCCTGCACTGACATGGCTACAAAGCACTTAATAATACAAGAGCAATAACTACAATCACATTGTAAATGCAAAATGAGCCATAACACACCTGCATACACACATATGCATGCACAAACATATAGATTATCAATAAATAACCCCAGCAGCAAAGACACCTTTCCTGGGTGCACAGATCATGCCCTCAAAGCAGTTGTCCTTGATGCCCTAAGTCCCACCTTCTTCTTGGAAGAATTAATGGTACCACTGCAGTTTCTTCACCACTTTGCCAGGAAGTCAAGGCTTTTGAGGAGCTCTCAGCCTCCCCTACACTTCCCCTCACCATGTAGTAGATGTTCTTCTGGGACCATCCAAGCCTTTCACCAGAGTAAAGGCAAAATTTTTGGAAATGGCTCATTAAAAGACAATGTAATCAATGAGTTTATGTGTGGACTGGAAAAAAAGGGGAGGAAAAGAAGGTGAAGGGAATCAAAGAACACACAAACTTATTTCGATGTCGCTTTTCTATTCAAGAAATTCTGCTAAATTTAGCAGGTCTTCTGAATGTTTTTGTTTAGTTTTAATTATTTTTTTAACATCAGAAGTATTTTAAAGTCTCCCCTTTATTTGTATTTCTTGCTTTTCATATTGTTTTTGCTTTCTTAAGGAAATTGGCAGCTTGAAATGGTGTTCTAAAAACACGTCACAAACGTTTAGCAGTGTTGCCATTTCAAACACCAGGCTCAGCTGAAACTGCTGTGTGGTAAGATGATGCTGCTTCAGCTGCTGGAGCCCTCAAAGGACAAAAAAATGCTGAATAAAACCAAAATTTAAGTCATGAGTCAACAAAAACTCTGAGATTTGTTGCAAATAACATCCTTCAAAGCAGCCCAAAATAGAGGATGCACTACCCTTTGCAAACAGCAGTCTGTATTATCACCTCCACGCAGCCACTCCAGCTTATGTGGAACTCTCTACTGGAAGCAGCAAGTATTTCCCAGAGCATAATGCTGATATTTCAAACCAGATATCCTCCTTTTCAGATAATGACACAAAGCACCACTGGGGAAAGGAAAAAAAAAGTAAAAAGGACAGGTTCAGAAGGAATTTAGATGTAAAACTACCACATATTTCAGCAATTTGACCTCACCACGGAAACAAGAAATGCCCACATATCTGAAGAAGGCATGAAATGGACCCATAAATGAGCACTGAAATCTCCTATATTTGCTAGTCCCATTCACAAAATATTTTTCTAAGCGGACAAAAATAGCATTAAAAGAAAATACGCTGATTTTCTGTTCCTTTCTGATCTGGAATTCCCAGAGCAGACAGCCTGTAAAACCTGCTGCTATGCATGCAGGCAGAGCTGATCTGAGCAGAGAGCTCCAGGCAGGTTTGCAGCATTTGTTTCGAAATACAGGAAAATCAAGCAGCAGTCACCAGCTCCCAGAAAAGCCAAACACCTACAGACTCGAGGATGGTGAAGGGACTGGAGCACAAGTGCTGTGGGGAGAGGCTGAGGGAGCTGGGGGTGTTTAGCCTGGAGAAGAGGAGG
>JAOXXN010000065.1:59133467-59159659 GCA_026770055.1 Myrmophylax atrothorax
CCCCTTCCAAGTCCCTATCACTCCAAACTCTCACAAAACAGGAGACTTGTGGCTGGAAAGGAGGGGTCAGGAGGATGTGTGACAGAGCCAAAGTTAACAGATGTTGCTGCGTGACATTCTACACTGATTTGTTGATCTTTCACACAGTTTCAATTTTCTACTGTATTCTATGGTGCTCACAAAAATTAGCAGCAGCAGCAAAAAGACAGAGCACTACGAGGTCTCCCGAAACAGCCTGGCTTTCCCTGTAGAAATCGAGCTTCCCATCTGCAAAATGCAGGAATTTAGCAAAGTAGTAGTATTGTTTTTGTAGACATTTTGTCTGCAACAGGAGATGGGAAGCTTTGCACGGTGTAATGCCGTGGATAACAACCCTGGCTCCCACTGGTGATCACTTACTGAGCTGAGCTTCCCTGGGGCCACTCATGTGAGCATCTACTCCCTCAAGTGGAAACTGCAGGCTCCTAATGAGGGACATTGAGTTAAAATTAACTAAAGACAGGGGGGAAAAAAGGTCAGTAGAAGGGGAACGCTGTTAATTAAATTTGTGGTTGAGGACAGAGACCTTTCTGGATTTGGAGCAGAGATATTTTTGTTTAGAGAGTTGCAGAAAATAGCTAAGAAAACTGAAGATGCAAGTCCTTGAGAAGTGCTGTCATGGATCTAAGCAGATCTCTACGGAACTATCAGCAGCTTAACTTTTCCATTGAAATGGCTCTATGTGTGTGATGAGTGCAGGTAGTTTTAGCCTTTTTCTGCACCGTGTGGGGGTCTGGAGGGGCCACTGCCAGTCCCATTATGGTGACTGTCCTGGAGGTGGAACGAGCTGAACAAATTTCTCTGGTCAGCCACACCTCACTCCACCTCTCGTGGTCAGCACACTTATTTCTGTGCCACAAACTACTGCTGCAATGTTAAAAGCAGGGTGGGTGCCACATACTTTTTTTTAAAAAAGTAGGAAAAGAAAGGTTAAAAATTCAGCTCTAATTCCTCTTTATGATATTTTAAGACACAAGTGCAGGGTCTTCTGTATTGCTAGAAGTTGTCAATTTACAATCTACTGTTCAAGTTCATGAAAATATTATACTTTGTGACTACATTTATGTGGGACTGTTATACCCATTTTAAGAGATTTAATCAGACTTTCAGATTTGAATTTTCAGCAATATCTTTTACTCTAACCAAACCAGAGGGAAAGACACCAACATTTTACATGTGTACAGCCTCACCTGGTGAGTGAAAAGTCTCGCTCTTTCCAAATCCAAATTTTGTTCCAGCCATAGAAAAGAAAATTTAGTTTTGGGCAAAGATCAAAACCATGGTAAATATTTTGGGAAATTACTTGTGTGTGGAAAAAGGAAGCAGCTCAGATTGCAGGAGCCACATCTCTGGAGGGCACCACCAGAACAGCAGCTCACTGTTAGAGGAGTTGCCACTGGTGCACTCCCAACCCGTTTTTAATGAGAGTGACTTCTGCTGACATTGGCCAAGAGACACGGGAAGGCTCTGGACACATGGACTGGGCTCATCACTGCCCTCTTTCCCTGCCACCATTTATGATGCTACAGATGCCCATCCCTGGGAACCCCTGGGAGGACAGGATGAACATGTTTCATTTGTCTTCCTCTCTGCGTGGGGTTCCCAAGGTGCCTGAGGTCAGAAGGGGTGAAGATGGTCATTAACTCTCAGATGACCATCCAGTAACTGTGAGGGAGCTCCTCTGAACAGTGGGGAGGGTGACTCATCAGCAGAGCAGTTGTATTGGAGGCACCAGTGCCTGGGTCATGGGGAAGCCACTGCACCATGCCAGGACCTCTCTAAGGGGTGTGGAACTGCATCACCAACACTGTGGAGGCCTTGAGAGCAGCACAGTATCAGAAGAGAAGCTGCACTACAGAAACCGTCCACCCTTGAGCTGGTCTAACATTATGTCCAGCACAGGCTGGGACATCTTGTGTCCCTGCACAAACTCCAAGGACTGGCAGGACAGCCAAAACACCTTCTTTTGAAAGGTGTCCAGTCTAGGCTTAGATATTTCACAAAGGTCCGTGCACATCTCCTAGGTAAGTTGTTGCAATAGTTAATTATCTTCACCATTAAATACTTGTAACTGATTTCTGGTTCATCCGTTCCCAGGCAGTGACTCTCTCCTACATCTTTCTCACCCACATCCTGGGCCAAGGTGCCAGCATTAGGAACCAGGATGTCCCTCTGCATGACAAACCCACTGCACTGGTTTGTTTTCAGACAGCAGATCTGCAGCTTATTTGTTTTGATTTCCCAGTATCACAATTTTAGCTGATGGGCTCTGGCAACATGGATTACATTCCACTCAGCAATGGGTAAAACACCCCACAACCAGCTGTTGCTCCTGCCCTCTAGCCCTATGGCCTTCAGGCTCCTGAGCCCATGGGCTTCCAGCTTGTTTAGCCCTGCACAGGTTGGTGTGGTCCCAACCACTGGATATGGCACAGATCAGTGCAAAAGGCTGGGATGCAAACCAAAAGCATTGCCTTTCCTGCTCCCACTGATGCTGAGAGAAGGTGATTCACAAAAAAAGCCCTTGCTGAAGTGAAAAGGTTTAATTTGACCATTATTATCTCAGTTAAAAGTCATTTGACCAGAAGCAGCCCACTTTTTTGTCTGTCCCAAGTGGTCCATAACCAGTTCATAACAGACTGGTATAAAAGGGATGCTCCTGTGGAACTTTAAAGAAACCACAACAGACAGTAACTGTTACTTAGGACTTACACAGCACTTTTAGAGATACAAAACCCATTTTGAATCTATGAGGTAAGACTTTTAAATTTCCTATATTCCACCTAGACAGTTGGCCTTACTTCTTTCCAGCATTAGGAGGCATTTATCAGCATGCTAAAACCAAAATGAAAGCAGGGGGGCCAAGATCCTGCTTCTGCATTGCTTTCTCCTTACAAACCTAAAATCTGATGTTGTGGTCATGGCTAAGTATTTCTAATTCCCTTTGGATGCTGTAATGTTTGTGTAAAAGAAGCTGACAGTATCCAAATGGAGATAGAAAAGGCTTCCAAGAACACAGGCAACACATTTTCCTGCCTCCTCTCGCTCCCACCCCTGTCTTCACAGCATACGAGTGTTTTCTCTGGGATTATTTTAGGCACCGGAGCTGTCTATTACGTACTGGAATGTATGGAACCACAAAACATGCTGCTAATTAGAAGGAAGGCATTTGCTTATCCTTAGGACTTTGTTTATGTAAAAGCCTGCACAGCAATGGATTTGTGAACAACTGACTTTCCATTCATGCACTGCACCGTTTCAGATGGGAGAAATACAGGATTAAATTGGGAGAGGGGCTTTAAATAATGTCTTTGCATTAGAAATAAAACTGACCTGCTGATTTACTTTTCACTATCCAAATACACTGTTTGAGGCATCTCTCAGTTGAAATAGCAAGAAACAAAAGCTGTGGCCAATTTTGGTTTCAGACTGTGATACAACATGGCATTATTAAAAGCCATGGATTATATACAGAGAAGAGCTGCGTTGCAGTGTCAAGGAGCTTATTTTAAACAAAAAAATGCTCTTTCAGGAAGAATCATGGCTACCAGAACATCACAATTATAGTGTATCTGTGCACCTTTCATATGGGTTTGGAGAGGGACTCTTGGCAAATGCCAGGTGTATCAGTATTTGCTGGCACAAAAAGGTTATTTTAGCACGCAGAGTCCAGAAATATCTGCTCAAGGTGCAGCATTTACACTTCTTCCCATCCTGTCCTCTCTCCCTTTCCCTGCCTTCCTTCACCCCCTTCCCTTGGAAAGAAAAAGAAACAACTGAGAGTCTTCTCAGAAATCTTTCAAGTGCTGAGGAGGAGAAAGCAAACTGACACCAAAAATGCACTAGTAGGGGAAAGAGGAGAAACAGCCATGCCACAAAAACATCCCCGGGCAAGAGACAGAAGCCAGAGACTGGGGTCAGTAAAACTTGTCCAGACAAGGCATGTTTCTGCACCAGCAGCAGCTGGATGGGTTGCTGCAGCCAATCTTTGGGCTTTTTTTAATTACTCTCTGCTTAGGAACTTACTCAGCTCTGCTATCACCACACTTGCAGAGCACAGCACACAGCAGATAACAGACACAGCAGTGTGTGTGCTACAGCTCATCAAGTCAGTTTGCAGCAATGTTATTTTTATTTAACCCTTTTCACTGCCAGGTCACCCTCCCAAGCCTGGTGGAAGGACCACAAAGGGAACTAAGGACTGTGGGATGCCAGGGCATGACACTGCTAAAACATCCCCAGCATTGCCTCAATGGTACATGGCACAACACAGAGGTCAGCAAAGGCTCTTTCTGACACACCATCATCTGAGTGTGTAATTATCCAAATGCTTTCAAGAGAATGTTAAAACAAAACTATGAATTCCTTGAATTTTTAAGTATAAGCAGTCTTAGGAAACTATTTCACTGTTAAGCTCGTAACAGAATTCAGGTTTTGAAAAGATTTCATGTTAGCACAATTTCTAACAGATATTAATGCAAATATTTTTGGCAATGTAGTCTCAGCCAAAAGATGGGTTGTTCTGGGGGTTTCTTCCCCCCTCCAGTTTGCACCCTCTCAACTGACTATTGACAAATACATGTGAGCAATGCCAATGCAGCTTTCTGATTCTGATTAACTACTTTGACTACACTAATACTCAGGAAAAGGAGAATGAAACTGATAGATTTGGAGGGCTCAGTTAATATTATTTTAACCTTTACCCTCTCTGTCTTCTACAGCCTTTTTAAATAAACACAAACTATGTCAAACCAAAATGTCTAATTCCACTCCTTAGCCTAAAATTCCTAAGCCATTGAGGCATTTTCAAAGACTTAAATATCTGAAACCAACTTCTCTTTCTTCTGCTCTTGAAAAATCAACAATAATTCTAAATTCTTTACTCGATTATGAGAAATGCTACAAAAAGCAACAGAATCAACATTAGATTTCCTGTTGATCTCAAAAACAAAATCTGACCACATGTGGCAGGACCAGAGATACCAGACTGTCACCAGCCCTTATCCTCAGAGTAGATGATTTCAGATGCCTAATAACAATCTGATTAAATTACGAAATTTAAATTTTTTTCCTTCTCCTCCACAATAACTTAATTTGATTTCCAAATGTCAAAACAGATTTAAAGGATGTGCTTTCTTTAGGAAAGGCAGAAATAAACCAAGAGATCAACAGCCCTGAAGAAGCTATTAACAGAGACAGTCAGATACACCTGATTTGGTACACACAAACAGGTACCTGGGAAATTAACCACAGAGTGTCATGGGTTAAATCACATCCCCAGTTCTACTTGCCTCAAAAATTTTCCTTTACAACTTTCTGACATAAGTAATTACCTGACCAGACTTATCTTTAAGCTCCTGCCGAAACGCCCCATTTCTCTAATCTCTCAGAATAAAGCCCATGTCCATCTAACATGCCGAAATACAATTCTGCTGGGTCCAAGCCAGCAGCAGGATTTAGTGCCTACTCCCGTCACAGAAAAGGCCAGTGCCCTTTCCTCATGCCCATGGATTGCAGCCCCTGCTTGGGACTGTCCTCTCCAGCACTGCCTGCTGAAGCCCAGGCAGGATTCAGGGGATAGTCTGGATGCTTATTACAACAAGTCACTCACTTGTTTTCAGTGGAGACTCCAGAGTTCTGGCAGGAACTGCCAAGCTTTCCTCAAAATCTCTGGCCCTGTTCGAAGGATATCCCACTATACAAGACAGCAACATTTTTGGGAATGAAGAACTAAAACACAACAGCATTTTCATATCACTGATAAGCCCACAGGTCACCCTCCTGATTTTCAGCCTTGGTTCCTCAATCTTGCTCCCAACTCTGTCTCAGCTCCTGAGCACTCATTCTGTGCAGCCCACTGTACATAGCTCAGCTGTTCTGCTCCTTTTGCCCCAGCCCCAGGGCCTTTACCCTGCACACAATACCTGTTTGGCACTTTCAGCTAGACCCAAGAGCCTTGCCACTGGCTGCTGCGTGCTGTTCCAATGCCCTGGGAATGCCAATTGCATTTGCAAACCTCATTATCAGCTCACAGTCTTTTTTCCTAATGTGGCTTTCACCAGCACAGCCCTTCTCAGGGTACAACTGCAGGTTCTTCCCACTCTTCAGAGAAATCTTTCACTGCAGGTGACTCCAAGCCCCTGTTCTGTTCAGTTTGTTACACCAATCCTCAGTGTGGCATGTTAGCAATACAGCATTAAGCAGAATTAATCAAACTTTCGTTGGGTCTCTGCATCAGACCTCTGAAGCCTTGGCCATTTTGATTTGGTTCTCAACAGAGCACAGTATCAACCATCAACAGTAGCCAGGCTAATTACAGGATTTAAGTCTTTAACACAGCATCGTTTAAAATACACACATTAAGGTTCTAATTTTTGAAGGGATGTGAAGTAGAAATCAGCTTGACAAATGCCACTCTGTGTATTATGAGGAATAACACAGAGAGAGGGACAGACACAGCAGGGGAGGTCAGAGCACAGCTCATCACTCACCCACCAGTGACAACTGTGTGAGTCTCCCCACAGGTGAACCCACTGCTTGTTCCCATTTTGTTGCAGTAAAGCTGTGTGTTATGCTGATATAATCCCTCTGTTGTGCAAGGTAATTATTTAGGATTTCCTGGAGGACAGTGGAACCTGCCAAAATCAGCTGCTTTGTTAGAACAGCAGCTCATAAAGAATCATACAGCACTGTACTCCACTATCCGCTCTTCCCTGGGATCCTCTAAAGCAGCTTCCCCTCACCCAAACAGTCACAGCTCCACAGTATCGTTTTTGAGGAATGCAAAGTCTGATGGATGATTTAAAATGAAAGACTGCTTAAAATAACAAAACCAAACAGACAGCTGACCTGGTCTGTAGAAGATGAGAAACTCTGTGTGTGTGTATGAAAGTCAGACACATATTCCCTGTTTTACTGAGCAACAGCCTAGACCCAGATAAATGTTGATAAAGATGCAGAACATCATATTCAGGATGGCTTATGTCTGCCTGATAAAGGGAAGAAATAAAGTGAGATTCTTTGAATAGCTAGATTTTAAGGAGGGACTACTGGGGGTTGATAATCGTCTGGCAAAAGAAAGCAAGGAAGTTTTTACAGCAACAGGAACAAAAAAAGAAATAAAATATGAAGAAAAGGACAATAAAGGCAGATGAAAGGAAAAGTATTAAGAGAATAGAAAAACAGGAAGAGTGAATTATTAGAAACAGGCAAAAAGATAAAAAGGAGGAATTTAGAAAAACTGAAGTCTAAAGTTAAAAAACTAAGAAAAGTGTCAGATGTTGGCAGTATGTGATACATCTTCATAGTATTTGTGGTCTGTATTTACTACACAATTTTAAATGAAAACTGAAACCTGTTAGCAATGCATTTAGAAATTGCTGCTTAAAGTGGAAGGAGTATTCCTAGCCTTTTTTCCTGATTTTCATGCAGAGCACACAAGTAAACATAAACCAGCCATTCTGGGTCAGGAAGGGACCCACTGCAACCGTAACACACATTTCACTGCACTGCTTTGAAAACACATATTAATTTTCCCAAACTAAACAAAAAACCTCCCTGGGGCAGAAGCCACTGCATTTTAATAGGCACAAAACATACTCCTTTGTCCTTCCAGAGAGGTTTAGTATCTTTCAGTGCAAGTTTCTATGTTTTAAGTTGGTGTATCAAAACGATGCCTGAATCTGAACCACAGACATATGACAGCTTTTCACACTGTGCATACTGACTTCCAGTGGTACCTGAGTTTTACCAGTACTTTGGACAGGATTCACAGAACTCCAGAGGACCAAGAAGCCTATTTGTAAACCTTGGCTGATCCTGAGAGCATTGCAGAAAGTCCCTCCACGAACTACCATGGCCTAGTGCATTGCTCTGGTTTCAGTGGCTGTGGCTTCATTACTCCTTGAAGCACAATAACCAGAAATATCTAAGGCATCCTTAACACAAAGAAAAAGGAATGGTTCCTGCCATGAAAAATCTACAGTCTCGGACAAAATAGAAGCTGGCAGCAAAACCAGCGATAAAATCACATGGCAATTGCACTTAGTCCCAGAAAAATCCCATTTATCTGTTTGTAAAATAAAAAGATGCCTCATCTGTTTTATCTTGTTCACTGGCTCCTTTGTGAACCCTTTTGCTAAAACACTTGTATTCAAATAAGAAAAAAAAAAGGGCAAGTGTCGCCACAGCTTCTGAAAGAGGAGACTGCTGTGAAAGCAACTGCAGCACAAACAGCACATTTCGAGCAACTCAGAGAGGCTGCCTGGGTGTTTCCTGCTATGGCTTACAACAGACAGTTTTGCCTTCAAAACAACACTTCCATTGTGGGAAGGAAGGGTCCTGTATGCTCTGGCACAAGTACTGATGGACCCACACCAGCAGAATGTCCTGACTTTTAGTAATACCCGACACAGGGAGAGCAATTGCTCCAAGGCAGCGCTGGAGATCAGGGCTGGCGCTGCCATCCCATGCCATGGCTACGGCCGCTGCTTGGCAAACTGCACATGAGCTGGGACCTCAGGGAAAGGAGAACAAGCACCAAGAACATTTGTTAATCAAAGGACTAAACAAATAGGAAGCTTTTTATTTTTTTTGACTTTCATATATTATTTCCGTTCAGTAAAATATGTACCAGGCTCTCCACAGATGATGTAAATGTCTTACCCTGGCTCAGGGCAGCTGCTGCTCTGAGAAACAAACCAAAAGGAGCTGATCATTTGAATTCCCTTACAACTCTTAATATTGGTCCAAATAAAGCACAGTAGAACTTGCTATACAGTTCAATAAGCCATGCTTAACATCTTTGTGCACTTAAAAACAGTAATGGAATTAACTTTACCTGTAAGCTTGGGTGGGGGGTGTGAGTGTGTGTGTGGGGAGAAAATAAAATACAAACTCCTTTTCACCTCCACTCTGAAAATAGTTCAGGGTCCAAATCCCTATACAAGAAGTAATAAAAATAGTTTGGTTTCTGGTAGCAATAACAAAAACGAGGGCAAGATTAATTCTTACACTTTTATGGCAAACAATCTAAAGCAGATGTTCGAGAATAAAAGCTAGATGTCAAAGTAGTTAAAAAGTGCTTTTCAAACCCAAACACAACAAGACAACTTACAGCTTTATGTGCTTATATAAAACTCTAAATCATCTCAGTCAGCTTCCACCCTTAGCCCTTCACTGCTCTGTGAGTCTTCACAATTACAAAAACGTGATATTCACGTCTAAACCACCACAGATTGGTGTCTCCCGAACAAAAGCACATATGAGTGAGCTCTGGTGATTAGAGATCAGCTCCTGAATCTGAGGCCTTATGAACAGGAATATGTTTCCATGGTTTGAATATCCAGGATCTCTGGAATAAAGTCTCTGTCTTTAAGAGATGCAGCACTTTACAGGTACCTAAAAAAAGTTTAAACTGTATTTACATTTCCGCTACAATACTGCAGTTTTGAAACACAGATCAAACTTCACACTTTAAGGTCAAAATCAAACATAAGCATTCCTCAGAATCAGACTTCAAATGGGTATTTGAAGTTATCCACACTTTCTTGTTTGCAAGTTCAAAGAATTGTTGATCACAAAGCAAACTTGAAGATATTACATCTTCTAAGTACAAATTTCACAAAAGACAGCGTGTGCATGCAGGAGAGTGAGCCCTTCCATGTCTAATATGGCAAAAGAAGTGGAAGGGAATCATAAGCACACCCTTTCCCAGTGAGACTACCCTGTATTGTGAACATGAGACACACCATGTTAACTTAAAACACTGTCCCTTTAGATGTGCTTTCCAAAAGGCCTCAAGCAGGACGGTACTGATTTAAATAAAGAAAATTAGGCAGGTTTTTGCACTCGAGCTTCCCACACACCTAAGATTTGCCAAGTCTTCTGAGAGTAATCAGTGCTACAATCACCAGGTTTACAGAGAGCCTGACTCAGCGCCCACACACTTCCAGACTCACCAGCAAGAACTGATTGGCTGATCACAGCAAAGTGCCTCCTGAGCTGGTCAGCCCCAGAGTCCATCTACCTGGGAGCCATCCATCCATCCATCCATCCATCCATCCATCCATCCATCAGCACTGGGCTACGGTGCATCTGCATTGCCGTTTCACTTCATTACATGAAACTCAAGCCCATCGCTCCAGGCGTCGCAGTAACTGATACTGCACCACTCAACTCAATGGGAGCAAATCAGAAGCTCTACAGTACATATGAATAATAATAGGTTTTTGTGTTTCCTTTCCCAAGTGCTGACAGTTTGGAGGGGTATTTTTCCCCACCACCACCACCGTTGGACTATAACCACATTAATTTCAGCATGCCAAGGCAAGTTGTTCAAGAAGCTTTCACGGCACATTTGGCTTAATAATCCAGGGTGGGGTTTGTGAGTTTTGTTTTGAATTGTCCAAGATTTGAGAAGAAAATTAAAATTAAGGTTAAGATGTATAACTCTCAGGAAAATTATATTTTCAGCAAAAGATGGCAAGGCCACATCTAAAAGTTTTAACAAAAAAAATCAAACCACCCTTTAAATCACCAGCAGCCTAAATAACTTTGCCCTAGCTCTGGATGTAAACTTTTATCAATTAGTAGTACACTGAGAGAACCGTGTTTTCTCCTTTGGTTTCAAAGTAATCTTGGGTCACACTTAAAACACAACACTGCGCCAACTTTTTTCTACCCCATTCCGTATTCACAGCCATTGCTGTGCTGGCTGAAACATTTATTGTAGGAGGGAGCATTGACCAAGACACCTACAAGGAACAAAATCCTGACAGAGTCTAAAAGCCCCTCACCTTACAAAATCACCCAATCCCCAGCTCAGCTAAACCAGCAGCAACATTGGCCATTCCAGGGCATTAGCAAAAGTAGGGAGCTGCAGTGACTGTTTGCTATCAAGTCAATGAAATTCGGACTCAGTTTAACCTTTCAAATCTCAGACTTAGACCAACACTAAAAGGCAGCCCCCAAGTGCTACAAAGAGTGTTCTATAATTCATACAAGAGTTGAGTCACAGAAAACCAGCCGCGTGGCCAGGAAAATTCATCACTGAACGTACCTACATTTGCCTGTGTAAAGGGCTACAGTTTGCTTTTAATTATTCATAATGCTCTGCAATGTACTTGGATGTGTATACTGTACATACACACAGCAGATCTAGTTTTGAGAAAATAACCACATCTCAGTAATTAGCTGATTGCAGTGCTCAGACACTGAAGTTTTTAATGAGATGCTTTTTATGTGCATGGAGGTTTCGATTCTGTGTGTACACACACCGATACACCCAGACACAAATAATCAAGGGTATGAGCTAAACAGTTTTAAACAAATACTGTCACAGAATGTTTGCACAACCCTGTAATTCCCCAATCATGTGCACATTTACACATGGGATTTATTTAGAGGCACGTCAAGCTAACAAATTTATTTGCTATCAGAAAATCTTATCATACACTTACCTGGGGCTTAGACCCCGATTCAGCAACACTGATTCAGCTTAGACAACTACCCAGCTTTGAGCACACAAAGAGCCTCACAAAGTCAAAGGAGCAGTCGCATTCCGATGACTTTGTCTGGATCGTGGCCCACAAGTCCAGTCCAACAGAGCCAAGCAAGCCTAAACCTGACTGCGTAAACTGAGCCCATCCACAACTACCTGTGGCAATAACCCCACGGTCAGGAAGCAGAGGCTTGCAGAAACAGGCCCCCAGAGAAACAACCAGCACCCTGACAACTCCAGCTCTGCTCCCTGTCCTTCTCTGGACTGTTCCCACAGCTCAGAAGCCAAGCAGCTCACAGCGGGTGCTGGACACCAACATGAGCCATGGCGTGCTCCATGGATCTGCCAGGACACACGGATGGGCCCTGGGCACTGAACTGCAACGAGGACAAAGCGACAGAGCTGAGGGTCAGGCCAACAGGAATACATGCTTGCTTCATTTTAAACCACTTGCTTAAGGGTTTTCTGGGTCAAAGCCAGGATGATCCATATCTTAAGAGATCAAGCACCTCCACTAGTTTTAGATCAAAAATTTATATGACTCTGTCATATAAAAGGAGAGGCTCAATATTCAGGATACAGGTAGTCAGATGAGCTTTACTAGTCTAGTCAAGATACATGAGCCATTTCTGAAGGAAAACCCCAGTGGTATTGGAGTGAATTTCCTTACCAATTTAAATAGTCCCTCTCTGAAGGTGGGCATCAGGAGACTAATACAGTATTATTAAATAGATTTTAAGAAGTATATTTGGTTTCCAAGTAGTGTCTCAAAAATAATTATTAATATATAAATCATCTTATTTTTATTATCTGGGCCCCAATCTCATAGTCTAAACAACGTGAGAAAATGGTCCCACTAGGGACTACACATAATGGGGTCCATTACTTGTAACAAATAAATTAAGCATCCTTAGAAAGCCAATTTACAGAGAAAGTTTCCAAATTTCTCTAATCACATATTTAAAAACTTGGAAAGAAACAAGTAATTAGAAATCCTGCAGACACACATACTCAGAAATTCGTATAATTTTAAAAAGTGGACCAGAATTCTAAGAAATAGGTAACTGCAATAGCCATTGCACTTATCACATTCCCTTCAGTGCCTTTCTTGAATAAAATCTATTTCAGCATTTGACACTTGCCTGTTAAAAAAATTGCAAAATGCACTGCAGACAAACCACGATTCTCTGTAAGCTGATGTTCAGGGGCATCATTTTCCTCATGGGGTGCACCTCATCTTACTGAAGCAACACAAGAAAACTTGTTTTCTTTCCAAATGCTCATCGGATTTCTTTAATCTGTACATTTACCAAACTGCACAAACAGAGAACTGGTGGTTTGCTGCAATCAGTGCAGTGCCATTTAAAGCACAGCACATCACAGCACCCTTAAGTCTTTTTGGAAATACCTCTGCTGCTGAGCAGCACCAGCTTTCCACCAGTTGCTGCTCCACATGCTCTTGCCAATCAGCTGCATTTGCTGTAGCGCATTCCAAAGTTTACTAATTAATCTCTGCACTAAACCCCACCGATGGCCTGTTGCCATTTGAAATGATCATCATCTTTTATTTAAAGACACAGCAGCCCTGTGGTCAAACTCAGGCCTTATTTGTAAAAAAAAAGAAAAGGTGTGCCTGATTTCAAGTAATTAAATCCAGTATCAATGAGGGTTTTTTTTTAAAAACTGGACAGAGGCAATTATTAACAGTTTGAGGGTGTTTGTATTAGACATACTCAGTTATTTCAATGTTAAATGTTCAGGAACTGGGCACTCTCTGAGCTTGGAGCTACATTCAGCAGATGCAAACTACTGGAAAAGAGACCATTTATTTCTTGCAAAACAGCCTAGATGCTTTGAAGTCGTGTGTTTTAGCAATTCCAGCTCATTGCTACATTTCAGATGAGGTTTTAAACGCTGATTTCAGGCAGCCCAGTCTCTCACACCATTGTTCCAGGCTGCTCCCATTCAGCAGCGAGTGCTGGCTCCCTGACCTTCACAATGACCTCTACAAAAGCAGTTGTGCATTTTACTGTGGTGTAAATCCTCACAGACAAGTCGAACCTGTTCTTTTTGGCATCCAGCCCTTCAGATGAATACTCTGCGGAGATTTATTATGAAAGGGGAATGAAGGGGCATTATTGCACAACAGTCATCCCTCACATTCAGCTAAGTTCCATCTCTTAAACCTCTGAAGACTTTCAAATAAACAGATCATCTTATAATTACACAAATTTTTCCTGTTTCTCACCAATTTTCTGTAATTAAAATTTGCTGTCATTTACAAAAGGTAGACATGCCCAGAAAAAGGAATGTGTGTGAAGGTGTTTTATATTATTATTAATAAGTAATATTCATACTTCCTGTTACTATACACCAGGGATTAGTGTTTCCTAGCACACCATTCACTTACCACACTGAAGTATTATTCCACATTGTAGCAACACACATTTCCCTAAAAGGGCTCATTAATTATTTTTGTAGTGCCATGAAGCTGCTGCAGGATATTAGATTGTCT
The DNA here is from genome assembly GCA_026770055.1 of Myrmophylax atrothorax. Lineage (NCBI taxonomy): Eukaryota > Metazoa > Chordata > Aves > Passeriformes > Thamnophilidae > Myrmophylax > Myrmophylax atrothorax. Next base: position 59,147,522 of record JAOXXN010000065.1, read on the forward strand.
CCATAAGAAATACACTCCTATGGTAAAATGATGAATGATGAAGTTTGCAGGTTTTTAATTAAATCTCAGACCAGTAAGAAATTGCAAAGTTATTTTCCATGGTTTTAACTTAATACTTTGTGTGACCTTATGCAAATAATTAAAAAAAAATTCAAGATTCCATTAATCAAATAATGTAAAAGCTTAAAAAAATTGTGAAAGGAACAGACTTCACAAATTCAATGAATCTGCTAAAGTGGTCAGAGTAGTAACCCTGTCATTCACTTCAGCCACATTCCTTCAGGTTTTCCAAATGATCCTTCAGCAGAGCATGCCTTCCTAGGGAAGGTGAGGAAACCAAAACCAAAAAGCACCCAACCAAAACTGCATTGATACTCCAATCCCAAAACCACGTTCAAACTACCTTTAATTGCTTGGTATTAACCAGAACTGAAGCATTTTGATCGAGGCACATATTCCCTGATCTAAATCTCTGAATTCCCCTCAAAGCTCCCTTCCCCCAACATCAGCTGTCACGGACAATTGACAATGCACACACACATACCTCCCTCTGCAAAAATAAAGACCTGCTGTGTGTGTCTCTCCCCGTCACCCACAGGCGATGGCAGGTAGGGGTTCTCTCTCCCCTTCCTACAAGTCTCAGATGGCCATTCCTCAGCTTTCCTGCTCCTCCTTTTCTGCCAGCAAAATCAAAACCAACAGAATGCACAACAGCAAAAACTGCTCCATGCAAAAACGTAAGACAATAAGACTCTCATCCCACCTTTCCAAGTTCAGACTGCATTTTCACAGCTCCAGAGCTGCAGGCAGAGGTTTCCCCAAACAGAACATGCAGCAGTGGTTTTTATTGTCTAAATTCAGTTCCCACCTGTAGGTCCAACTCTGCCACCTCCAGCACAGCCCACTCCTTCACTTCTGAGCCCGAGGCTACCACTGAGATGGAGCAGAGATGGGCTGAAGGCAACAGAAGGTGAACCAACATGGCCATGCACTCCTGTGTTTAACAACAGAGATGAAGTATCCGCTGCTCTAAAGGGGATTCTTCCTACAGAAGAAATTCAACACTGAAAAGCTGCAGTTGCTATGTATTTTGCCTCTTCATAAATACATTAAATAAAAAAAATTAAAGTGCAGCTACAGTTATACTTTGGTTTTCATGACAAACAGAATAACCCTGATATCACCAATATTTTGCTCAGGGTCCTTTTAAAAAAAATCCAGAGGTTTTTCAATCAGGTGATATACAATGCTGAAGTTACACCTTGCACAGCTCAGCTGCAGCTGAAGGTGCTCACAGAGTCTAAAAGCAACCAACAGCTAGATGGGTACAACACTCTTCAAGAGTATTTCTATTAGTTTAAAAGTGATATATCTGTTCAATTTTTGTGTTTCAAGTTCACTTAACTAACCAGACACAAAACAGGTTAAAAATGAGCACAAGGCAAATGCTGCACACAATACTATCAATGAAACTGAACTGATGCAACATTAAGCGTTAGTATAAAATGCACCTTAAGGGGGTTTTGTTGGTTTGGTTTTTTCACCCCACATTCCAAACAGCTTTTAGAACTGCCTGATATGAGAAATTCTTGGCCTAATGCTAACTGGGCTTCAGATTCTACCTAAATTAACACGAGAATTCAATGCGGCATCATCCCACAAAGGGGCAGATTAAGGTGTGCAAGTGAAACTGAACGAGTGAAGACAAAGGAAGGATGAAGTTCCCATTGCAATCTCCTCTACATCCTCCCATCAACTCTCAAGCCAAGCCCTCTTCCTCTCCCACCACAAGAAAATCCTAATCACGTTTTCTTGTAAACAACCACAAAGGGAATCCTTTGGCACAGCCAAGAGAGTGCCACCCTTTTGGAAATGTAGAAAATTCTTTAAATATTTACTAATTAATTAGTCAAACTTCATCTGAACCCAAAGGGCCTGTCACAGGGAAGCATTACAAGCTGGCCATCTTTATATATAGTCTGGGATGCACGTGATGTATGTGGCTATTTTTGATGCCAGCCATGTACACATGCCCACAGGTACCCAAACACAGGCAGGCCCAAGTCCCGGTGCCAAGGAGTGCCTAAGGGTGGTGAGGATCAGCTGCCTACATCGATTCCCTTTGGATCTGTGAGCACATCTACACAGCCCAGCTCAGCAGCTCCTGGTTTCTGCCTCCGACTGTCTCGCAGACGATCATGTTTCTGTGATTCTCTCTCTATGCTTTGGAGAAGAGAGCAATGCTCTATTTATGCATCTCTTTCTAGAGATGAAACAGGAGAATAGACCTCAGACCTAAAAATACATGCTGCTTTCCTCCTGTGCAAGCCCTCACTTTTAGCTTGGTCCCCCCTCCAAACTACTTACACCTTCCCACCACCTCTCAGTTCCACAGGCACCACCTTTAAATGTTTGTATCTGTCTCCTGCAGGATCCACCTCACTGGCCCAGAATAATACAAGAAACATTATTCTTACACAAAACCATTGTTTCATTTCTACTAATCATGGCAAATGCTGCAAGTTCCAGTCTCCTGGCCCCCATCCAGCTAATTTAGATAGATGGTTCCACATGTGCTCCCTGTCCTTCCATTTCCTGCCCATACCACTGCACACATTTGTCTAAGTGAGTCAAAGCAGGTTTCTCTGTAGTCACAATATTCTTTAGTACTTTATGTTTTTAAAAAAGAAGTCTGCATAAAACACAACCTATTACCATGCTATTATTGACTTGGCAAGAGGCAGAGGATTTTACTGTTCTGCCACACATTCTGCTGAACTGCAACACGTCACAAACTACACCTAAACCTCACATTTCCCCAAAATACAAGAGTTACCTGTGTAGCAACTGTGTTCAGACAAAGCAAACCAACAAACTAAACTAGTCAATAATCCACTGTGACATACTCCATTATCTGGGGTTTTCTTCTCTAAAAACCACCTCAACAACCCCAAAACATTTACGAGCAATAAAGATAAGCCAAACTTTCAGAGACCAAGGCACTTCTTCACAAGAATAATTTCTTTCATTAGTAGCCAGTGCTGTCAATATTCATTTCCAGAGACACCTTGACTGACACTCTGAGTTCACACTAGGTGTATACATGGGCACATTTACCTTTTGATGTACCAACGCAGATTGCCTAAAACAATATTCCTTTTTCCTGCCCTCTGCACCTGAACAAACATTTTTGAGGAAAACTGCTTTTGAAGTCTCCTTGGTGCAGAATGTTGTCTCTTTGATCCAAATATCTTTTGCTGCAAGTACCCTAGCACGACACGAGTGCCCTTGGATGGTAATAATGACTACTGAAAACCAGGGCCCACAACAGATCATTTGAAATACAGCTTAATTTTTAAATGTATTTTTAATTTACAAATGTGCTGTTTTAAAGCTCAAAAGTCAGCTCCACTGAGGCCCTGTAGCAAACATTCATTTTACAACATTTTTTCATTCACACAACATTTATTTGCTGTGTTCACTTAGGCAGGAGTTGAGGTGCAGAGATGTGGTACACGCACACACAGCATGGCCTCAACCAACACACTGATGATTTTTTTTCTTTAGGGAATTGATATATTAGTAAAGCTGATCTACCTTGGAACAGAGATTAACACAAAACAGGAGATGCTGTGGGAAGCACAAGTCCTGAACAGACATCCCCACCTACAGCCAGAACACTTGGTTAACCAGGTGTGGGGATGTCACGTTTGAAACTCCGACTGTCCTTAAACAGACTTGTTACAGAGGAACTGATCCAGACAGGTAAGAACCAAAACCATCAATTCCCCAAATCCTTCTGTCCCAGAGATCCCCTGTAATTCCCAAACTCATGCAGAAACCCCTCAGCTGTTCCCCCTACACCCTCATCCCAACTCACTCCCACATTTTTGCCAACTCTGCCCTAAATCCCCCCACTCAGAGCAATGGCCCCGTATTTTTCCATGTTCTCTCCAAAGCACCTCACATGCAAGTCCCCACCTCCTCCTCCTCTTCCATCCATCCCACCAGCTGCCCTGTGCTTCCCCATCCCCACCATGATCCCATGCTCCACCACGGCACCACTGCTGCTACATTTCCTCCAGGAAAATTGGTCCCTGCTATGACCAAATGGTCCCCACTATGACCAATCCTTTCTCCTCCTTTTGGCTCTCCTTGCATGACTCATGAAGTCCAGCAAGAATTTCAGAAAATCCAGATGTAGGCTGTGCTTACCCAAAATTTGTCTGAAGGTGGCCCTGAGAACAATCATGGAACACAATATGGGAACATGTGGGAGTTCTTTCATCTGTGCTGCGAGACCAACATACTCTACACCAGCAAACTGACTCCAGTTCATTGAGAAGTGGAGCAACCAGGATTAAAACCAGTCTGAGATAAGTCTGCACACACATGCCTGTCTTGCTCTCAAAGCAAGACAAACAGACACAGCCCAACTGGCTGCTGACTCAGAGGAATCAGTGAAGCCATTATCCCAGCTCTGCCATTCCAGGTCACCAGCACTCCTCCAGGTAAACAATGCAGAAGATGAAGGAATGACACAGAACTGCTTTGATCAGCAGCAACAGAAGAAAGGATTAGAAGAAAACATGCAATGTTCTCACAAATGCAGACAAGTGCTAAGAGGAAAAAGGATCACACAGAAAGGTCACACATTTTTCTATGCACATATACCAATTTACTACTTTAGCTTCCCTAAATGGATTTAAATCCTTCATTGAGCTTAGTACAATTCTTTAAATGTTCCTAATGCTCTCTGTAAAAGAATTTTACTCTCTAAAACATCCTCAGCTGATGAATGCAATTTCACATCTAGTCTGTAGAGTGGAGACAGTCTACCAACCATTTGCAGAAGAAATTAATGTTTTTATTGTTCAATGACAATCAAGACATCTGAACTAATTGTTTTAATATTCAAATTCTAAAATACTTAGTTATGTTAAGTCCTCTTTACATAGTCACCTTCAAGTACAGAAAAACCTCCTACAGAGAGGCAGAGAACATCCTGCTTTGGCACCCAGATAGGCAGAAAATGAACTTGCATCAGGTCAAGGAAATTTCCCCGAAAATGTAAAAGCAAGGGCAGTAAGAGCTACCAGAGGTTGCCTGGGGGACTGCAAAGCCTCCATCTCTGGAGGTCTCCAAGAACAGGTTAGACAGGTACCTGGCATGAAGTACCTCTGGCTCTGCCTCACCGTGGGGGGAAGGACCCCATGACCTCTCAAGACTCACTCCCAGAACTATGATTATACAATTCCACAAGTACCCACTGCAATTTTGGCACCAAAGCCTCTCACTTTATTCATTTTTCTTCTGTGACTTGAAATCCCACCCTCACAGAAGAACTTTGTTCACTTTCATTTTTAAATATCATCTCTACAAGGACATAATGAGATCCCTTATACTCACACTTTTGGATGAGTTATTTCTTTCTGTGTCACCCCAGCACTTCTTTCTGGTATGTTAACTTTTAAACAGTGCATCAAGCAGCACTATTTAACAACTTTTTGCATTAAAAGTGTGGTTCAATAACTTTGCACTGCCCATTTAGCACGAACTTCTAATATTTAACATTCATGATGTTTGCAACTCTTGGCCAAAGTACAGCATCAAAAGAGCATGTATGCACTGAATTGTATCTTGTTAAAAAGAACAGCAGCACTGAAAAAAGTTATATTGGAACAATCTATAAATGTGTTTACATTATATGAATGATTTGCTGTTCCTTCACAAGGCATGTAGGAAGTCAGCACTTCTCAAATGTGTAAAGTATTTCCATGTGCTTAAAGCATGATCTTTCCAAAACAAACAATGATTGAGAAATTTTTATTATTCTTTATTTCCCTGCCAGCTGTTTTTTTGGACTCTCCTCTCAGCCACCTTCTTTCTTTCAGTCAGATCTCTCCTTATTGCTCACAGTAACACCTACTCAAGCAATGGTATATTCAGAGCTATAAGACTCAGAAACAGGAGGATCTCAGGCTGATTTAAGTGGCATTTTCCTTAGAACACTCTACAAAGTGTCTTTGTGCTATCGTAGCTAGTGGCAGGTCTGGCTGTTGCTTGGGATGGAATTTGGGCATCCTCCATCAGGGCCTGGAGCCCAGTTCCTGCTGCTCTGTCCCAGTGCCTGCTCCCACAGAGCAGGGAAGCAGATGACAACCTGGCTGAACCCCTTCAGCAGCCTCTTCCCTACCAGCCTTTCCATGGGACCAAAACAGCACATTGCATGAAGAGAGATGTACCTCTGAAAACAGATGGTAAAGAGTTGGGCAAGCAAGTAAGCTCCTGGGCAAGCCCATAAACCAAGCAGGACACTAAAAATCCCAATCAAAAAAAATTAAAAATAAAACATAATAATTTAAAAAAAACCCAAACCCCAAGAACAGCTCGATTCAAAAAATGCAGTGTAGGTCTGCCCCACTGCTACAGCCACTTTAACAAGGATATCAGATGTGCCGCTCACTCCTGTACAATTAACACTGTTGGCACTATTTCATTTACTAAATTCCAGTCATTACAGCTGTGCAAACTTATGGGTCTAATTTGTATTTATACTAATATGTGTATATAAATGTGTGCTGCTTTAGCCATGTAAAGGAGCCTTAAAGCAAATGAACAAATATTTATTTTAACAGAGCAGTATAAGAGAGACCAACCATAAAACAGAAACAGGTCAAGAAGTTCTGATTATGTCTGTCCACCAAACAGCTTAATTTCTATTATGGCATCTTTCCTAGGGAATTCCAAACAGAAATCCCGCAGAGAGATCTGGGGAGACAGAGAACTGCATTTTAAAAATCCAGTCTCCTTTTCCAAGGCCATCACTGTGTAAATGAGGGGAGGGGAAATAACAAATACTATCATTTACTTTTGTTCTTTTATCTTCAGAAACGTTTCTTACCTACATTAGGAAAAAAAATCATTAAGTCAACATAATATGCTGAATGTTTATGCACTTTGATATAACAGTAATTACTTAGTAAGGCCAGAACCCAATTAATGCTTTAGACTTCAGTCCGTGGGCTGGAGTGCACAGGAAGTGTTCTGATGACAGATCACTTAAATAAAGTTTATCTGGCATACACTTCAAAACCAGAGTTCAAAAACTTAAAGCACAGTTCTGCATGTATGTGCTTGACTCTTAACAAAACATCTTTATTTAAACAGAGGGCTAGAGATTTAGTATGACAAACGTAGCACTGCTAATCATTCTCCAACATGCCACTCGGAAGTTGCAGTCATATTGTATATATAAACCTCTGAGATGTAAGTGAGCAGTATATGGGTCATAGGGCTGTGGATCAGTTTTTAAATCCAGCATGTTAGTCTGAACCTGAATTGTATCACCCAGAATTTCTGGTGTCCCTCAGTTCATGTATTTGAATTCTGTACCCATGTGTTGTCAAAGACAGTGGAGATCCAGCAGCCACAGTTTCTTTTTCCTTTTTTTCTTTTCTGAAATATTATCCTTCCCAGCAGATCAATGCAATTGCTCATTGTTCAAAAAAAAAAAGACATTGCTATTAATGATAAAAATCCAAAGTTAAAGCAATACACAATATATAATCTTCCTGGGAACCAGGGAATGGTGCTCAGCAGCTGCAGAATCCCACTTGTTACAGGGCTATCCAGGGAAGCTCTGGGCAGGAATGCTGGTTCCCTGAGCACCTTCATCCAGAGACCTGGTGGAAAGCACTGGAACTGCCCTCTGCCTGGGAGGTTTGGCTTTGCCTGCAGTGGGACTCTGTGGCACACACAGCCACGGAGGCTGCGGGGCCAATGCAGGAGCCTCTTGGTACAGACCCACAACACTCAGTGCCACTTGGAAATGTTACCTTTACATGCCCGCTCTCTGAACAAACACATCTAACCCGAAAGGATCTATGCACCTAAACACACCAGCAGCTCCTCTTGAAAGTGTTGTGATTTCACTGTGATTCTAAACTACCAAGAGCTGTGAAAAGGGAAATATTCCACCCAGCTGTAAAAGAGAAATGTGCATAGTATGAGCCAAGCAAAGACTAAAAACAAAGCACCAATTAAACTCAAAATGGCATCATCTCCAAGAAATCAGTTCCATCTGAAGAGTTTCAGCCTGAAGACAGACCAGCTGAGCTAACAGTGAAGGAGGGCTTGATTGATTTATTTATTTTAACTTCAGGCAAAAACTAAAAGCATGGGGGAAAAAAAAGGAAACAAACCAACACAACTCACACACCAAAACACTTTACCCAAACCCCAACAAACCAAACAACCAAACCAGAGCAGTGAGAGCTGGCAAAGCAAGGCTGAAAGAAAGGCTGGAAAGGTACTCAGACACACAGACAGGGTGGCAAAGCCCCTGCCGGAGCTGCAGAACAGTTGGAGTCTAAACCACAGTGTGACATGCACCTCACTTACCTCAGAGTACCTGGCATATGTCTAAACAACTCTGAACGAGCACAATTGATTAAACAGGTATTTTGACAGACTTTTTTGCATTTGGAACAGGATTTTTGGATAATTGCTCCACAAGCTATAAAAGAAGCAGACTGAAAAACAGGAGCAGCCGCTCAGGAGTTGTTTGCACAGGAAGCAATATTGCAGGAAAAGGTAATAATAAAGAACAGTTAATTTGACCTGAGCTGATGAGGTCAATGTTTTAAAAGAAATAGCTGCACATAACATAAAATAAGAACATTATTTCCCATCAGAAAAATACTGCAAGTGTAACACTGCACAAAATCTACTCCCTAACATTTGTTATGTGCAGCTTAGTGGTAACACACATTCCTGAGGTGCCCGAGACATCCTGTGTCTGACACAAATCCATTCCCCTGCAATACTGACTCTGTGGCTGCTCCCTCCTGCAAGCTCTGGCTGCTCAGACTGCACACACAGCTCTCCCCAGCACTCACCTGCTAATAACCTGAAACTACAAGAACTGGAATAAATCCGGGCAATATTCAGACCCACAAAATTATATTTAACATCGCTGCTGTGATTTGGACAGGCAGGCAGTAGTTGGAGCAGATATTTCACTCTTAATTCGCTGCCATTCACGGGTGCTGTTGACAGGACATGGAGCCTGGCTCAGCGGAAGAGCCACGAGGTTAGGAATTCAGCAGGGCTGGATCCTATTCCTCCTTCCGCCGCTGCTCTGCTGTCTAATCCTGGGCGAGAACATCCCCTCCGGGCATCTGCTTCCCCTCCCTCCCTGACACATCTATTTAAACTGCAAATTCAGAGGGGCAGAGACCATCTCGATAATGACGAAGCATGGACAGCACTCCACACTAATATCGCTATTAATAAGTATTCCCACTGCTATTAAGTAATTAAAGAAAAATGATGACAGAAAATGAAAGTCAATGATGCATTACGACAATTCTGAGGTATTTGGGGATAAAATGCAAAAAGGCAAACTCTCCCAAGTGGTAGCAGCCCAGAGGATACCTATGTTGTTTTCCTGAGTGTTTTGGCAATGCAATTAGAGGTAATTGAGTTTTTAACTACATGAGATTACCTCAAGAATACCATCAGTAGAGGCTAAGTGTCCTGGGAGACTGGGGGAAGGGAGCAAAGGAACATTACAGAGCTGGACGCAACAGAAAAAGGACAGCCTGAACATGCTGGAGAGAGCATAAGCCTAAGGCACTCGTTTTTCACAAAGATGGAACTAGCTGGGCCACAGACTCAAAGGTTCCATGTTCCCAGATCAATGAATTAAAGAAGAGTTAATTCATCCACACTTCTATGCAATTTTAACCACAGATGATTTAAAGCACAGATTCACAAGCACCAAAAGGCTCCTACAGTCCTGTAAGTGCCAGAGACTCAAAAAGAAAACTAAATTCCTGTAACAAAATTAATTTCTGTTGCACATGCAAACTGCCATTTGTGTGCAATACATATGAGCACCTCTTTTACACCTCTCAAAATGAGCTTCACATTAAATCTACCTCCCAACCAGAAATGGTCACTCCAGTCACCAAGAAACAGAAGAACACTTCTCTTGCCAGACCTTAGATTTGTTTTGCACCCCCGATAAGCCCTAGAAACGCTGGAAACATCATTCATTTCTGACAATCTTTCCTCTTTTTGACAACTGCTAAAATCTGAAGTACCAGAATTGAGAGGGAATAGCATTTTTAGCACTTTGCAACAATTGATTGCTACACTTTCTTTTGTAGCTTTACACAGATTTAAGATTAAATCAGACTGTTTCACAGATGCTGGAAGTGTATTTCTTAATATGATGACCATGATAAGGAGAAAGCTCTGATGCACTTCCTCCCCCCACTCACAGAAGTAAATCAAACTGATTTGGAAGGTAAGCTTCGTGCACAGAAGATACAGTTTACTGAAAAAGTTAAACTGCAGACTACAGAGATAAACCAGCTCCCACTTGAAAGGGGGAAAAAAAAGGACTTTAACAAAAGGAAAAGTGAAGGAGACCCCGTCCCCATGAGCTAATTGTCTGTCTCATGCCATAGGGGATGCTCTTGCTTAGCTTAAAGTGAAAGACATTCCCTCCTCCCCCTGTGAGCAGAGGAACTCACAGCACTAACATGACACCTTAAATGAGCCAACTTCCTTGAGCATTGCCCAGGAGACTGGAATGGACATGCCTCCTAATGCAGACACCGAGAAACACGTCCGATCAGCAGCCAGGCGGAACGGCTCTGACCGGGGCCTTCCCAGGAAAAACACTCATGCTCAAGCTGAAAAAAACCCAAACCAGTGGATTGCCACAACTGGCACATTTCTATAGCCTTTGTGTAAACACCAGCTCCGGATCAGCCAGCATCTCAGCCAGCTCTATCTGGATTCCCTTCTTTTCAAACAGAATTAAGGAAAATGCTTGCCAGAAAAGGTCAGTTGCCAAACTATAAGGAAAAACTAAAAGCACAGGAGAAGAATGTACACAGTGATTCATTAAATGTGTGCTGCCAAAATGCTGACAGTGAGCACAAGACTCTTCCCAGAAATATACCGAATTTACAGAACTGTTGCACCAAACAGAGCATTAATTTGAATATTTCTTAAGACATTCTCAGTATTCCACTAAAGCTGCCCCCACCAATACAAGTGGTGTGAACCCGGGGGCTTAGAGAGGAACAAAGCCAAAGCAACTACAAAGAGCACAACAAAAGCTCCACCTACTTCACGTGTACACCTACACAAAACTAATGGACTGAGCATCTCAGGTTCTTAGAAAAACACTCAGTCTGAAAAATACACGTGTGGTAAGGTGAGTGTCCAGGTGGGAATTCACCTTAGACTGCCACTAGAATACACCATCACAGACCACCAACCCCACCAAACCATGTGCAGTATTGCTTGTTACAAAACTAACTCTGCAATTTGCATTTGACTACAGTAACATTCCAAGATGCACCCCAATCCTAACCTGAAAACATCAAGAATCAAAGATTTCGCCGCATTCCAGAGTCAATTTTAACAGTGAGGCAAATTAACTGGTGGAACATTGTGAACTTTAGATCTTATTCATTGCTTCAGTTCCCATTTAGATCCCATTTGTTTAACTAAGGTTACAGGTTCTTGCTACGTTTACTGCTGCACTGCTCAGACATGGCATGTGCTGTGTAGGGAGGTACTTGCTGCCAAGTGAGACACAGCTTAACTTTCTCCTGAAACAGAGGCAGACCACAGTAGAAAGCAGATCTTTCTGCTTTTGAATGGACTTCTGTGGCTCCTCTTTCTATTCTGATTTTTGCACTCACAATGCAGTCAGCAGAGCTCTCCAGTCCACACCTGTTCCCTGAGCTGCATTCAGAAGGAGAAGTCCTTTCCCATTTATTGCTGGACTCTTCACACCCCCAAGGTCCCCCAGACATGTTATGGCAAAGGGTCAAGCTGCTTTACTTGCTTAGCTAAACTTCCAAATCCTCTTCACAAAGCCTGTTATTTACTCTCCTATTTGTAATTCTGCATTTAGCCATATTAAAACACATTCATTCAAACGAGGCCAGCTTGTCAGAGCTGCCAATTTGCACATCATCCCCAGAAATTCAACATCTGCTTCCAAGCACTGCCCTAGCAGAACACCCACAGAAATATTCCCATGCTGTGGAACCAACTACTTTAAAAATTAGAATCAAGCCACTTCATATACTTATTGTCCAGAAGCTC
>JAOXXN010000065.1:59172844-59188755 GCA_026770055.1 Myrmophylax atrothorax
CGCAGGCGGCCTGCAGGTGGGTCCGAGCGGCGGGACGCGGCCGGGCCGGCGGGGAGCGCGGTCCCCGCGCCCGCAAAGCCCTCCTGCACCTGCCCGGGGATGCAGTGTCCGAGCAACGCCAGAGTGCCGACCATCCCTGCTCCTCAGCACATCGCAGCCGCCCACAGGGTGCTTCCTTCAGAGACCGCACTCTCGACACCAGTACATGCCCCGTCCCTGTCTGGCAGACGCGACCGTGTCTCTGCCTCTTGAGCTTAAATGTGCATCAGCTCAGCTCTCTGTCACCCTGGGGTTCTTAGGGCTCTCCAGCTGCAGCCTCGTGGGGTGTATTCATCACTTGTTTTCTCGCAGATGTTCCAGAAAAAGGGCCTTTCAGATTGCCAAGACCTTTCTGCCCATCCTGGAGTGGCTGCCCAACTACCGCGTGAAAGAGTGGCTGATCAGCGACATCATCTCGGGGCTCAGCACCGGCCTCGTCGCCACCCTGCAAGGTAAAGCGAGGCACGCCGCCCCCCGGGACCCTCCTGCAAGGGAGCTGGCTCAACACAGAGACCTTATGCAGATGGAATTACAAATCTGAGGCTTGTTATTTAATACTAGATATTAGGTATTATTTTGCAATAAATAATTGATGGTTTTAGTTTATTCCTTTTACTCTGCTTGGCTAGGAGATTTAAATTTCCTTTGATGTGCTATCAAGATGTATTTAACTTATCTTCCAAATAGGTTGTGTGGTCTTATTTCTTCCTTGGTTATCTAAGTCTGTAGATCTTCTGCAGCTGCCTATAGAAATCTAGTTATCCTAAAATAATGCAACCTTGATATCTACTCCTATTTAAAATTCATCTCATAAAGTTGTTTAGGTATCTACAGAAGACAACCCTCAAGGAGGTGGTGGCATACTCAGATTTAAAAAAAAAGTTTGATATTTATGGTATGTGGCTTGCAATATTTTTTCCTTACTTCTGTATTACATTTATTAGTAAAGCATTCAGTAGATGAACAAATAGGAAAGTGGCAGAAATAAGCAGAAAATAATTAAAATGCGCTATTTAATGAAGACTCAAAGGACAGAACCATTCTGCCTGAGGCAGCATCCATCAAAGATAAGACTAGCTATAACCCTGACACATCTATCACATTAATTTCTTTCATCTCAATAGAGTTCTTACACCCTGAGATTAGCTCAGTTGGTTAAAACTTGGTTGTAATAATTCCAAGGTCATGGGTTCAATCCTCTATGTGGGCCATTGACTTAAGAGTTGAACTCGATGATCCTTGTGGGGTCCCTTGCAACTCAGAATAGTCTGTGATGAACCATTTTCACAATTTTTCAGGACTGGGGCAGGCATAGCTAGCTGTGGCAACCCCGTGCTTCACCTCCACGGAAATTGTTTGCAGAAGGGCAGACTTACATTGGAAACAAAGAAAGCAGTTTACGCATTCCCAATTAGCCACAAGTATTCCCTCTTGTCTGTTCCCTTGGAGCATGCTAGGAAGGCACTCACTGGCAGAAAGAAAATCATTACAAACCTCTGCTTCAGGCAGAGGGTGAGCTGAGGAATAAAAAAAAAGTGATTCTTCCCCGGAGAAATTCCCAAAGAGAATGTCAGAACTGGAAGAGCTCTGCTGAAGATAGTGGCACAGTTACAGGATTCCTCTAAAATGAACTAACTGGGCTAGATGGACTTTTCATATGAGTTATAACAGTTATTATAACAGTTATCCTCTTACTGTAACCTCCTAATTTTTTTTTTTCAGTTGCTGGATTTTCTGTCAGTTAGAATCCACTTGTAAAACCAGTTTCTAAAATATACTGTCTGGTCTCCCATCTATGTATTTAAAAAAAAAAGTGGGGGAAACAAATTAGTGCTAGTAAACTTAGCTGTAATTTTAAAAATGATAATAATTCTGAAGTTTTAAAACTTGCATTATAGGGAAAATTGGCCAAAATATTTGCCAAAAAAAAAGAAGCTTCTGGGATCTTGTGGTATTGCTTGGAGTCCTCCCATCAGTCACTGCAGTATGACCAGGACTTCAGTTGTTTGAACTTTTACAGGTTTTTGCAGTATCTTTGAAGGAGATGACTATACTCTGCAGTAGGAGCCAATTAGTGGGGTATGCTACTGAAGGCAACTTTTTTTTTTATTGTTTGCAGGGTTTGACAGCTTGCACAGGTATACAAAGGGAGAACCAAAACTCTCAAATTTGTGTGACTTACTTTTGGCAGTTCAGTTTATAAGCTGATACTGGAAAAAGAAGTAGCCTGGTGTTCACAGGGACTGAACACACTGAAGCATATTTGTAGTACAGTAATTTAGAGTCTGTGCTTGACATTTCTGTCTATGACTAGACACTTCGCATATCCCCCTTTTCTCTCACGAGGCAGACCTTTCACTCTTGCAACAATGTTCCCCACTTAAACTTCCAGTCTGAGCCTGTGTATTGTGCTAAATAGGAACATCTCTCAGTACTTATTCATCCAACTACCAGGGTGGGATATGCAGTCATTTACTGTCATTGATACTCACATATGTGTCTGCAACTGATTGACAGACAAAACACATTCTATATTGCATCTGGACAAAATCAGTCAATCTTCCTGAAAGTCTTTTGGAGACAGATAGTAATTTGCTAAGAGATTTTCAATCTGATATTTTGATGATCTATCATTTCAGGTTTGGCATATGCTTTGCTGGTTGCAGTCCCTGTTGGATATGGTCTCTATTCTGCTTTTTTTCCCATCCTGACATACTTTTTCCTGGGAACATCGAGGCACATCTCAGTTGGTAACTGCATGTGTTCAAGTTACAGTGAATTACCTGTTACAAAATGTTTATCCTTACTGTGGACATTCATATTTTATACAACATAACTACTTTCTGAACCAAATTGGCTGTGCTGAATATTAGTATTGGTGGATCTGGGGAAATAAAGGCTTATTTCTTCTCTATACAGGCAATTGTGCATAATAGCTAACTTCAGTTGTACCCCTGCTTTTTGCTTGAATTTGTGCTGAAGTTTAAATCTTGTCTTTGGCTATACTCTATGCAAGAAATTACAAGATCGAGACCTTAGTAGGCAGTGTGAATGACAGACATATTGTCTATCAGCTAAAGCTCAAGATGGCTAAAACAGAGCTCTTTTAGTCTTCTCTACAAGCCTTACTTGCTGCAGCCTTTTTGATTACTGTGGACAGTATCTTCTTCTTGCCTGTCACGGAGACCCAGAACCTGTGTGTCCACTCCAGCCTCGCTCTAGGTCCTCACATCAAGGCTATGGGTAAACCTTCTTGATTCTTTCTGAATACTTTCTTTAAAATAGGAGGTTTATTTCCTGTCAGTTCTCACATTTAAAACTCTTGTTACAGCTTGATCACCGAAGTTCCTTTTTCCTCATTCTAACAAAATCTAGTCTTTCCTTGTTCATTTCTACTAAGATTGTTTCCACCCCCAGAGCTTTGGCATGGTATTACGCTTTTTCATCAGCTTTCTTCTCTGCTGCATCAAATGCTCCTGTATGTTTTCTCAACTTTCTTAGCCTCTTTCTACTCTGCCTACCAGCTCACATTTGCT
This sequence comes from Myrmophylax atrothorax, assembly GCA_026770055.1. Classification (NCBI taxonomy): domain Eukaryota; kingdom Metazoa; phylum Chordata; class Aves; order Passeriformes; family Thamnophilidae; genus Myrmophylax; species Myrmophylax atrothorax. Next base: position 59,176,420 of record JAOXXN010000065.1, read on the forward strand.
ATCCAGGTCTGAGTTGTTACCTCTACTTATGGTGGCAATCCTACTTTTTAGATTATCAAACACTCTTTTTTTATGCTATTCCCAGCATTCTTATTAATGAAGTGTCCTCTAAGGTATCTGTAAAATTAACTAGTCCTTCTTTAAGACATTTCATGACATTTTCCTTTTCTGCTAAATTTTAGTAAATAACTGCAACAAATATGATTCCTTTTAGATTGTGTGTTACTGACACAATGATCATTCTCTCTCTATCTTGCCCAACGTATAGTTTCAGTCATCTTTAGCCAGTGTAAAAGCACACTACTGCCAAATGATGTGGTCCTACCCCTTGGAGCATGTTCCTGCACCACTGTGGTGTTGGGATCCCTGACCATATAGCTACGTGGCACTCTGGATCAGCTGAAAACTAACCATGACAAAAAAAACCCACCAAAACCCCCAAGCAAATAAACAAAACCCAAACCACAAAGAAATAAGTGTTGCTTTCACTTGGATTGTCTCGTTGTGGTGCTGACACAAGGGACATGGTTGGAACATATTGAACATGTTGCTCCTTTTGGCCTTGGTACAGCCCTAAACTGGCTTAAGCAGAGCATGAAACTGCACCTGTACCTGTATGTACAACCTAAGTTATTTAAGAAAATAATTGCATCTTTGTGTCATGTATGCAGTGCCTGCAGCTCTCAGCCTCCTAATGCTACTAATGTAGCCCAATGAAAATATTATGTGGTTTTGTTGATTTAGAGGTTCTTGCCTGATCTGATAAATATTTCTTTTGATTGTATATTAAACTTCAGTGTGTTTTGTTTGTCATTACAGGTCCATTCCCTGTAGTCAGTTTGATGGTGGGATCTGTCGTGTTAAGCATGGCCCCTGATGAGAATTTTCTCATACATGGCATTAATGCTACAGGGACTAATGGTACTGGAACACTGATAGACACTGAATCCAGAGACGCACAGAGAGTGCTGATTGCCAGTACTCTCACATTCCTGGTTGGAATTTTACAGGTAAAATAGTTGACTTGAAGACACAAGGTTGACAGTGCTTTAATTTTAATGGGAAAACATATGGCTGGAAAATACCTACTAAGGCAGTCAGACATTTTCCTGTAGTGAAACACAAAATTGGATGAAAGTTATCTCAAACTTTGAAGAGCTTTTAGGGGATTGTTCTTCCTATCCCGGGCAGAGTCTGTGACAGCCTGACTGGCTGAGAACAGAGTACAGAGAACAGAATAGCCCTGCGATTGCAGACCAGAAACCTTTGTGAAACTAAGTGTTAATGGTGCATATCCTGGAGCTTCCTTTCTTCAGGTCTCCTTTATTTCCTTGGATGGGTGATATTCAGCTACATGAGGCTAAAATGGGGGAATACAGTCCTGAACTCTGTATCAACAAAGAGAAAAGAAAGCATACGAAATCCCCAAATAAAAGTGTACCTTTCTGTTGTTTAGCAAGCTGTTATTCTTCATAATTTTTGCAGGTAATATTTGGAGTCCTCCAGATTGGCTTCATTGTGAGGTACCTTGCAGATCCACTAGTTGGGGGATTCACAACTGCAGCTGCTTTTCAAGTGCTTGTGTCGCAATTAAAAATAATCCTGAATGTTTCAACTAAAAATTATAATGGTGTCCTTTCCATAATATATGTAAGTATGCCCTTCTGTTCTGTTTTGGTTTCATGACAGATTTTTTTATAAAATTGCTTATCTTCTGATTCCATTTTGCCGAGAAATGGTTCATATATATGATGGTAAGTATAGGGCATTCATTTAGTTCTCACTCTCATGAAGATCTGCAGCTGTTAATTTGTAGCTGTGTGGCTCTAGGTAGCTGCTTTCGGGGTTACCCAAGCAGAGTCTAACTGCCACCTTTTTCAGGCAGAGCAGTTTTTCACATAAAGTTGAAATACAATTATCCAGCAAAACAGTTCTTCACTTCTGGAGACTACTTTTTGCCCACCCCTTGCTTTCTGGCTTGTTGTGAAGGATGTTTCATCATTTCTTAACACTGTCGGCTCATCTCCCAAAGCTGGCTAGTCCCAAGCAGGTCGTTCTGGTAAAGGGCATTGTTCTCCATTCCATAGAGTAGCCATGCTTGTGGATAGCTAAAAAAGGGTGTGGGCTCCCACCCTTTGGCCAGGTAGCAAATGTGAAGCTAAATGTTGCTGTCACAACCCCATTTGTTGATCTTACAGAAAATGATCAAATGGAGAAAATGTCTTGGCTGCATTAGAGAAATACTCAATTCCTACGGGTCCTATGTTATAGAATAGTGTCCTTTCCCAAGAAAATTACTGAGTTTGTCACTGATTTCAGTGTGAAACTCTTCAGGTTCACGGCTTTTTAGGTATGATCTGGTAATCAAAGTGGGGTTGGATTAAGGGTTGGACTTGATGATCTCTGAGGTCTCTTCCAACCCAACTGATTCTATGATTTTATGATTATTTTGGTTCAGTTCTCACTTCCCAGGCTTTTAGGCAACCAGGGCCAAATCATCCCTGGGCACATGCACCACTGCCAAGTCATTTGTCCCAATAAAGCTGCTAGAGAAGGAACAGAAGGAAGCAGCATGAAGTCTGTTGTGACTCATCAGGATAGCTCACATCTCAATTTGGGAAAGATTATATCCCTTCTTTCATCCTCTCCACAGGTAACACTGTAGATATGTGCATTAGGAAGGCTCCAGGCAAACCAAACCATGAATAGTCTAGACTGGCAAACCGGCTGAGAGCAGCAAAGGAAGTACCAAGAATTCAAAGCCAGGGACCAAATGGGGGCAGGGGGGAAAAAACAGGGAAGGTCTGAAATGCTCCAGTTGAAGTTGTACAAAGCCAGTTGCACAGCAGCTCACCACTGCCAAAAGGGGTGTTCCTGCTCTCAGGTGCCTCTTCCCAGGCACAGGCCTCACTCTGTCTCCTGCTCTGACTCCAGGACACCCCTGGATGCTTTGCAGTGTCAACAGAAACAAAAGGGTCAGGCAAGTGCCAGAGACAGAACCAGAGAGGTAATAAAAGTGTACAGATGGGAACAGGACTACTCCCTTTTCAGGAGTACTGAAGCACCACATCATTCTACTCTTTTCAAAAGTATTCCATTTCTTCAAACTGCAAAGAAAAGGGCTCAGCAAGACACAGTTGAAGAAATTCCTAACCTTAAGAAAAAAAACCCAAACCACTAAAATGCTGAATTTATTTTTCCCCTCTTTTCCAAAAAATAAACAGTGTCAAGAGACTGACATTATAAATCAGCCTGGCTCCTAAATCAGCCAAACTCTTCCAGCCCCACCCCAACATCCTCATTTCGGAAGGAAGACCTGAGATGGAGGCTGAGTTTGTGGTTTAAGAATTTGGGAATCAACACCCGAGTTCAATTGCTGAGCTTTGCTCCTGTTCCTGGGCAAACTGCTGGGCCTCTACACTGGAGGTCTCCCTCCAGCAAGAACCAAGAGAACAGGAACAAAGATTCCCTTCCCCTACACATCACCTGCTGTATCTCCATAAATGCAGAACTTATTCCTGGGGTCTTGATCTCATCTCAGGTGGAACCCCGGGGCACTGCCACAATCCAAAAGAGCCACTCGAAGTCCAGCTCCTTGGTTTTTGGAAGGAAGTTACCCATTCCAAATATTTTGGGGGGTTTTCCCCCTCTCCAAAAGGCATAACATTTTCCTATTTCATATTGTGACAAACATCCACTTTCTGGTTGTAGCAACCTCTCCTTAGCAAAACACATTACTTCAGTCTAAATTTTGAGTATTTTAATGGAGATTTGACCTCCAAATTTCCAGCCTACAGTTCCCAACTGACAAGCAGTTTAATATTTGAGTATTAGGGCAGAGAAGAATTGTCATGTGAAAATGCTGGCACACAACCAGCGCAGGGCTCTGCAATGACAGCAGCTGCATGGGAATGTCAGCACTTCCTACAACTTAAATCCACACACCAGCTCTCCAAACCCTTCAATGACGACACAAGAAAGAAATAGCATATGAGACATGCTGTGCTAGCAGGATGCCCAGATGCCACCTTCAGGTGCAAGAGGAGGAGCAAGATGACATGCCAAATTGCCTTTAGGCTCCTGAACATCTTGAGTAGTTCTCTAAAAATAAACCAAGCAATAAGCTGATGATCTCTGTTTCGCTGCCTCAAACACTCAGGGTTTGATTTTTTACTCCTTTCTCAGTTATCTTTAATAGGTTCAACCAGTCACAATTTGGTCTGTAAAACCAAAACACTTAGAACTCATACAGGGCAAAGGAAGCAAGTTTTAAATATGTGCCTGCCTTTATTAAGAAGTACTTACATAAATGGGTGTACTTTTCAGTACTTATTAAATATTTTGGTATCTGATAGGAACTAACATTTCCATGTAAGGAATCTACTTCTGCATCAGTGTTTGAGAAATCTTCAGCAGCCACCTTAAAAGCCCATTGTTCTGCTCACAGCAAGGTGAAAGACTATTTATTTCCCCTTCTGTTTTCCTGCTGTGGCTGGAATCAAACCACAGCCACAGCTCTCAACATTCAGATCTCCTCTGTCCATCTGACACTGCTCTGTCACTCAAGGACACTGTAGGACACCAGCAATCAAAGACTCAAACTTCCAGCACCCCCAAAGACCAGAGAAGATTTATCCCAGTGAATATTGATGTACAGGCATTGATAAGGAACATTATCCTGGTCCTAAGCATCTGCTCCTCAACACTAATTTGCCCACATTTCAAGAGTGAAAATACTGAAGAGCTATGGTTTGTTGTAAAAAACAATGTAAAAAACTGGTTGTTGAAAAAGTGTGAAAAAGTGTAAAAAATGTGGGAAAAAAAAGGAGTGCAAAGTGTAGCAGTGTAACCTGGCTGTCTCTACACCAACACCAGTGCCAACAGCTGCCCTTTAACACATGAAAACAGCATCTTCCCTCCAACAATGAGCAGCAGCAGAGCAAACCCTGCTCTTGGACACTGCAGGGTTACCAGCCAACCAGCCGCCAAAATATCTTTCAACATATTTTCTAATAAATTTTTCATGAGCTTCAAACGTCTTTTCATCAATATTCACAGAATACAAGTTCTTGCCATTGTACCCTCACAATTACAGCTGACAAGTGTGTTTTGCAAGGGGCACGAGGCCACGAAAAATAATTAAGAAATTATTTCTTTCTCTTGTCCCTTGTCCTCTCCACAAGTTCCTTGGCATTTATAAACCAACAAGTATCAAACCAAAGAACACAGTTGCTGATACTTGACATCTTACCTTTTACATAGCCAGGACCATGCAGCACTTTTTTGTTTTGCTTTGAGTTTTGCCAGAAATTTATTTTTAGTATAATTCTTCCCTTTTACAAAAGCACAAAAAAAAACCAAAAAAAGAACCACAAAAAAATTCAACCAAACAAACAAACAAAAACCACCACACCATAAAACTACAAGAACCAGAAAGGGTTAAACATCCCTAACTCATATGCCACACCTACCCTGAAAAAATATTGGTGTAGATGTGAATATGAGTGGCAAAGCAGATGGCTGGTTTGAAAAGGTTTCAAAGAGAAGACAGACTTATTTTTGTCCATGTTGAAATATAGCATAAGCCAATACAAGAGGCCTGAAACCCTTCAGGGAAAAGAAACAGAAGCTGTTTTGTATGCAACAATTATTTATCTACTTATCCATCTCACATTGGTTGGTTTATAAAATGACTTGCCTTGAGACATCTGTTGAAGTGTAACAGGAAGACTATTGTGTTTTTCTGAAACATTTCATTCTATTTAGGTAAAACTCCCAACTTCTGAAATTCAGCCTCTACAGGGAGACTTTCGCTGCTTTTCAAAACAACAACATTCATTATGCAATTCTACAACAAATGGAAAAATATTTTCCTAGCTATAAAAAAGAAAATGAGAAAAATTTTAATTATATGGCACCATAATTTGTCCAGAGACAAATGAATGAATATCACTCCACTGCAAGACTCTAAGTCCATCAAAATCTCCCTGTTTTAGTCTCAGGCTAAAAATTATTAGTATTATTTTGATATAAACAATATTCCTCCCATCCTACAACAAACAACTCCTTAATAATCATCTTCATAAAATCCCAGACTGAGATTGGGATTGGTAGAGGAGTAACTGTTTTGGGTGGAAGGCTCTGAAGGGAGACACAACCACACCCTCAGTGTCCCTGGGCAGTCCCAGGTTACTGTGGCACCTTCTCCTGGTGCTTCTCATGCCTGGTCCCTGCACTTCCAACAGGGGCAGGAAAGGGGTGAGGTGCAAAAAAGATGAAATGGATTGTGACAGATCCCTTCCAACAAACATTTCCGTGATTATAACAAAGTTATCACAAATAAAAGAAAACCCACAGATGAGCAGGAAAAGTCTAGTTAGGTATTATTAATTATTACTGTTTAACCTCAGTTGTCTTTTATTGGGTCAGTAATTTTCCAGAAAATTACCTCAGCCCCATCAGTTTAGGAAAGGCCACTTTGGCTGGAGCAGTGTGAAGTTTTTGTTCAGATGAGATGACTGAAAAGGTTCTTTGATAAAGCTGCCCAACTTCCAGTTGGGTTATTGCCTCTGTCAGGACCAGCCACACCATCCTTTAGAACACACACACACACAGAAGGAAGAAACAAACCACAAAACAACAAACAACACAACCCACAAGTGGTTACAGATACCAAAACCTTTCCTACCCAAGGATCACTTGACAGATAAATGTTCTGAGCAAGACATGTCTCAAGGCAGCCAGTATTGCACAAAGTCTTGGTGGAGTAAGGAGACACAGAAATCCCAAGGGCACAAAGACAGCAGCCTCCTTCCAAGCTGAATGTACTGAGTGTTTTTAAAAAGCAATAATTAATGCTAACAATTGTGTTGTGGTAATGCCTGGGGCCTCACTCAGGTACCAGGAAAAGGTTGCCAGGCACATGCTGGGAGGCGGGTCCTGCTCAGGAGGGTTTACACAGTTTAAAAAAGTGGTACAGAGATACTCTGGGGAAGAAGAAAACCTTTGGAGAAAGAAGAAAACCCCATAGAAAGAACAAGCAAAATTTGCATTATGACCAGACTGCAACTTGTAGCAACACTGTAAGGTTTAACCTTGTTGCTCTCATCATACCGGCATCATAACTCATTCATACAGATGATGTCCACACCTTGCCCAAAGGCAGGTTTTAACCCTTTCACTTTATTTTTATTCCTAGTGTTAATGACAACAAACTGTGTTTACAATGTTCTCAAATTGTCCAACTGATTTTTCTTCAGGGGAAAACTCGCTTTAAAATGTGGTTTTTATTTAAAGCCTTGTATAACACATTTTAGCCCAAAGCATTATTTAGTGGCTACATTCTAAACCACTTCAAAAATGTGTTTTGTATAACAGAAATCTTAAAAGGTGACTACCCTAATGTTTGTTTGACCTTCCCACACACACGCTTCTGCTGCACCACCCAACACTTCTATTTAAATAGGAAAGGTCTGTAGGTGTAACACGCCTGAGATGAAGGGGAAAATGTGTTTCCAGTGAGGTCATTTATCACATCAATGGAATAAGGCAATGCAATCGCTGCAAATATTTGGAAACACCACCAGAGTTGTGCCAGGGTCACATACCTATACAGGATGCTTAACACTGTCTCTGCTAAGCAATTACTTCATTAAACCCCACAACAACTCAAGAAACAAAAGTTCCCAGCAATGAGAAATGAAGGTAAAGCTGCACTTTGACCTTTCCACAAAAAAAATAAAGTCTGGGGCAGGGGGAGAGAGGGGAAATCCAGTTCTCTGCCTCCCTACCTTCCCAACAGCTGCAACAACCACCACCATCTACTGCCAACCTGCTCTATGTTGGCTCCACAAGGAAAAACTGCTTGCACAACGACATCCCTTCCCTCCCTCCCTTCTTGCAGCCCAGTTTTTCACGTGCACAAACGAGCAGGGAATTCACAAACACACCAAAAATGAAATAACTACTCTCAGCAGCAAAATGTGAAGTGACCATACAGAGTCAAAGACACCTTAAACATGTAACTCATTCAGAATGTGCACTGGGAGAAGTCGCAGTCTCACCAGGCACTGCCAGTGGGAGAACTCTGCCCAGGGAGGGCTCGGGGACAGCAAGATGTGTGCAAAGGGCTTTGTCACCAGGGAGAGAGAACAAGGCTTGAACTCTTGCCTGAAGTAGTGTTGTTGAATCAAAACTCTTCTTCGGGATCTGTCTGCAGTTAGTAGGTCATACATGAACCCTCTGACAGTGAAAATTAAGAGCCTTCTGCCTTGTCCCCTTTCTTTCCTCTCATCATGAGGCTGCTACATGAAGGAACCAAGAGGTAATCAGACTTCCTATTCCTTCTGGTATTTTAGATGTCCCTCTCAGGCAATTAACTCCAATTCCTAATGACTCTATGAAGCTTATTTATGATGCGTTTGCAGGGCCAATACAATTATTGGCAAATTCACTCTTTTTCACAAGGTTACCAAGACCAGCCAGATTTCTGCTGCTTCTAAACCAAGTTCCCAGTGCAGGCTTTGGAACCATTTGAAATGTAACCACCTAATCCCCAGAGCTCAAGAATCACAATGCCCTGCACAAATTCATGAGTTTCAGGCAACACTTCAAATCCCATTTTGCAGATGCTAAAATCCCCTGCAAGGGCAGTAAGTGGGGAAGCTGCATTTAATGCTACATAAATAAGAAGTAATTTTCCTTTCTATGAGCACACAGATTCTTCCAGGATCTTCTGGACGAGTTGCAACCATCCTTTCTGCTCATTCCCTCCTTTCCCCATACCATCCAAAAAAATATACAAACAGAACTCCACCCACTTCATCTCATCCAGATATCTGGACCCACATGAGTGTGACTGGTGTTTCCCAGCCACGCAGTTTGGCTCTCCAGCCTCATCCTGCGATGCCAACAAAAACATGACACATCACTCACAGCAATAAGTGTATTGGACACATTCCTACAAAACAGCACAGTGCAAAGAGGAGCAAGGGCTCCTTTGAGAAACCGAAGGGGAGTGGCATCTCCATGTTTTTCTTCAAATCACGTTCACTGCCCCTCCTGCACGCTCTAAAGTCACTTCTTCTTCCTCCAGGCCAAAAAAAGAGAAAAGCCCCCGAAGCTCATAAAAACCAAGAAACAAACCATTTAGGAGTCACTCCTTTGAACACATCCTTGTTTTTTTAAGCAAAATCTATCACTCCACCATAAATCAAAAGTCACCCTAACTAAGAAGAAAATAAACTCTGTTGATAACATTGTCCCTTCCCAAAGGGCAAAGTTCTGCTTCAGCTAATCCAAGGAGAAAGAAATCAACGTCTGTTCTGAAACCCTCTCCTTCTGCACAGAAACACAAAATGCTACCACAGTGGTATGTAAGGTCATCAGCTTCAAAGCAGCCTCAACTACTGTACTTGCAGAAGCAAAAATGATGAAAGACACCATATGGCTTCTGTCATGGTAGATAAAGCTAATGGAAGCATATAATGAAAATTTCAGTTTCTCCTCTCTTTGTTTAATCTTTGCCAATACAGCACTGACAGTACCCTGCAAGCCTTTCTCTTCCAGCTATAAAGCACTGCTTCCTCTTTGGATTGTCTTCTTCCTCTGGCAGATAAAAAGTTTTACTTAACGATGTCCTACAGTTCAGCAAATATGATTAGAAGTGTGCAGAAAAAAGTAATTAGATAAAAATGTGATACTATGATAAATCCTGTTACAGAAACTCAACTTAGACATTCCCATAGGCAGCTGAGTCAGAAGATAAAAACATGTGGTCTCATGACCACAGCACATCAAAAATGTAAGCATTAGACTTACCAATTTCTTCTATTTCTTCCAAGAAATCATTATATTCATCTAAAGTGGGAAAGTCTTCCTCTCTTTTGTTGTATCTTTGAGAGAAGAAAAACAAGTATTTATACAACACAGAAAGATGCAATTTTCATTCAACAAGGCTCTTGCTGCAAGATGATTAAGTATTGATCTAGTTTTATCAACTCTGTGCTTTGTGGCTCCCAAACTGACCAACATACGGAGTCTTTAATGGGAGACAGCAGTGCATGTTCCAAAGGAAAGGAGCCAGCCCAGCATAAATCAGTGCTATCTTTGCCTACTGTTTGCCGACTCCTTTTCCAGGGTTACAGGTAAACATGAGCACAGAGGCCAAGACAGAGTAATTCCCAGCCAACCTCTTAACAAAGGCAGAGACAACAGTAACACCCACAGGAAAAAAAAGCTTTTCTAGAAGCATCAGAAAAGGGAGTTTGGTTTTGTGCCAACAACAGAAAGCACATGTCAGCAGCAAACTGAAAATGCTACACAATTATCTCATTTCATATCAATAGACCATTCCAGGACTCATATTCACCTCTTCATAGCTGGAAAGAGTAAAAAGATGAAGGGACAACTGGCTAGAACATGGACAGCCTCTGAAAGTCAAGACATGCAGTCTTTCTTCCCAAGAAAATAGAAGGCTGAGATTCTGCCTTCTCTGTGGACCATGACACCCAGGAGTATAAAAACCTAATTCCAAGAACTCAGGCCAAATTCCAGTTTTGGGGCATGTTTTCCTTCCTCACAAAAACTAATCTGGCAAATCCAAGCGAGCCAAGCATTCTCCAGTGTTTTCTCTTCTAACTAAATCTCATTCCATGTTGAGTCAACTCAGTTGACTGCATTCCAGTTTGACTTCTGTTAACTTTACCAGACTTTAAAATCCAACATCAAAATTATTATTGGTTTCCACATCAGCATCTTGGTATTCAGCAACACAGTTTCTCCACATCTCAGCAACAACAGATGATTCCTTTAGTATTGTACTAATCTTAGATAAAGCCTGCCAACCTTACAATTTACCTGTACTTTCATTTTTGCACACAGAACTCCCTCTGGCTTTGTTACATTTCAGCAGACCCTCCTCTATCAAAACACCAACTGGCTCCTTCATTTTCCTTATAAAATGCTGTTTCTTGGCCACAAGGAGGGAGACACAGTTTCAGACCTCATTTATCTCAATTCCAAGAACTTTCAAATCTGCATGATATACCAGGAACACCAGGCTTGCATGGAATCATTTCCACTAACAATTGCTGTGTGATGTTAAAAAACAATGTGAACTCTCCTTTGCCCATTTTGATTTTGAAGAGAACTGGCCTTCAACTCTCAAAACAGGTCCCCAGGAAACCAAACAATCAAGGTCCTGTTTCTTGCCCTGCTCCCATGTTCACTCCCTCAGAGAGAAAGCAGCTGTACTCCTCAGCATCTCATCTTCTCCATTTAGCAGCCAAGTCTTTGCCAAAGGAGGCCACATAGAAACACCCAACATTTTCCAATGCTAAGCAGGAATCCCTCAAGGGTAAATTGAGATTTCAGCTCTCAGTTGTTGCATAAAATCAGATTCCCTCCATGATAAATGGAGTCAAGTTTTATGGTTTGTCACTTAAAAACTAATCTCTGTATTACTGGAGAAGTGAATTTCTTAAAATTTTGATCTATGAAATGCTTCCACCTTCAGTTCTTTTAACTGGTGACACTCACATTTTCAGCACTTTCTTCCGAATTTCCACTTCCTTGTCGACAGCAGGATCCTCAAAGAGCTGAACCCTGAAGTTGCTCTTCCGCAGGGGGATGTTGCACTCAGGGCAGTTCCCAGCCCCTCTCACGAACAGCAGCTCCACGCAGCTCTCACATCTGCGGGGGAAAGGAAGGGGTGTAAAGGCAGACAGGTGTTAAGGAGGAGCTGCAATACAGGACTGCCCCCCGTTTTTGCTGTTTGCACGGTGTGTCTCCCCTGCATTTCAGCATTTCTGCAGCCCCCAGGTGTGGCAGGAGCCCAGGGCGGCTGAACGGACACAACCTCAGCAGCACAAACACATTTATCCTCCCTGCCCCAACAACTCTGTCTCTTTGCTGGGACCAAAACTTAATCCAAACACAGCGATGGGGTCTGTGTGGAGGAGAAGGTTGTTTATAGACACCATCAAACCCATTTCGCAGGGACCACACTGCCATATCCTCACTTGCTCTAAGCACCACCTTGCAGCACAAAAAGCCCCGTTCGTTTGCTTGGTGTCACAGTGCAAGGGACAATTCAGCACAAGCACCAACACAAACCTTGCCCACAGCCTCCCAGGCACCCACCAGTACCATGGACAAACCACCATAACAAACCTGAGCTGCACTCCAGCCCAGCAAAGCTAAAAGAATCAAAATACCATTTCATAGACTCACAGAATCGATTGGGTTGGAAAAGACCTCTGAGATCAAGTCCAACCCTTGGTCCAACTCCAGTCCCTTTACCAGATCATGGCACTCAGTGCCACGGCCAAGCTCAGT
>JAOXXN010000065.1:59247960-59259449 GCA_026770055.1 Myrmophylax atrothorax
TGAGCTTGGCCGTGGCACTGAGTGCCATGATGTGGTAAAGGGACTGGAGTTGGACCAAGGGTTGGACTTGGTGATCTTGGAGGTCTTTTCCAACCCAATTGATTCTATGATTCAACCTGGCTGGGAGCAGCTTCTCTCATTTCTGCCTCCTGACACAGCCTGGGGGAGGACCATGAGGACCTCCACTGCTGGGTTGGCTCCAGCTGGGGGCAATCCCCTCTGGTAGGATGTTCCTGGCTTTGCAACCCCCACACTCCCCACCAGATGAAGTGCAGGGGTTGGAGAGCAAGGGAAGCGGAAAGTCTCAGCATATGCAAATGTCAGAATTCTCCCTGAGCAGCCACCCATGCGGTATGCAGGATGAATCATGTCCTAACGGAGCGCATTCCTGCTACTTTGGAGGGCTCTGCAGATGTGTTCCAGGTCACCCTGGGCGAGAAAACCACACACAGCCATGGTTCCTTCTGCCCTGGCAGTCTGTGCAGGAGGGACAGCACCTTGGGAAGGGTGGGCCGCTCTGGCTGCCTGAGCCCCCTGCCTTTCACATGGGGCCTGGGGATGCTGCAGGGAGGATGGGGAGCTGCCAAGGCAGTAGCTGGGGTAAGGCTGATAGTAGGGAGGCTTGGGGAGATGGGCGGCTGCTCTTGATCTAGCAGGGAGACAACCTGGGAAGGGAGACAATGTTGGAAGACAGCAGTTATTATCCTCTATTTGTGCCTTGATTTTTCCCCAGTGCCAGATCAGAAGGGAATTTTGCTGCTCCAAGAGGCAAAGGTTGGGTCAGTAAAATAAGATTTTAATATAAATACTCAAGGCTTGGAAAGCAGAGGTCTCCTCACAGGGCTGCATCCCCTGTTGTGGTGATCTCTGGCTGCAGAAATCTCTGGGCTGGAGTCTTAGTCCAATATATGGATACAGATCACATTTTTAATATGAATATACATTTTAGAAGGCAAATGATTCCCAGAAATGGGAATTCATCTGCCAAACAACGTGCACATAACTGACTTTACACTTAGAGGTGCCAGAAAGTTCAGGAATGAGACCAACAATAAAAAATCAACACACGTGTGAAAAATCTACTGCATTAAAGCCAGATTCAATAAAAATAGCACCTAGTTTATGTGCTACAGAAGCTGGCACGCACCTCCAAAAGCTGAAGGAAAGAGATAAAATGCTCAGCAGTTGCGTGCAGTCCAGAGAAACGGAGCAACCCTGGAGCAGAGCTGATGGTTACTCAATAACTCATGTATAATATTCTCTTGTGTACATATTTCAGTTCTTCATCCTGCTACTTCTTGGTCAGAAAGACACAATTTGGAATACTTGGGGCTGATCAATAAGCTTTGTTGTTGCAGCCAAAGTGCTTTGTGATAGATCTTACATTACCCGAAAGGACTCCTGGAATGTTACACATCATTTTCTCTCCCAGTCTGCAAGCTGACAGCCCTTGATTTCGGTGTTGGTGGTACCCCTTATGCTAAGGCAGCTGTAAAGTGCAGCCCTTCCCCTGAGGCACTCACAGCATACAGAAATCAAAGCAGCCCAGGCTGGGTTGGGAGAGGGGAGGAGCACAGCGAGGTGATGTGCTGGGGGCGATGTCGGCAGTGGGTGGCAGAGGCAGGTTGCAAACCAGGTCTCTGACTCCCCCTGTTGCTTTGCCCACTGGCTCACGCCGCCTCCCCGGGAGCCCAATCCCGCTTGGATGCAATGTCTGTCCCCTGACAGCAGCAGGAGAACTTGCTGCTGACACCAAAGCTGAGTTTGCTCCTTTCATTTATTTGCTGTGTTTACAGCCACTCTCTGACGCCGACTGATAGCCCTGTCGATAACTGGACTGGCCCTGGACCAGCATCCTGGAGCCTGCAAGCACTCAGGCTCCAGAGAAACTGCTTCTGCCTGAATTTGCCCCATCAGGGTGATGCACACACAGGCCCTGAAGGACTCCAAAGGCACCCAACTTCCAGATCAAGGTCATCTGAGAAAGGTTTCATTCATCTCCCACCAAAGAGCTAAGGGAGAGGGATGGCCAGGAGAGTGAGGAAGGGTTAGTCCAGAGCCTGAGCTGTGCATGCCCTTGCATGTCCTAAGCCAGTGGCTTCTTAAAATATTAAACAACAAATGACAATTTAGAGCTTGTCAATGTCCTAGGAAGATGCTGGATGTTTAGCTATTTACTGCTCCTTAAGCAAACCAAGGGGGATCAGAAGGCAGATCTGAAGGGCAACATTGTACCAGCCCAAAAACATTTAGAATGCACATAAAAATATAGAGGTTGTTTGTATTAAAAACCATTATCTGCTGTGCTGTATGCATGCAGGTAGAAGTGAGCACTGACCAGATTAAGTCTGAAAAAAAAATCTTTATTTTGAGGTTCACTATGAATTTGTGTGAGGAGCAGCCTCTGCTCCCTCTTGCAGGCAACATATATAGAGCCCAAATCCCAAAACTCCATGCAGGAACCAGGTTGAGGGTCAGCACCCCCAGACAGGTGCAGATTCCTGACCTGCTGCTTCTAAATGTGTTGCCCTCTTGCTCAGAGCCTGTTGCAGAAGAGCAGCAGACACAGCAGGGTGTGACTGCCCTGCTAGTGCTGTTCTTGGAGGAGAAGCAGGCTCAAGCAGGATCAGTAAGACAGAGCCCTGCAACCGCTAGGGATGTGGTATCATCTGCATGTGGAAGGATTCAGGCACATCACATCCCTTTGTGGGGAGTCACACTAACTTCTGAAGGCTGCTATAGCCTTTCTCCTCCTCTTCCCAATAAATGTAGTGGGGTTCTCCCCAGAGCTTCAAAACACTGAGGTATTTTTACTTCCTATGTCACCTCAGGTTTTGGTGTCCCTGAAATTTGCCAAGAAAGCAACCAACACAGGGACAGAAAACTAAGACACAGTTTTACACATCCACCCATGAGGACAAGTGCTGGATGCAAGACCACAGCAGGTCTATTTTCCCAGTCAGCAAGCACTGATGTGCTCCAGCTGAGCCCACATGGTGTCTTCCCCACAGCCTCTTTTGTTTGGGACCTCTCAGGGCCCCGCAGATAAATTCTGTAGGGGGAGTTTTAGGGGCTGCTCTCATTTGCCATCTTCAACTCAGCCCCCAGACCTCTGCCATATGAGGGAGGTGGGACCCAGGACTTCGAAAAACAACAGTACCTGGAAGCAGGCTGCTGACAGCAGCCTATTTCGAGGTATTGCTTTTATCAGGAAGAGCCTGGAAGCGCTCCCAGAGCACAGGGAATGCTGCACATACCAGGCAGGGTCGCCTTGCACTGGCCAGCAGCACTGCAGGGTGCCTGGTCCCAGTGTGGGGATCAGACTGTGCCAGCCAGCCCTCCATGGCTCCACAACAATTTACTGGCCCAGCAGAGCAGTGCCAGGGGCACGTTTGGCACCTCCTGCTATACATGGCAGGCTTTAGTGAACCCATTCTGGTCTCAGCTTCTAGAAATAGCTTCCTATAGATACTGTGGGAGGGGTTTTGTGCAAACCAAAGGCAGAGTTAACCTGAGCCTCAAGTCAGCAAAGCTTCATCCTGTTCCTTTGGAAAAGTCAGTCCCAGCAAATGAGACAACTTGACCAGTTGCTCTTGGTCTATGTTTGTTACCCGGTAATGACAGCAAGCATTACTCACATATACACAGTCAGAAATGCTCCTGTTCCTTCCAGATTTCCCTGAAAGATCTGGATCTTTACAGTTTGGGTTACAAAAGCAAGACTTATTCAGGTGAATGATGTTCACAACAAACAAGAAATAGTCATTTGCTGATGGACTGAAGAACCAGCCCCTTATATTAAAGTACAGGGTAGAGCCTATTTCTGTTCATTTCTTAATGATTCTCAATTCTGAGGCTCTTTTTAGAAGCCATAATAAATTAAATATCCCTGTGAAATAAGCAGATGCTATTAACATACAGCACTGGAGGGCAACAGGAGAGCCATACCTAAGCCCAAAACTAGACAACAGTCCCACTTGAGTTTGACCAGAACCAATTCCAGTAGAAGCAGTGCCTCCTACCCTGCAAGCTCTACTGCCATTCTAGGCACCACAGCCAGTGTTTCAGCATCCAGGTCTTCACCCTGTGAAACTTGTACAGAATCGCCGGCTTATCTGTATTTAGTAAGCACACCCTCTTCCAACATCCATGATGTTCCTGAAAGCACTAACACTGTGCTGAGTAGAAACCCTTGATCAAGAGATCATGGTATTCTGACCTGGAACCACAAGATAATCACTGTTTCAGAACAATTTCCCACCCATCCTACATGGGCTTCTCCCAGATCGCATTTCCTCAGTTCATCGGGGCATGGAACAGCATCAAAAGGCTGACGGATGCCAAGTTGTGTCGCTTCTAATGGCTCTTCCCTTTCCAAACAGCGTATCATGTCATCAAAGGCAACTAGGCTGGCATGACATAACCTGAGAATCCCACTTTATAGCTGGTAGAAACCAAATCCCAACAAGTCTGTCAGTAATGATATATTCCAGGTAATACAGGATTCAAATCTCCTGGCCTCAAGTCTCAGTCTTATACTTAAGCAATGCTCTGATTTGCCAACTTTCACAATTTATGAGCTTTGCAATATTTAGTAGCTGGTGAGAGAGCGGAAGCAGGCAAGGGGGTTACGGCCACAGCTTCCTGATCAACTTCATTCTTAAGTTTCTTGTTTTAAAAAATACAGATAAATGTGGAGGTGTTGAAGGTCTCCAAACTAGAATGCATATAAATTTGGGTATACTACATTTATCTGTCTCATTGTATATAGGCATTTTATCTCAAAGCTGGTGTTATCTGATGCTCTCCAAGCCTTTGGGTGTGATTGCACTGTGTGCAACAAGACTCTTCAAGAGTATAAACCAGGGTATCAAAAAAAGTGGCATTTTAGAAATAAAATTAATAAATGGTCTACAAATCCAGCAATTTGTCAAAGATGTCTTTGGATCCAAATTTCCATAAACTTAAAACTAGACTTCTGAGTTAATTTACTGGACTATAGCAGTATAATCAGTAAAGTTACTAGATGATTTTGTAAAAATCTCAGTATAACTCAAGTTACAGAAACTTATGTTAAAGAAATATTTCACTGAACTAAAAATGACCTCCAGAAATAGCACACAAATGCATGTCTTAAAATCAGCACCTGTAAGAGCAGTTCTATTTTTAAGAAATTCAAGCAAATTTATTCTACATGTCTATAAACATGGGCAGGATTTTCAGAGAATCCTCTGCCTGGCAGCTCCCACCCAGACTGGCAGCACAAGCCATCCCATGCCAGGTTACTCAAGGCCCCAGTTCAACACCAAACCTAAATACCTGTCTGCATACAAACTGCACTTCTGTGTATCCATAATTATCACAAGCAAATAGCTCCCAGTTGTAACAAATGGTTTTCAACTGAGTTATCACTCATAGCAAAGACCAGACAAACCTCAAGGGCTGTGGAAAAGGAGCCGGAAAAGGGAAAGAAACCTTCCTGGTGTGCCTTGTATTAATGACCACCCTCAGCCCTGGTCCAGGAAAACTCTGAAATGTTTCTTCTCAGACAAACCAAATCAACTTGGATATTTTTGTTGGCTGCAACATTAACAAGATCCTGAAAGAAGAAAAATCACTGGGCTGTTCAGCTCACTCTGAGTTTTAAAGCTTTGGTCTAAAACAGAAATTTGAAGGGGTAATGTTGTTCTTCCTTCAGTCCTGACTATAATGGGTATTGAATGTTCCAAATACTTGTATTTTTACAAAATAACAGGGAGCACAAAGAGAAAGATGGGCTGTACTTTATTTTTCAAGCCCTAGTCAGAGGCAGCTTGAACTGTAACTATCCCAAGATTAGCTGATGTTAACCACTGAGAACCAAAAGTCCAGTTCCTAAACATTTGGATTTCCACCTCCCCATCAGTACAACAACAGTAACAGCGTTTCCTTCCTTTGTGGCAAGAGACACATTGTCTCAAGCCAAGTTGGAATTCACTCTTCTGGGATGGCACAATCAAAATTCTGAGGCTAGACCCTACTGATGAAGCAGAAAACACATTTAAAAAAATATATATGTAAATGTATCACATATGTTTTAATATATAGTATATTTTCATATGTAGCATATATATTTTATTATGTATTTCATATTATATATAATATAAACATAATACATATCATGCATTATTAGGATACTATTAAACTTACCCCTTACACAGATGGCTGTTCAGAACTGGCCTGGGTGCTCAGTCTCCCTAAGCTATGCTAATGCCTCCCACCTCCTTATTCCTGCCCATCTTCCACCTCCTGTACACCAGGAGGAGCGTGAGCAGGGCACAGCAATAGCACTGTGCCCTTCCCTTCTGAGGAGGCCTTTTCCTTCCCATTTCAATAACATTTGGGCAATTCTGCTCCTTGTATAGAGAAGGGAAGGTTATTTATCATAGAATCATAGACTGGTTTGGATTGGAAGGGGTCTTTAAAGATCATCTCATTCCAACCCCCTGCCATGGGCAGGGACACCTTCCATTAGATCAGTTTGCTCAAAGCCTCATCCAGCCTGGCCTGGAACACTTCCAGTGATGGGGCAACCACAGCTTCTCTGGGCAACCTGTGCCAGGGCCTGCCCACCCTCACAAGTAAAGAATTTGTGCTAATACCTAATCTAAACCTACTCTCCTTTAGTTTGAAGCCATTCCCCCGTGTCCTATCATTCCTGGCCCTTGTGAAAGGTCCCTTTCCAGCTCTCTTGTAGCCCCTTTAGGTACTGGAAGGGGCTCTAAGGTCTCTTCTCCAGGCTGAACAACCCCAGCTCTCAGCCTTTCCCCACAGAAAGAAGAGGTGCTCCAGCTCTCTGAGATCTTCATGGCCTCCTCTGGGCTCACTCCAGCAGCCTCACATCCTTCTTATGTTTGGGACCCCTGAACTGGACTCAGAACTCCAGGTGGGGTCTCTCCAGAGTGGTGTAGAGGGGGAGAATCCCCTCCCTTGACCTGCTGCCCACACTGTTTTTGATGCAGCCCAGGACACAGTTGGCTTTGGAGTCTTTCTTCTTCACACCACTCATCATTTCAGCCGAGTCAGGAGGACAGTTCAGCAGTGGTGATGGAGCCAAGGCTGGACACTGCTTTACCTCCTGGTAGTGCATTTTAAGAGCCATTCCTTAAACAGACTGCAGTGCTGCTCCTTTCATTGTCTGTCTCTTAAATCCACCAATATAGCTCTCAACCCTACAACAGGCTCACAGTGGGTGTCACTGACCCACCCAATGGAGCTGCCACAACTTTGCTGAGCAGCCACTTCTACCACCAAACAGATCACACTCACAAACCAGTGACTGCAAAGTCTGCATGGTATGTGGCTTAATTTTCTTTTCCATAATGTGAAATCCAATCTGAAATGCACAGATTAGTTTACTAATCTGTGTAAATCCTATTAATAGCACTTACACTGCTGCGCTCCCATTCACATTCTAACAAATCTGTTTGGACTGGCTTGGTTTTCCCTCATCTCCTGCGAGATCTTCACACCTGGTTGTGGTCACGTCTTCACAAAATAGCTGGCCACAAATGGAAGCTTGTGCTTTACGGTCATCTCTCGTATTTTAATTCGTGTCCCATGGTCCATCATGTTCTGGATCAAAGCATTAGTGCTGTAAATCACCATGGTGCCATCAAAACTAAAGGGATTATACAAAGGATTGCACAGCTTCAATGGGGAAGGGCACAGCCCGTACCCCTCCTTTCCTCCAGCATCACTGGCTTCTGCCCCTGCTCCCACTGCACCATGCCCCACACAGCTCCCATTGGCACCACAGTGACTCCATCCTGCCCTGGGCACTCTGCCCAAAACTGGACCCAAACACCAGCAAAGGACCTGCTTGCAGGAAGGAGATGATGGACAGTCTCTGGAGCCACTGGATGTGCTCACACTAGCCCCACACACACCCCCTTGTCACCTGTGGGGTTAGGGTGGCACACCTGGCACCAGGGCTTGTGACTGTCAGAGAGAGCAGTCTCACTGGCAGATGGGTGGGCTACGATCCACCCCAAGCTCAGTGTGGCCTGTCAAAGAGAAGGCACCCTCTGTTCTGCTATAGAAGAAACCATTCTCTATCTGAAACAATAATATTTACTTTTCCTACAGTGGACTCCAGTGGCTCCCTATGTCACAGTCCTGGTGAGGGGGGTCAGCACCAAGAATGGCAGAGAAGGAGAGTGGGACTTGAGTGCCTGGCTCCAACTTCCTAATCAAGCTGTGCATTAATTAGCTAATCCATCTCCACTCTGCTGTACCCCACACTTCATTTCACCACCATCCCAGAGTCCTTTTAACTGAGCATCTTCCACTGTGGCCGCAGCCTCAGCCCATCCCACAGCACACCAGCTCCATGCTGAGCCAGGACCACACTGTTCCCTTGTGGTGTGGAGTCCTCCATGACCTTGGGCCAGGCTGGAATTTGCCAAAGCCCATCCTTGGGAAGGACTCTGAGCTGCCGTCACTCCCAACCTGTGCCCTTGCAGCCTTTCAGCACCTGCTAATGCATCCCATGCCATGTTCCTGGCAGGAGAGGATGGATGTGCGAGAAGAAGACACCCTGCCAGGCAAGAAGTTTAACAGCTTAAGACTTAACAGCTGGGAAGTTTTAACAGAAAACAGGAGAACGTGGGAACTCGCAGATGATTAAGGGACAAGATGTACTCTAGATCATGAAAAGGAAGGGGTTTAAGTTAAAACTGCTTTTACACAAGTTCACAGTAGGACAAGCCCACTCCTGATCTCCCTGCCAAGGCATCCCTGCTCCTTGCAGGAGTCTGTTGGCTGTGGGATCCCCACCATCCAGCTCTCCACAATTCCCAGGGCCAAGCAAGGCTCTGAAGTGCTTTCACTAACCTCAATAAAAAGGCTGGACCTGCAGTGCTGAGCCAGTTACAGCAAAGCCCTGGATACATTTCCAATGGTTTTTCTACCAGAGGGTTAAAAGAATTATTAGCATAAAGGATTTGTGGCTCTTCTCTTTTCTTCCCCATAGCTGAACTGCAACCATTCCTCATCAAAAGGCATATGGATTTTCTCTCATCACTGTAGAAACTTCTCAAAGTCAATACAGCTTCACTCTCACCTAGTTTCCCCCTAAAGCAGTTTTAGTGTTTTTATTACCTGAATAATTCTTGGTGGTTTACATGAACATTAGCTCAGGAATTGTTTGTAATTCCTCAGTATGATGGAAGAAATGTTTTAAAAGCATTACCCACACTCAAGAAATTCTCCCCAAATTCTCTTTTACAAAGGGTTCTTACTTGTTACCTGTGTTAAAGCTTGCCTGTGAAACAGCCATTTGTTTATTATAGACCTTTAATCTCTTGGTAAAGGTGCCTGTTGTGAGGTATTAAAATGTCATAGAGGAAGAAAAAACCCAAACATGAAAAAATAAGAGGAATTTTTAAAGAGAGCCAACCAGCCAAATTCAATATGTGGCCAGACAGAATCAGAAGCACTGGCTGCAGTACAAACCCAAGAGGCATCAGACAAACCATCAGCCACAATGGCAGCGGTTCACCAGCTAAAGGAATGTAGAAAACAAAGTAGGGGGAAGGTCCCTCCCCTTCCTCCTCTGCCTGATCCCCAAAAAGACTATCTGACATGATTGATGCCTCCAGTTCATGCAAACATGCCACCTGGGAAAGGGAAATAGGGACCTGCTGGCTGGGAATTTTGCCTTCAGTGTCGTGCCTGCCCAACCCCGTGCAGGCAGAACTCAGGAACAGTGATGCTTAAAATCCTTAGGGTGAGATGAAAGCAGAGGAGCAGCCCATCTTAACCCTTTGTACATTCAGTGAGGTCCTTTGTAAAATTGGCATGATTTTTATCATCTTTGCTGCAGAATGTCATGTACCGATGGCTGGAGACCTTGTTCCAATGTGCAGATTGTGTGTGCTCACAGCCAGCCTGTGCTCGTCTGTCCTGTGCCCTTTTGTCCTTCCCCTTAAATAGCTCCTTCCTCTCAGACTTCGTTACTGGGGGCACGGTCACACTCCCTTCTCTCACCTCTGCCTTACTGCACAGCCTAACCAAGCTGTGTCGGAGGTTGGCTTGCAAAGAGTTCCTTGTGCTGGTGTCCAAACCTGTGCCCCATGCTGTGGTCAGCTGAGACACAGCACACCCTGGAAGAGCCCAGCTGGTTGTGCACACCCAAGGAGCTCCTAAGTCCCCTTCTCTTCCCTGTTGCTCACAGTCCTTGAATGAAGACGCAGGAGAGCTCAGCTCACCGTCTGCCACGAGGGTACAGCCTAAAGGTGAACTTAAACCAAACCCTGCCCAAGGACAGACTCATGAGCTCCAGCTGCTCATTCTCAAGCAGTAGCAGCACTTTCTGCCCCTGCTTCTCCCCAGGAGGGAGGCTGCTGCCTTGCTGTGGTCTTGGCAGAATAACAGTGTGTTCATGGTCATCTCAGAGTGCAGCCTACTGCTCTAATGTCCTCTGAAGCAGCAGGTGACTTCAGCTGGTACAGCAGGTTACAAGTGTGGTTGTTCATACTTTAGCTATGGGGGAACAAAGACTTTTTGAAAGGATAAGATGGACAGGACCTCATGACAGGCTAATAGAGGGGCTAAAATCCTAGATCACAAAGAACTTTGCAGCCTGGCTCATCCTAGCTTTTGTCTTCAGAAATTCTGGGCTCTATTTCTGCTGCAAAGTTTGGTGTGGATTCCTGGAACTCACTGCAGCATTTCCTGCTTCCACCCAGCACTCACCAGGGTGTCAAGGGAGTATCTGCATTGCCTGTTGTAAATGTGCTCTGGGCAGTGGCAGAGGAATTACTATACAATTTCCTCTACACCAGCCCTGCAAACTTCTTTTACACCTACCTGGAGTCTAAGTTTTTGTCATGGAGCAGCCTCTCCTCTGTCTCCAATGCTAATTGCACAGGACCCCACGTGTCACTGTGATAAAACTCCCTTTCAAATGAATTTTGATAGAAGCATTTATATTTAATATTGGCTCCAGTGTAGAGGATCACAAGTCCTGGCCTTGGTATCTCCCTGTCCTCCGTGAGCAAACACAAGTAAGCTGCCAACACCCTCCTCAAAGCTGCATCCTGCAGCTTCTCTGTCCCACTGAGGTCTGTCTGAATGCTTGGGAAGAAGTTACAGGGGTGCAAGCAGCAGCCATGACCACATTGTCTTTAAAGCAGAGGAATGCTTTGGAAAGGGGTTGTGTACAAAATTAATCAAACCCCCCCCAAATTTTTCTTGCCATCTTCATGCTCACCCAAACAGCTTCTCCAAACACTCACCTGTTACAAGTAACAATAAAGGTAAGTTTCTGCTACAACGACCTCACCTCATGATGTGTAACCCCACATGCATTCACAGATGTGCTGTGGGAGCTTTTCCGTAAGTGGAACCACTGGAAATCTCCCAGAACTGAAGTGACTTCACCAGGTATTTAAAGAGATGAGAAAAAGGCTGATTATTTAATGCTGCCTCTCCCTCAGTCTTTAGTA
>JAOXXN010000065.1:59268753-59281598 GCA_026770055.1 Myrmophylax atrothorax
CTCTACAAGATCCTGGAGAGCCATCAGTTCTCCCCCCACAACCACCCCAAGCTGCAGCAGCTCTGGCTGAAGGCGCACTACGTGGAAGCCGAGAAGCTGCGGGGCAGACCCTTGGGCGCCGTCGGCAAATACCGCGTCCGCCGAAAATTCCCTCTGCCCCGCACCATCTGGGACGGCGAGGAAACCAGTTACTGCTTCAAGGAGAAGTCCCGGGGAGTGCTGCGGGAATGGTACGCCCACAACCCCTACCCGTCCCCCCGGGAGAAGCGGGAGCTGGCGGAAGCCACGGGTCTCACCACCACCCAGGTCAGCAACTGGTTCAAGAACAGGAGGCAACGGGACCGAGCGGCAGAGGCGAAAGAAAGGTACGTGTCATCCTCCCCCATCCCCTCCATCTCCCCCTTTTCTACCTGTTCCACCCTGCGGGGAGCTGATGGGAACCCCGGGAGCGCGGCGAGTACCCGGCGGCGGATGGGATGGGAGTGACGAAAAAAACACGGTTTCCTCCAAATCTAATTTTTTAAATCACAAACCGTGTCGCGTCTTCCCCCTTCCCTGGAAACCCAAGAGGAGTTTCCACTCGAGATCAACCCGACCCCACCTGCCCGAGGGGAACAAACGAGACTCTCACCGTCCTGTCCAGGCCGCTCCGCCGCCTTTGTTCGCTGCCTGCCGCCCCGAGCAAACCGGGAGCGATGCCGTCCCGGAGCCTCGGGAGAAGCGGCCGGGATGCCGGGTCGGGCATTGCCGGGGATCGATCAGGATAGCTCCGAAGCCCGGAGCAGGAGGGAGATGTAGCTCCGGGACGGAGAGCTGGGGGGAACCGGAGTGAGACCGGGATGGGGACGCGCTGGCCGGGCCGAGTCGCCGCCCCGTACCGAGGCCACCGCGGGAGACGCCGGGGTGGCCTTGGAGCGAGGCGGCGGCTCGGCCTGGCGAAGCAGAGAGCCACGGAGGGCATCTCCTTCAGCAGCCTCCCGACTGAGCCTCTTGGAGAAAATCCCGCACTCTACTCGTCCCCGGGCTGCACTTTCATTTTTAACTAAAAAAGAAAAATCTCCCCTCAAAAAAAATATCCTTCCCTGCGATTTTCCTCCTTACCTAAATTACAGGGCTGTGCGGTATGCGCTTATTTATAGAAAGGGTAAAAGAAATGGGGATGATCCGTTATAAAAACATTAGGATTTTTTCCCCACTGGAGAAGCGTCTGCTCCCACGCCGGAATTGAACGCGAAGGATTTACGGGGGTCATTAGCACAATGCCCATCCCTGCCGCCTCCCGCCTGCTCTGACATACCCATTGTGGGATTTTTTTTCTTGCCTTTCTGCAGGGAGAACACGGAAAACAACAACGCAGCCACCAACAAACCGAACCAGCTCTCGCCTCTGGATGGGAGCAAACCTCTTATGTCCAGCTCCGAGGAAGAGTTTTCTCCTCCCCAAAGCCCGGATCAGAACTCGGTCCTGCTCTTGCAGGGGAACCTCAGCCATGCCAGGAGCTCTGGGTATTCCCTGAGCGGTTTAGCCACATCCCAGACCCCTCACAGCCTCCAAGGCCACCAGCTCCAGGACTCACTGCTGGGACCCCTCACATCCAGCCTGGTGGATCTGGGATCCTAAAGGCCCTCGGCGGGCGGCTGGAGGATCGGGAGAGGAGGTTCTGCTCGGGGACAGAGGCTCTGGGTTGTACATAGAGGACAGCACCCGGTTTTACAGCTCACCCGCTGATTCTTAACGGGACTCTCGGCTCTTTTCACACAATCCCACATCGGCTCCTGCTCCAGTTTCTCCCCCCACCCAGCGTCTCCCACAGTCACCACGGTTTTTTAATTTTTTTTTCCACGTAGCCAAAAGCAGAGAGCGGCAATAACCCTCGTCAGTCCTTCGAGTTCAAACAAGTTGGTCCCAATGGGAATTACAAAAAAAAAAAAAAAAGGAAAGAAAAGAAAATAGAATCCTAGCCCCAGCTGCATCCGATTCTACCCAAACAAATCCCAGCGCCGAGGGCGCAGTGGGGCAGGGGCGGCCGGCACATCCCTGCTGCTGCCCGGCCGGGTCCCGAGGAGCTGGGATGGGGACAGAAGGGAGAGAACCGCTGTACTGAGCCCTGTGTTGGAGAGGGAGGAGGGAGGGGAAGTAACGTTTACATTTTTCATATTTAGCCTTACCAGAAAGATTTCGATGTAGTTTAAATTTAAAAAAAAAAAAGAAGTTGCAGTATTAGAGTTTTACCAAGTGCCTGTGTCTGAGCGTGGCCATGCGAGTTATTGAGAGGGCTCCGGTGGGCCCGCCTCCCCCAGCTTCCTCCTCATCGGTGGTGAAATGCATCAATGTGGCTAAAAGTTAGAAGAATAATAGTAACAATAATAAAAGTCGACGGCCGTTTTCCTTCTAAACGAGTAATCCCCGGGCTGCTCCCCCCAGCTCCCGGTTGTCTTCTCCCCTCTGTCCCCTCTTGCCGCCTCCCTCCTCCGGCTTGCAGAGAGCCCGCGGATGACGCTGCTTGTCTCGAGTATTTGTTACCAAAAATCGCATGTGCTTTCAGATTTATTTTCTACTGTACCTAAACAGTCTAAATTAAACAACGCTGATGGCAGAACACCCAGGTTGCGCTTTTCTTTGCAGGGTTTCTTTGCCCGTGCCCCTCTGCCCACCCTAATCCTCCTCCCCACGGGCTGCAGCGGAGGTGCTTCAGGACTGTGGGGAGGCCGGTGGGTCCGGCTTCATAACCGAGGAAGGACGGGGAGATGGGACCCGCCTTGCCCGGGTCTCCCCACAGGAGCCGGGCTGCTGGCCGGGAGAGAGCGGCTGGCCCCTGCCGCCCGCCCCATCGGGGCCTCGCTGGTGCCAGTCCCCCCTGTTAGCGTTTTGCATTATTAAGTGCGCGTTTATTTAAGTCGCTGCCGTGTTTGTGCTCGGGGTCTTGGGCCATGGAGAAATGTCACCCTCTGCAGGAGGGTCTTGCCCGGCCGGAGCTCTCCGCGTCTCTCCCGCTCAATCCCCAGCAGGCTTGCCGGCCCCGGCACTAGGACACGTTCCAAAAACCCCCGTGGAGCCCCGACCCGCGCCTGGACGGAGCGGTGGATCCGTCCTCACCCCTCGCCCTCCTCGGCTCCGGCTGCGGGGGAGCCGGGGCGCGGTGCCCGGGCTGCTGGGGTGATTTCCCTCCGCCCTCCGGATGGGCACCGGCCGCCCCCTCGGGGAACCCGTCCCAGATGCCGCCGAGCTTCCTGCGCCCACCACCCTTTGAGGGGGCATTGCCGGGACATTGGAGGACTGCCCGCTCGGGCGGGACACAGCGTGGTCTGTGGGAGCAGGGCGGAGGGCGCAAATCCCGCGCACGGACGCGCAAACCGCGCGGGTGGGCTCGCATTTGTTTGCGCGCATTGGCGGCCGCGGGAGGAAGCGGGGCAAGACCCGACGTTGTGGGGGGTGCATGGACGCCCCTCTTCGTGTGCAGCGCCTCTGACCCCGAGGGTCCCGCTCGGAAGGAGGACCGGAGCCGTGTCCCGCTGCGCGCCCTGCCGGGACCTTAAAGGACAGGGCGGGTGGGTCCTTGCCCACTGGTCCTCTTCGCCCTTCCCGGGGACCGTCATCACTCTTCCCGGGGGACTCATCCAGCCCCGCCATGATCCGTCACAAAGCAGCGCAGCCACTCCCAGCCCCTCGGGCAGAAAGCGGGGAACCCCCATGGAAAGAAAGGAGACTTTTAGGGTGAGCAGCTGCGGGCTCTGCACCTCAGCTCTGTTTTTTCCCCAAACCACGGGCTCAGTGAAGAGGAAGGATAAATATTGCCCGGGGCTCCAGCCCTGCGTGGCGGGAAAGCCAAGCAGGGACTCACAAACCAGGAATTATTTTTCAAAGCAAACAGCGCAGAGGTGCTTTCAGCGCGCAGGTAGCGGCAGCGATGGCTGTCGGAAGGTGGCAGGGAGCTGCCAGGGGATGCTCCCGGTGACCAAGTCCCCCTTTCCAGCGCACACCTGCGGGCCGGGGGTGCTCTCAGGCCCGACGGCAGCGGAGCGGAGCCGGGCAGCACCCTGCACATCGTGCCGCGGCCGCAGAGCCCTACCCACCTCCCGATCCTCCATTTCCCCAACAGGGAGAGGCACGAGGTTGCCAACAGCCGGATGGTGGCAATGAGGGATGGAGGGTGCTGAGGGCAGCTCCCTGGAAATAACTCCCCGGCGGACGGGAAGGTAGGAGCAGGGAGGCCCTGGAGCTGAGTCAGGCGCAGGTTGTTGAGCTCTCCTCGATTAGGCTTGACCTCGCAGCAAGCTTTTCACAGCAGAGCCAGCCTGGGGAGGCAGCCTAGGGCTCCTTCTCACCTAGCTCTACTTTGTCTTTCCACCGGCAGGAAGGAGTTAATTCGCCCCCCCACTCCCACTTACCCCCCAGGACAGATTTCACACTGTGTCCAGGTCAGCCAAAAAAGGGGAGGAAATGGAGAACAGCAGAATGATTAATTCTACCTGCTTTTCCCATGAGTGATCACCTGCTTTCGGGGTCATGAATAGCAGGTAGCTCTCTCCATCTCCAGCTCTGAGAGGCTCATTTGTTTGGTGACAGCTGAGTGACAAGACCTGAAATCCGAGCCCTCAACTTTGCCTGATGTGTGGATAAAACCCTGGATGTTCCCTCAAACATTTCAGGAAATGAAAGTTGTAACGCGATCCCTTGTGCGCCCACATCTCCCCCAGCAACACACAAAAGCTCAAAGGAACCTTCTCGGATTAAATTCAGCCTGGAGAGGATGGAAGGAAAATGGAGAGCAGGCTGAGAAAGCTGGAACTGGCAGGCTTTTCTTCAACACTTATTGGAAATGTCTGTCCAAAGCAGGGATTTAGAAAGGTCACCTCTACTGTAAGCGCTTCTTCCTCCCTCGGAGTCAGATGGGCAGCCACCTTGGGGGCAGCCTGGGGTGTGTGGGGTGTGCTTAGATTCCCCAGGCAGGAAATTCAGTGTATGAAAACAAACGCCCAAGGAGAAAGCCAGCCCCCTCCTCTCCCCTCAGTTAATTTCCTATGTCACGTTGAGCCAGCGCTGTCCCATGCACAAGCCACATGTTTGCTCTGCCCCTGCCCCACTGCCAGCCCCTGCCCACTCCCATTTCCCACCAGCCTCCCGGAGCCCCAGAGGGGCAGGTAGGGTCCCACTCTCAGCCCCCAAAAGCCTGGGCCACATGCTGAACAAATCCTCCGCAGAGGCCCGTGGTGAGGAGTGGATGCTCACTCAGCCCATGGATATAAGTGCAGCGTTTCCAGGCCTGGCTCCCCACAGCTCACACACCCCCAGGTGCAACTCCAGGAGCCCAGAGCCAAGATGTGGTCAGGACATGTTTGTGCTCTGTGTCTTTGAAACTCAGGCCTGATCAGCCAGACGTCGGAGTTTCAGTTTGAGCACACAGGTTTGGGAATGGCAGCAGCTGGAATGAGGTTGGGTGTGCAGTACAGGCAGGATTGGGCCAAGGCGTCCCGACTCCCTCTCTCCCTGGTAGATGGTTTTATGGAGTTGCCTGTCACTAGGCAGCCAGCAGCTGCTTGCACTGTTATCCAGCCTGAAGATAAAGTACTATTTAACAATTGTTTAACTGTTCTTGAAGTGCTTCGGCCTCTGCAGACCCTGTAAAGGAAACAGCACATGCCTTGAGATAACACTTCACCTTTGAGCTTCTTCCTTACTCCCACGTTTCTCCAGAGAGCAGCTTGTGGATGCTGCACAGGAGGAAAATCTCTCTGCCTGCCTGCCTGCCCAATGTGCTTTGCATCTGAGGAAGAGCTCTCTGTGGGGTGACACTGTTGGAGTCTGGTCTCTGCACAAACTGCCTTCAGGCACAGGTGCTGTGACCTGCCCGAGGCATGTGGATATCATTAACAGCAGAAGAACACAGTGCTTGGACATCCTGGCTGTGGCAATTCATCTCCAAGGATGGATTTTGTTATTCCTGTTGGGGCCAAAGCTGTCAGATTTTCCAAGGGCACCAGGTGCTGTGTGGGGAGAGCAGAGGTGGCAGAGGCCGGATCTGCAGGGGCTTTGGTGCAGCACAAAGTAATCTGAGACACTGTCATCTTTCCCAACTGGATGTGGACACAGTTTTAAATATGGAAATGAAGGAAAATTTGCTTTAATCTTCAGGCAGAGAGAACAAATTACCAGACTCCCCAGAGATTATCAGCACTCACCTCAACAACAGCCTGATGCTGTCTGGAAAGGGCACCAGGCTGAACTCCCCTCCTGTGCCACCCCATCTTTCCTTCCACCTGGACTTTTCATCAAGCATGGGAACATTCCCTCTCCCCCTGTGCTTTCTAGCATTCAGCTCCACCTAGATTTTAAACAGAGGTTGAACTTTCTCTGAATCATATAATCCCAATCCTAATAATGGGGTTAGAGAGGCAGATTTAGTTCAATTACCATTTCCTGTTTTCACATGTCCAGTGCTTTTGGAAAACGCCTCTGTAGGCAGAGTGACTCCTTCCCATCCCCGTCTTAGATTCTCATCCCCAGCTTAGTTTTGCAGGGATCAGAGATGCTTTGGTGCAGTGCTGGACCTGCACAGACTCTGAGGCTTTCAGCTGTGACAGAAAAAGTATTGAAGATCCTCACGCCTGCATCTCAGGATGGAAAAAAGGGGGAAAACTCTTTTTATGACTTAAGGACAGAAAAGCTTTTAAACTAATAGCTGGAGCGTGGATCAGCCCTGTTTTACAGGAGGGGAAACTGAGACACAGGGAGATGACAGACCTGCTGAAGGTCAGAGCAAGGGCAGATGACAAAATGGGGAGGGCGGCTGGTGCTGCCCACGCTGCCTCCCTTTCCAGTCCCCAAAATAAATTGCCGCGGCTTATCATTATGTAATACAATATTCCTAATAATGCAAGACAAAACCAATTGACTAAATAACAATGCCAAATGAGGCTTGTGGCTAACACTCCCTGAAGAAATTGTCTCTTTTCTAGAATTGAAAAAAAAAAAAAGAAAAAATAAACCAAAGCCAAGCAAATTAGAAACAATTGAAAAATGAAATCACATCTGCAAATCATCAGGGCTCTTCTCCTGAGGCCTGGAGGGTGTCTGTCCCCGCCCTCGGCTGCTCCCACTGCCCTGTGCAGGGTGCTGGGTGTCACAGGGATGTGTAGCCCTGTCCATGCAGGCACAGGAGGGATTTTGCAACTGGGGATGGGCATAGCCTCGGCGTGTGCTTCATTCAGCAGAAGAGCAGTGTCATGCTAAAGCAAATCAGAGATGTATTTAGGGAATTAAGATCTTCATATGCCTAATCTCCCAGAGCTGGCAAGGAACCACTGAAGGAGTGCAAGAGGGAAGGAGCACTGCTGTTCCCTTTCTGGGAGCCCTCCAGGGCTGGGGAGAGGCACTGGCACAAAGGAACTACAGAACTTGCTCAAGCACCCAGCCAGGGGCTGCTTGGCTCTCCATAGCCAGTGCCTGCCTTCTGCCCACCCGCTGCATCCCTTCTCTGCAGGAGCAGGACCAAAGCGAGCAGGAGCTGGGAGTGCTGTGCAGGCTCAGCAATGCTCAGCTGCAGGGGACGCTTCTGTCCCCTGTCGTGGTGGCTTCCAATGCTGCTGGCACACAGGGCCATCAGTGATTTATGCTGTGTGCCCTTTACAGTGGAGATGAGGTGGGGATGCCCTGACATAATTCATCATCTCCTGGGTGTTTGGCATCTTTTGGGTGCACAGTGAGGGAAGCACATGTTGGTTTCATACTGCTGGAGCAGTTCAGGCTGGGATACACCTCACTGCCACCCCGTGGGAGGGGGAGATGCTGAAACCTCAGCAAGGATAAATCCCCCCAACCCTAGGAGTGTTTGAGGCCAGGCTGGATGGGGCTTGCAGCAACCTGGTTTAGTGGAAGGTGTACCTGCCCATGGCACGGAATTGGAACTAAATGCTCTTTAAGGTCCCTTCCAACTCAAATCATTCTGTGATTCTACAATTCTATGGTTTTATGATTCTATGATTATATGATTCTGTGAATATCTGTTGGCAGAAGTGGCCCTTGAGGCAACATCCCCAAAGGTCCAGGAAGATGCTTGACAGGCAGGTGGGATTATTTTTTGGAGGGAAGAGTGCAGGCAAAGGATGCAGTAGGGATGATGTAGCTGTGTTGTTCCCAGGAGACATAGTACCTAATGAAGTAAACAGACATACTGAGTGCAGCAAGGTGGCCAAGAGGCTGATGCCACCTGAGACTGTACCAGCCCCATCTCTTACTTTTGTATGCAGGATCTGCTTCTGAGCCCTTCAGGTCCCAAGGGTGATTTGGCTTGGGTTCAGAAAGCCTTCAGGAGAACAAAGGCAAAGCAGTGCAGGGGGATGGGGAGCTGCAGGATCCTTGCTTGTTCTGCCTCTGAGTTTCCCAGCAGGCAGGGCCTGGGCTGTAGGAGACTTTCAGGAAGGGGCCTTTGGGGGTTTGCTGCTGGCCAGTGTGACTCTCACCATCCTGTGGAAACTTGGTACTGGGATGATGGGGGACAGTGGTGTGGCCAAAGCCTGTGACAGCAAACCCGAGGATGGTCAGCAGCTGGTCACCACCTCCCCCCCTCCTCACTCTGGTCTGCACCCACTCATGGCCGAATTTAAGCCTAAAGGGGAGGGTTTAGCATGGAAGAGAATCAACACCTTACACAGTGATGACTTTCTGGGAGATGTTCAGTAGGCTTGATCTGGGCTTATGGCACGTCAGATCCTTTCATGGCACACCAGTGGGCCCTTCTAGTTTATGTATGTGTCTAATTTGGTAATCTACCCTTGACAAGGAACCAATACAAGGAGTATTTCTTAAAATCCCCTAAACCAAAAGGAAAAAGCTATGACCAGGACCAATACATAAGGTTTTCCCACAGCAAAGGGAGTTCAATGTGCACAGGATGGCTCCC
The DNA here is from genome assembly GCA_026770055.1 of Myrmophylax atrothorax. Classification (NCBI taxonomy): domain Eukaryota; kingdom Metazoa; phylum Chordata; class Aves; order Passeriformes; family Thamnophilidae; genus Myrmophylax; species Myrmophylax atrothorax. Next base: position 59,277,653 of record JAOXXN010000065.1, read on the forward strand.
TTGCAGCTGCAGGGTTAACTTCAAAGCTAAAATGTTTTCTACAAGACAAACTCCTGCTTGCATGGTGACTTCTCATGCCATGTCCCACTGACATCCCAGATCCCCAGCACGGATGATTCATGGGTGCATTCAGCCCCTGCCACCCCATGCCCTTGGGCAGCACATGAGGGGACTGCCCTGGCAGCAGAGCATTGTATGGTGTGGATGGGCCCCACATGTCAGTGCCATGTGCTGTCCTTGGATGTCTGAGTTTCTGAGCCTGCACCCCCTCACCCCGTGCTCCTCTGGATGACGTTTTGGGGGCTTTGCTTTGCTCAGGATGCCTCTCTGTCCTCATCCCTCTCCTCTGCCAGGGTGACGTAGCCACAGCTATTTGCTGATGGCCTCCACGGAAACTGTATATCCTGCCTTTGCAAACGGAGACCAGGTGCCCACGCTGCTGCCAGATTTGAAAGAGGAGCTGGCAGGAGGGGAAGAAGCCAAAACGGGTGTGCCAAGGGAGGGGGGAATCATGCATCCAAAATTAGGGACCATCCCATCCTTGCACAGAGAAGAACCATAGTGAGATGGGGGGGGAAAAAAGCCCTATTTGCAAGAAGCCTCTCAAGGCAAGATGCAAGTGGCCGGGGGCTGAGGCCAGATTTAAATTGAACCTCCTGCCCAGTGATCCATGAGGAAGGCTCGGCTGCTCAAACAATGAGCGGGGGAAGAAAGCTGAAATGATGGTCACCAGGAGAACCTGAAACCCGCGGTGGGGAAAACAAATAAATACAGGAGTGGAGCCTTCCCCATCCCAGCTGAGGCAATCTGTGCTTATGCAACCCTACCCGAGGGCTCCCTATCTCTGTGTACAATCTGGGCTGATAAGATTGTTCCCTGCTGAAAATCAAAACCACAGGGATTCCAGGCAGCTCAGCCGGAGTCAGATTGTCCACCTGAACACCGGGGCACTTTCATGTGGAAAAATAATCACACGGTTATTTTGTTTAAATGAGGAGAGGAGGAGACAGAGGTTGTTGGCTGTTTTGGAGGTGGGTGCAGCCCCGGCACTGGATCTGTGCAGCGTGGCAGGGATGCCAGCAAAGGGCACCATCCCAAGGGCGAGATATCCCCATGGGATGACAATTGTTGCCTGAAGCAATAATAGAAAAAGCAATGGGCTCTTGTCCAAACCTCACTGGTTTTTAGTGAGAACTGCTTTTTTTTTAGGGTCCAGGGACTGGCAATTGGCAGCGATGGTGCAGTAAACCCTCAAATAAGGATCACATGAAGGATGGTGGAAGAAGTCATTGCCAAGGAGATAGAGGCCACTTCTAAGGCTTTTTGGGTGGAGCAGCATGTGATTGATGTCTACACTGAGGGGGAGACAGAACACATAAACATATCCTATACATATACATGTACATAGAGAGATAAATGCATCTGATAGAGCCACTGTGTAGAACAACTTGCCTGATAAGCCATTCCCAGGAGCAAGATGTGCAGGATTAGATCTAAAGTAGATATTGAGGGGTTTTTTGTGTCTACTGTAGTTCAAAAAGCCATGTTTTGGGGCATGTGTGTCAGTGTCTGGCTGGGCAGATCCCCTCTGCTCTGAATGTCACATCAGTCCCTCTCTCAAGACAAAACTTGCTCTCAATTCTTGACAGGAAAAAAATTATTTGGAAAAACTAGCAGCAAGGGAATGCTTGGTGATGCTGGAGATGGAACCTAATTCCACTCAGATGGGAATGGGAAGCCTGGATCCGGCACCTTGAAGTAGAAGCAGGACAACAAATGCCACCTGAAACAGAATTTATGTTTGTTTTTTGTTTAGCACCAAGTACTGACAATGCTGCTGAGTGAATATGTATAGTGGAAATGTCCATGGGGGTGTCAGATGAGACTGGAGAACTGGGCTCCCAACCCCCTGCAAGGTCCCTGCACCAAGGACAAAGACAGATCCTAGTGAAAAGCAGTTTCAGGTGCTGTGTGTACTCCTGTAGTTCTTCCTCAGTTGTTGCAGCTTCACAGTTGGCATTTTCCTGAGGAACTTGTGGCTGGTTTTCTGTCTCTCCCTGCTGCAGGGAAAACCATGTGAGTGAGAAGGGGATTAGCTCAGGTGGTGCCCAATGGCCTGGATGGGCTGATCCGAACTTGTGATGTTATCCCCTCAACAGATAGGCTTGGCTAAAATGAACAAAAGCCAGAGCTCCCCCTGCTCTGACATCCCTCTGCAGCCCTCGGGTCCCTCCAGTTATAGCAAGACTGCTTTAAAACAGAAATCTGCTTAAAACTGTGCTTACAGAGGGAATATATCCCTTTAATCTCGCAGAGGTGCTGTGTTCCCAGGGCCACTGCCAGCCCAGGCAAGGCTGTATGTGCACACACACAGACAGAGTTTTTTAAGTGGTTACAATGAGAAACAAAGTCCATGGGCAATGCATCCTGCAGTGGCCGTCCTTCTCCAGGGCTTGGTGTTCCTGGCAAAGCTTACATAAAATGAAAATGCCTATAATTTTCTAAAATTCCTTAATCCTGCTTATTTTCTCTCTTTCCCTGAGAGATCGGAAGCCACAGTGGTCTCCTCAAGCCCACCCACTAATTACAAGACATGAGCTCAACCCACTGCCGGCCAGAAACAACATCACAGGACCAAACACCAGGAACCAACACTGAGCACTCGCAGCAAACTGCCTGAAGGCGAGTCACCAAGAGCTTGGCAGTGATACACCAGCTGAATCAAAGAAAGAAAGAAAGGAAGAATGAAAATATCCTATTTTTCTTCCTCCTGTATTAATCCTGCCTTTCCTGGAGCCACTGACCAGCTACTCTGATGTCTGCATCCCACTTGTCTATCTCACCCCAGGATGCTCTTTAGTCTCTGTTTGACTGCCAGTTTTTTTCCAAATTATCTTTCAAATTTGCTTGAAAAGGTCAACCCCTCCAGCAGTGCTGGGGAGAATGGGAGTTTCTAGCAGGAGGGTAGCATTTAGCAGAAAAAAAAAATCTCTCCAGAGAAATCAGATCAGACAGAGAAGCCAGGCTAAAAATAAAGCCTGAGCTCACAGAAGGGTTGTACAATGGGAACAGAGGCTATGGTGCATCCCTGGTTTTATTCTTAGCAGGCACAACTGGAGAGATGGGTATCAATTTACTGGCATAGATCAGTACAGTTCATGGAAGGATGTTGTGTTTTCTTTAATTTCTGTGTTCACATTCACAGTTCTACAGCAATTTGGGTTCCTTAAATCCTAAATCTTTCCTGTTTGCAGTGGCTTGTGATTACAGCTTGTCTAGTCTACCTTGATTTCTTGGACTGCTTCCCTCCTCCTGCTTTCCCCATTTGTAAGAAACAGGCATGTTCAGCTTCCTGCACCCAAAAAAAGCCAGAGGCAAGTCCCATTGCTGTCAGAAGGCTTATCCCTACACCAAACTCTTACTCTGCTCAGGATTTCCCTATGCTCTGGCATAAGTTAGGAGCAATATCCCAAATTCTGCTGCTTGGTGATGTGTGAAATCATGAGGGTCGGTGGGATCCCGGGTGGGGGATGTTCCCCGAAGTGCAGGGGGGCTGCTGTGCCTGAGCCCGGAGCTGGGAGAGTGGGAGTGGAAATGGGAGTGTAGGAGTGAGAGTGGGAGTATCAGCGTAGCCGTGTGGAATTGGGAGTACAGGAGTGCGAGTGTGGAAGTGGGACCTATGAGTGGGAGTGTAGGAGTTGAAGTGTGGAAGTGTCAGTGTAGGAATGGGAGTGGGAGCGTGGAAGTGGGACTGGGAGCGGGAGTGTGTCAGGGCACGGCACCGCAGCTCGTTTCTGGGGCTGCAGTGCCACCTGCTGTCACCGCCGCCGGCTCCCTGGGCACATCCCACGGAGGGAGGGACACGCTAGGGACATGCCGTGTCTCTGCCTCCCCATTGTTTGGAAAAAAAAAAAAAAAGCAAGAAAAAGCCAGTGGGAGAAAAGCA
>JAOXXN010000065.1:59282562-59310459 GCA_026770055.1 Myrmophylax atrothorax
GGGCTGCAGTGCCACCTGCTGTCGCCTCGTCCTGGTGCTGGGGACCCCACCGGCTCCTTGGGCACCCTGGCCTTGGGCACACGTCAGGGAGAAACCAGCATCTCTGCCTCCCTCCACTCCATCCTAAGGATCGGGGCAGAATTCCTCGGAAAAAATCAAGTTGAGCAAGGAAAAGGCAGCGCTGGGGCAAAGGGATGGAGTGAGATGCGCCCATGGGGCTGGGCTGGGCTCCTGGGGCACGGGGATGTCCCCACACTGTCACAGCACTCCAGGTGGACCCAGGTACCCTGCAGGCATCGTCTTTTATTTCCTTCTGGACAGTCAGACGTGGTGTCTTGCCTCCTTCTGTGCTTAAGTGTGTCCTTTAGGAGCTTTATCCAGCGTTATCCCGAATTATCACTACTCCTCACTGGCTCTGCAAACCCCCTGGATTTTCCCCCATGTCCATGTGCTGATGTGGTCAAGAGCAGCTGTCCAGTCCCACCTCTCCAATTCAAACTCTTCTTAGCCTAAAAATCTAAGTGTCACTTCCTGGGTTACCTATCATCAAAAAGGGGAAATTTAGATTAGATGTTTTGAGGAAATTCTCGACTCTGATGGTGGTGAGGCCCTGACACAGATTGCCCAGAGAAGCTGTGGCTGCCCCATCCCTGGAAGTGTTCAAGGCCAGGCTGGATGGGGCTCTGAGCAACCTGGGATACTGGAAGGTGTCCCTGCCTATGGCAGGGAGGTTGGAACTGGATGATCTTTAAGGTCTTCCAGTCCATACTCTTCTTTGATTCTATGATCGTTATCATTAACCTCTCAGTGAGGAGGGGCCTTGCAGAAAAGCCCAAAGGAGTTGCCATTACCTCCATTTGTGTTGAAAAAAGGATACAAACCCAAAGAAAAGTAACCAAAAAGAAAAAGAAAAAGGAAACCAACAAAAAACCTCCACACCGGAGCAGGGAGATCCTAGCTGCTGAAAATTAAGCATTAGGGGGAAAAAAATGCTCTGGAAAGCCAGATCAAGACCGGCTGGGCAGCTTTCAGAAACAACAACAAATAAGTTTGGAGGAAACCAGATACTCGCCGTAAAAATTTGCAGTTCTTTGTGGAAGAAGCGTTTCCATGGGAAAGCTCTGTTTACCCATCACTTGTCCAGAGCCAGGACGCTGTGCAGCTGGGCAGGCAATACCCAGAGGGGAGGAGGTGAGAATGCAGCCACAGCAAATCTGGGAGACAGCACTGAGACCTTTTTGCCTTTTTATCTTCTACCTATGTGGGTTAGGGTATAAAATTCATTTGGCTTCTCATGGGCAACCTGCTTTTGGGAAGAGGGACTGCGAGGGCTGGACCCTGAGCAAGCTGCAGGGTGAAGGCTGAAGCTGCACAAGGGTGTGACTGAGGATTGGGATGCAGTGGGACCAGAGGAGGAACCTCATGAGGTTTTTTTTTTTAGGAGAAACCTACTGGAAAAGGTCACCAGCCTTAGTATGGTGTCCCGAAGTGTGTGGACAGAAGCATGGGTATTTTGGGAGGAAAACTCCCCACATTGAAAGCTCAGACTCACACTCGAATGACCTATTTTTTATTTTTTTTCCCCAATGAAGACGCAAAGCAGCAGTGCATTTCCCCCAGCCCTCCACCAGCCCATCCCAGGATCCAGCCGGGACCCTGCTGGGTGCAGCTTTGGAGCCAGGGAGGTGCCAACTGCCTCCGACTCCACGTTTTCTTCCAGCGCCGCTGGGACCAGTGGGGGAGCCGCGGAAGGGAGAGGCTGGATTCGAAACCCACCACTTGGACCCAGACAAAATGAAACGGGGAAAGTCAAAACAAGGGGAAACTTGGCGGCGGCTGCTTCTTTCACAGTCTCTCTGCATTGGGTCATAAGAAACCAGCCCACGAAGAGGGACTGGTTTACTGTTTGCTGTGCCGTGTCCTGGGGAGCCAGGGAAAGGAGCCAAGGAGAGACCGGATCTTGGAAAGCAGCTCGTGCCCTCTGCCAGCGCCTGCTGCCAGAGGTGGGAAACAGGGAAAGTCATGCTCCACATGACTCCACACCTCCTCTGCCTCTGGTGAGGGGTGGCCTGGAGGAGCTTGTGGACTGCTGGTCTGCACCCCCATTTCAGCACTCATGCTGATTTGGGTGTCTTAATCCTGCACAGGAAAAGGGATCTGGGGCCTTCACCATCCTTTGAACCTCTGACTGTTAGGGTTGGTGCATCACATGCTGGTCTTGGCCTCATCCCTCTCTTCCTTGTCCCATCACTGTGTGCTTCCTGGCTCAGTGGGAGCCCTTTCCAGCTGCTCCACAGCCCAGCACCCTCAATGTGCTCGGTGGGGACTGTCCCTTGCTCTGTGCATCTCCGGCTCTGGTTTTAGTCTGAGCCTGTCCACAGCAGCTGCACTGTTGTCATTTATGAGGCTGTGCTGACAAATACCAGCCTAGTCCCTGCTGTGGACATGCCTTGATCCTCCCCCACACCCATCTGCATGCTCAAGTGTGTGTTTGGGACTCACCTGTCATTCAGGCTCTGTCTGGTCCTTGTCCCTGTCCTCTTCTCCACCTCTCCTTTTCCCCTGAAGACAGTAAGTGCCTCTTCAGCGTGCCCATTTCCAATGTTTCATCTCAACAGGCCAAGCATTCACTCTGTGCCAAACTGGCAGGCGGCTTGCTTTCCTGGCACGTGGCCTCCTTGGCTTTCCATCCAGACTGATTTCTTTAATTTTTATGGTTTTATTTTTCCCCATCTTTAAAATTCACCCTTGGTTTTCATTAAGTGGCCGTAGACTTCCAGCCCTTGGGCTTCCAAGAGAGGGAAAAGGGAGGTCTGGCATGGTGGGTCTGGTGGCAACGGTGCCTCAACCCAGTGTGGGGTGACACAGCTCATCTTGCTTTTGAGAGAGGGGAAGTGCTCTGAGTCAGGGGCCAAGAGGTGGCCAAAGTGCTTTCTCTTACTCCTGCGTGCTCCCAGACTCCCTGCAGCTCCTGGGTCCCACCATGGAAATGCCATCTTGAGGAGCCAGTGCTGATGCCAGGATGAGGGAAACATTGCTAGTAAAAGGTGATGGGGGCCAGTTCACAGCCCTGAGCAACGGGAAAGATGGGGGGGACCACAAAGAAAAAGCAAATGTTTGAATGTCCCACACAGGGCCTCTGTCCTGGAGGGAGTTTGACCCTCCTTGGAAAGAAGGTGCTCATGTAGAGGAGCCCCACGGTCAGCTTGAGAAAGCAGAGGCCAGTGCCTGCCTGGCTGTGGCTTCCTGGGAGGAGATTTAAACCCATCTCCTCATGGCCCCTTGTCCACCTCCATGGGGTTTGTGCCCCCCATGCTCCCTGTCCATGAGGGCCAGCCAGGGGTAGAGTCTGTCCTGTACATCCTTCCTTCTGTGACCTAATTCCTTCAGGCAAAAAACCCCAAAGAAATTATTTCTTTTCCCCTACTGATTCCATATGACCTGGGCCCGAGGGGCTGAAGGGTTTCAGGGAAGGTGGACCAACAAATGGGTTTTCATGGTTTGATTTTCAGTGGTGTCATCTTTGGATATAAATGTTGGAGCAAGGGAGTGGCTCTGGATTGGCAGGATTTGCAGAGCCAGACTAGGGCAGTTCCCATGATAACCAGGGTTTGGTTCCTGCCAGGAAGGACATCACTGATTGGGGTGTGCAGGAGACACACCTTCTCCCCCTGTCTTGGTTTGAGCAGATGTGGTCTCTGCCTCAGACACCCTTGGGCCAGCACAGAGGTGGGTTGGAGGGATGAGCAACTTCTTCTGGGAGCTGAGAAAGGTTTTGGATGGGGCACCTGCTCCTGGGACAGCATCTGCAGCCTGGTCCTGGGTACTCAACATGTTTGCCCCCAGGGGATATGTGGCAGTGGTGGGCAGCAGGCTGCTGTCATCACTGCCACCCAAAGAGCTCCTGGGAATCCCAGCTTACACTCTCTCCATCCTTCCACACATCTGGGAGAGAAGGCGGTGAGAGGAGAGGCCGACTCTGCTCCAGGGCTGAGCCCCACAACTGCAAAACTGAGCCCTACATGTCCTACAGGCTTTGCCAGACCCCAAAATATCCCAGCCCCTCCACCCTGGTGCTGTTCTTTCATTTTATTTTTAGATCTGTTGCTCCCTTTAGCTCTTTTCTATTTGTTTTTGGTTCTTATTATTCCTGGCTTCCCTCAGTGTTTTGGTTTCCCTCCTCAGCCCTCATCCGGATGTTTATTCTCGCTGCTTGTTTTCATACTTTCCCAAGGTGCCTCCTGGTTGTAGCTGGGCAGAGTCTGTGTTTGGACTGGGCAGGAGCTCTCACGTACCTGGGTTGGGACCAGACCATCACCTGGAGAAACCAGGCTGGTGCAGGAGAGAAGATTTGGGCACTGTGTTTGGTCCCTTTAGGAATATGGCTGGGATACAAATGGGGCAGCTCCTTCAGCAGAAGAGCTGGCAGCAGAGTGAAGAAGGTGAGGAGAAAAGGATTCAACCCATCTCTGAGGAACTCAAAGGGACAAACACAGTGATGTACCCAAGGTCATGCAGAGGGTCTCCAGCAGCCCTGGGAGCTGCTTTATCCATGCCTCCATGTGACCTGGTTGGCAGCATGGTTGTGTCTTGGGTTATCTTGAAAACCAGGCTTGGCCAGTCAGTGCCTCTGCCTACTAAAACTTAAAAGGTTTTCTTTTTGCCTCATTTTAGGATAAATACAACCAAAGCTGGCTCTGTTCCTTCTGTGCCCATCACTCTCCCATAAACCTTGTGCCTGGATGTCTCTGCATCTGCTCCCCACTCACCCAGAAATGATTCTCAAGCATTTTTGGAGCTCCAGCTAAGACACATCCCCATGGATCAGCTGGGAAGAGCCTTTGCTTCATGGCTCTACAGGCTCAGAATACATCCATTACTGAAGTCTCTCATTTACCTCATTTTGGAGGGATGGATTGAGAGGTGCATCTGGGCAGAGAGGTGGGTGCTAACTGTGCGCTCCTTGTGGGAATGAGGCTTTGCTCTCACCTACAGCCAGCAGGGTTAAAATACCCATCCTCAGCCCTGGCTACCGCTCCAGTTTCTGTCTAATTGTGAGGGGAAATGAGATAGTGTGGAAAAGGCACTGCAATATCTCATGTCAGAGAACTGTGGTGGCTCTGGGTGTTTCATTGTACCTCCACATATCCCACAGCCCCACCACAGCTGCTGAGTTGCAGCTAAACACAAGCACATGCTGCAGTTGCTTCCAGAAATGTCCTGGCTCGTCTTGTTAAATTATTCATTCCAGTGCAAGGGCACAGATTTTTATTTATTTTATTCTTTCGGCAGTCATCCATGTTCCTCTTCCCATCCTACAGCCTTTTTGATGGTGAGGTGCCAACCCCTCTGGGCACACTGGGGACACCTCCCAGCAGGGAGATGCTCCCACATCATGGATGGAATGAGGACATTCTTTGATCTGTAGGTATTTATTTGAAGAACCACTCAGTCATGAGACCCATGCAACAGTCTGCAGCAGCCTTCCACGTTTTTTGGTACAGTTACAGTGAAATTTGCATCTGAGACTTTAAAAGGATGGTCTGGAGCTCTGCACGTGGGTACAGGGGCTTTTTATTGCTCAGCTTCAAAGAGGTTCAATAACAGGAATGAGCATTCAGGTAGGGAAAAGTTCTTTCTTTCCATGTATAAAACTGTGCCAGAGGACACACAGGCATCCCTGCACACACAGAGTTACAGGGCTCTGGGGAGACTTAAAATGGAGCAGGCTGAGGATTTTGCATCAAAAGTAGTGTTATTTTTGGATGGAAAAGTCAGCTGACACAATAGCCTGAGCCATCAGGATCCTTTAACTTTGCAGGGGGAGAAATCAAAATGAAAATTTGTTGAAATGAACCAAAACATGTAAATTTTTGGTTGGCTTGAGGTCCAAGTTCAGCTGCCTGGAGGCTTCATGAGATCTGGGGTGCAGGTTCTGTGGACGTTGTGTCCTTACGTGGGTTGGACCCAACACCAGGCCCCATCTCTCCACAGGTAGCAGCTGCTCTTGGACCATGTACAGGGATGGGAGCCCCACCCAAGGGCTGCCAAGGCCAGGGTGGTCCCCAGTGGGTCTGTCCCCAAGGGCTGGGGCTCACAAGGGTCACTCTCCAGTCTGAATTTGATTCAGCAGAATGAATGTAAATGTCTCACTTCACAGGCACTGAGTCACATCCTTCCTGCATCAAAACTTGGCAATAAATCTGAGCTTTCCCTGTGTATGTTTTGTTTCTGGATTTTTTTATTCTACAGGCAAAGCTGATATTTCGTAGCTTGCTCACTGCTTGGGGTGAAAGCAAGTGTTGGAAAATAATGGGAAAATATCGTTCATGTTTTCATGTGGTGAAATTTGGGTGTTTTGCATTCAGAAATAGAGCTCAGCCACCTCCAGAAAATAACATACAGTGCAGAACATCTCCAATAGGCTCACAGACATCCTTCCCTGCCCTTCCTCAGGACAAAAAGGGCTCATTTGTCTGATTGCCTGGTGTCTCTGGCATTTCTTTTGATACCTGGCATATGGGCACGCCTGCATATGCTGATGTAGATACTTTGTCCTTATCCCTGGGTGGGAAACCATCAATTGCCATCATTCATAGCAGCTGAGGGCTATGGACATACTTGCATAGGAGTATCTCTCAAAAGCCTTGGGAGCCTAACCTTTTCTTCCTCTGATTTTCAACCCACCACTGTGGGCTTCAGCCCCTAAAAGGACATCTCTGCATGGCAACTGCATGGACACAGCTCTCTTTGCTCCAAACAGGCTCAAACTCAAGCTCAAGCAAAATTTGGCTTTTCTGTAGAAAGCTGATGGTGTCCTGAGTGGTCCATGAGCTGACGCGCAAGCCTGGAGCAGTCCATCCAGGTACCACTGTTCTCCTGGAGCTGGTACCCACCAGTGCCCTGGTGCTTCCACCCACAGACCCAGCAGCATCTCTGCTCCTGGACACAGCAGGGACACCACATCTCCTCTGTCAATTTTTACTGCTTATGCTAAAATATTTCAAACAAAATTTTCCAGGAGAGGCTGGCACTGGTGGGGGAGGCAGACTCCTTCCCTGTCTCCACACCGCACCATACCCCACCACAGCCCCCTCCGTGGCTGTTTCCCATCCATAAGGAAGACCCACACATGCCTGTAGATGCTTCATGGACTTCTCATGTCCTGCCTGCACTGTCCTGCACAGGAGAGAGTGAGCCAGGGCAGGGCTGAGGTCAGGGCCAGCCATCCTCCTCCCAGGCTGTTTCACTGAGTGGAAACAAACCAAAGGAAGCAATTCCCGGAGCCCTGTGCCAGCCGTGTTTGCTGAGGCTGGAGAAGCAATGGGGCAGGGACTGGCTCTTCCTGCAGGCACAGTGGGGCTCTGGTCTGGTGAGGTGAGGAGTGTGGAGGCAGTGCCAGACTCCATGGAAAAAATGCAAATGAAGTTCCTAAGAGGAGTGGTGGTGCTAGAAGGGGGCCTGGCAGCCCGTCCCAGCTGTGGTGTGGGTGAGTTGGATGGTGTTACAACACCCAGGCTCGGCTCCACACTTTCATTTTGACCCTTCTTAGCTGCAAAGAGAAAGAAAAATTACTCCTTATCGGCCCCTTCCATCTCAATGCTGATGCTTTCCCTGCCCCTTTCAACATTCCCACATTTTTATCTTCCACCAGTAACTGTTTGCTGAGACCCCCAGGACCGTTCACACCCCTTTGCTCCAGTTTTACCTGGATAACCCTTCCTGGAAAGCTGGGAATGGAACAGACTCCTGCCAGTTTTCTGTAACTGCAGTAAATCAGGGCCAAACCACTGGCTCAGGCTTTGCTCTGGATCCAAATCAGCTCTAACCCCTCTGCCCGCCCTGCCCGAGCTCAGCTCAGGGATGCAAGTCTGGGTGACCCTTATCTTGGGAGGCCCTTGCGGGGACAGCCGCGGCTTTCCCAGAAGGGGACGGGGATTAGCCCTTCCCTGGCCGGCTGTTTCCACAGGGAAGCAGCTGCCAGCCGACGTGGTCCCCTCTGTGCGAGCCCGGGCTGTTTCCCCCCGTGTTCCATGAGCAGCCCCCCTGTCCCGGGGGGCTCAGCCCGATGCTCTCACCTACCCCTGAGTCAGCTCCCGCCGCCGCTGCCGGGAACCACAGCGTCCTTTGCTGACTGCAGGGAAATTATTTTAATTACTGGGGGTTTTGGCAAGCCTGGGAGACAACAGTGGCCCTGCTGTGCTGCCTCCGGGCTGGACCATGTGCTTCGGGCATTTCCTTAGGCTGGGACGTGCCTGGAGGGTTTCTGGGATCTGTTCCCAGCACAGGGTATGGGGACAAATGTGCAGGGCAGGACCAGCGGCTGGAGGCTGCCTGGGGTGGGGAGTGCAGTTGGGCTGAGACATCCCATGACAGGCCTGGAATGCTCCCTCTGCAGCTTTCTGGGCAGGAGAGCCCAAGAGTGAGTCTTGGTGAGAGGGGGCTCCACTGACAGCAGGAGACAGGACATGTGCTGTCGGGGCTGGATGTACCCAGGCTGATGCTACAGGGCTGACCAGGTGCCAGGGACCACACTGAGAGCTGACACCCAGACCTGGGGATTTGCCCTCAGAGCAGGCTCACAGAGACTTTCTGTTTTTTCAAGAAACTGTTCTCTTGTAATTTTCAGTAGATACACTCTATTTTGGAAAGCCTTTTTTGCCCTGTGCTGGAATGATGCTCAGGTTGAAGAGAGGGGAGTCCCAGAGACAGTCAGCATGGAATTGGCCAGAGTCATACCTGATGGCACCTAAACCGTGGGGTGGCAGCTTTGCCTCCAGCACAGTTGCAAACACCCAGCAGCAGCCACAGCACCAGCCAAGACACAAACTTTATCCCACATTCTCTCCTTCCTATTGGCCCTGTTCCCTAAGCCAAGGCTTAGGGCAGCAGGTCTGTGTGCTGGGTCAAACTGGTGCAGACTGGTGTGGCATCACAGACCAGTCTGAGGAGCTTCACTTGAATGGGAACTGTACAGGACACACAGGAGAGGTATCAGTGACAGTGTCATTCCACAGCAGGGAATATTTGCCCCCTCAAGGCACAGCCACCACCTCCCAGCATCTCTGGGGCCAAAGGCTGCTCTGATTTTGCCACCGTATAAATGAGACAGGAGGGAGAAAATGAAATTCCCTGTATCTCTGACAAATCCTTCTTCGACAGATGAGCTCTGACCTACTTTGCAATGAAGACAGATGTTTAAATTTATGGATGCAAATGCATTTCCATCAGATCTGTGAAGAAATGTTATATTGCTTCTCATCTATGTGGTCTCTTGGGCAGAGGAGGTGGATTTCACATGAAAATATCATTTGGAGTTCAATCCTAAAGGTTTTTAAAGGAAAGGAAAACATGAGAACATGCTGTGCCTTTTCAAAGGCAATTCCAATGGTACAAAACAAGGAATGTTTGAGAGATAACATTTATATCAAGCTGAAAACTGCTGCTAAGAAAGAATTCCTAACCTGACTTTTCAGAGGGTCACATTTACACATCTTTTGGCTTGGCACTGGCTATGACTTCCCTGGGATTTCACACTTGTTGATATCCAACAGCAGTTTCATGGTACAGGACAGAATTTAGCAAATACTTCCTCATTCTCTCAATAAATTCCTTTTTCAACCATGCCAAGTGGCAGAGCAGCATACCCAGGACTCCCCTCCCAAAGCAGTGATGGTGCTGTGTGTTTTCCAGTTCTGCATCTGGAAAACAAGGACTGTTTTCCTTTCAACCACCTATGCAGGTTTTACTCCTCCAAAGTAACTCACATGGTAATATAAGTTTGCAAGAACACCTTGAAAAAGGTGTTCTGAATGTAAATCAGCCAGACCCCACTAACTGTGTTTGATGTGGCACTTGATTTGTGGGCATTTAATTTGCAGGTTTTACTGCTGTTGAAGCTGTTGTGGTTTCTAAACTATAAGGCAAACCATGCCACTGTAAAAGAAAGACAAAGTGAAATATAGGAAAACACATACAAATCCTTCATCTTCCTATTTATGTTCAGATTTTAAGATACTTGTTCATTGCCCATACTTTCCAAATTGAAAAAGACATACAGGTCCTTGTATTTGATATCAGAAGATACTGTCAGGGGCTGAAATACTGAACTGTGTGTCATCAGGATATATAGGCTTGAAACAAGATACTCAGAAAGATTTAAGACACAGATTGTGTACAGATTTGTAGTCTGGGAGATGTTTGATGCTGTGTGATGCCTGGGAAGCTCTGCCTTTCAGGAAAGTGCCACTCAGGCACCAATTTATCTGTCAGATTAGCCCAAATCTTTTCCTGATGGAGACAGTAAAGCATGTGCCTGGTGAACCAAGAGTAGAGGAAAATGCTTGACTTTGCTGTTGTCCAGGTTCAACAGGAGGGAAGATATTCCTCTCCTGTCCCCCAGGAATCCATTACCCTACAGCTTATAGTTTGCTGGCAAGGATGCTTTCCTGGGAGGGATGAATTTGAAGTTCTTGGAGCTGCAGTGGGTCAGGATATGTATAACTCCTCTTCTTTTTGGGTAGTCTTTTATGAACATAAACCACCTGTAATTACATTTAATGAGGACATTGATCCTGTCCAGATATTAAAATGCCAAGGGCACACCTGGTGACATATGAATCACCTGGTTACCCTTCTCCATGGGAGAGGACTTGGCCAGGGCAGATGTGGACAGCAGTGCAAGCATGAAGGATTTTCTGTTCCAATCAGGGTGGACAGGAATTTGGACCCCTCTGAGAGGCTGCTGAGCTTACATAGGTTTTCACTGGAATTCTGGGTTTACTTGCCTAAAGCTTGTCCAAGGCACACTCCAGTTCTCTCCATTCCTTTGAGAACAGCTGCTTTTCCTGCCAGCCCACTTGCCACAGGAGGATCGAGGGGTACAAGGATCACAAGCCAGAGCATGCACTTGCTTGCCCAACAGCTGATCTGCTTTTCCCTGAGTGTATCATTTGGTTTGACACAAGGCTCATGATCCTTGTGTGACAACACAACTGATGTCAGAGGACTGGCTGCGCTCCCCTCCCGTGGCTGCTCACCTGGAAGGATCCTTGTCCCTCCACAGCAGCTTTTCTGGGCACACCTGAGCCTTAAGAATATCAGCTGCCCCCAACCTCATCCCAAAATACTCCCCAGCCATCAGCACTCCAGCCTGCCCCCTACAACCCTGTCCCTGCGGTGACACTGGCACTGGTGATGGCAGGATAGCGAGGTTTCCACAAGGTGGCATCAAAAGACTTGGACTTCCTCTTCCAGAGCTCAGATCCCGCAGGATTTGGGGCTTTTGTGGAATGGTTTGGCATCAGCTGCAGCCAGTGACATCTCTGGGGAGTGGGAAGAGGGGATGCTGTGTAGTGTGATTTTTGTCAGGGATTTGTCCTGCAAGTATTAGACTATCCTGTCATCCACCACTGCCTTCCTGGGGTCTGCAGAGGTGTTTGACCACCAAATCTCATCACAGAAGAGCCAACACAGACAGCAAACAGTTGGGAGAATCACTAAGGAAATAAATGTGCTCCCCTCCATGCAAGCAACTGAGGCAAAGGGATCAGCAGGGAGGGAGGGAGTTGGCAGTGGGGAATGGCAGCAGGTACCAAAAGCACTAGGAAGGAATAACCTCCTAGCTTGACCCACGGCTGCTATATCTGGATGAAGCAGGTTTGTCTTTTACAGGGCAGCAAAGCCAGAGGGAAATCTCAGGGGGTGGGAAACACCAAACACAACTTATGTGGCCCCAGAGATCCTTCTTCTTATACAGCTCTAGCATAGCCCTGTGGTTTTATTCACCAGGCTGGAAGAAGAAGTTTGCCAGTCCTTGTCCCACAGATGTCATTCCTAGGGTATTCCTGGATCAGGTCCCACCCCAGCAGGAGCAGTGCCCCATCCCAGGAGCAGTACCCCGTTATCCTATGGACACGGCTCCATGTGCTTTGGCTGAACTGTTTGTCCAAGCTCCTGCTAAGATTTGTGGATGTGGCACCCAGTCCTACAGCACGCTGAGGCTGCCCTGGGAGAGCCCTGACCTGGCAGTGCTTGGCACTGAGCTGGGAACTCCATCAGAAGGATGGGATCCGACCCTGAGTAAGCAAATTTGAGCGAGCACAAAACACGGCCCTGTGGTTTGCCGTCTTCAGACTGTTTTGGCAAGAGTCAAACTCCAGTGGGACTGTTAAACGATCGCAGCCCTTGGAGAAATTACAAGTCAAACCAAAAAAAATGACAAGTCGGTGACCTTGTCCTTTCAAAAGAAGCAGAAAGGGGGGGATCAGAGGGAGTCTGTGTCCCACAGCCAGTGGTCAGACGTGGGGTAAAGCAGATAGCAGAGGCCAGGCAGAGTTACTGCGGGCTCTGACGAGATGCAGTGCAGGAGGCTGGAATTCGGACAATGTTAAACATTGGCTTGTCCAGTCCTGCCATAATAATGACTGTGTTCTTCCACCAGGGCCGGGAAGAAGCTGCCCTGTGGATCAGCAGAGGAGTCTTGGTTTGATGTGTACGAATGCCTTGGTTTGATGTGCACAAATGTTTTTATACTAAAAAAAGTTGTCATAATAATTGAATAATTAAAAAGGGTCATAATTTAGACTGCGGGAGCTGAGCCCGTCGGTGCCCGCGGCCGCCCCGCCCCGCCCCGAGCGCCGGTGGCTCCCGAATCTCACACGGTGGAGCTGTTGCTCCGCCGGCACCGCCCGGACCGGCCCTGCACAGGCAAGGATTGACTTTTCTTTCCAACACTTGCGCTTTGGCTGAGTAGTGGCTGGTTGGGACACGGCATCAAGCACGGGTGCACCCCCACCCCCCGCGTCCCGCAAATTGAAAGGTTGTTTTGCTCCCGAGGAGCCAGGGGCTGAGTCAAGGTGAGCAGCTTTAATTAGGCAAAGAAAGGCTGAAGGGGGAGCTGGAAGCCAGGTCCTTACCCAGAATTTTACTTCAGGTATACATGAAGCTGTTGGAGTGAATCCAGAAGAAGCCAGGAAGATGCTCAGAGGGCTGGAGCACCTCTCCTATAAAGACAGGCTGAGAGAGGTGGGATTGTTCAGCACAGAGAAGACAGGGATCTGGGGAGACTTTAGAGGACCTTCTGGTACCTAAAGGGGCTACAAGACAGCAGGAGAGGAACTTCTTACAAGGGTCTGGATAGACAGGACAATGAGAAATGGCTTTAAACTGACAGAAGGCAGGTTTACTTTGGATATTAGGAAGAAATTCTTTGCTGTGAGGGTGGTGAGGCCCTGGCACAGGTTACCCAGAGAAGTTGTGGATGCCCCATCCATGTGAGTGTTTAAGGCAGATCAGATGGGGCTGAGCAACCTGGTCTGGTGGCAGGTGTCCCTGCCCATGGCAGGGAGGTTGGAATGAGATATTCATCAAGGAGCCTTCCAACCCAACCCATTCTACCATTCTATGATACTTCTATACTTGTCAAGGGGGAAATAAAATTTGAAAAATCCAAACAGTTCCATCTTCTCCTCTGACAGGTGCCCTGGCCATGGTGTCCCCTGCCAGAGCACAGGGACCCACAGCTCCTGCCACCTGACCCTGCTGCCACCTCTCCTGGGCCAGCCCTGTTGTGGCTCAGGATGGATAAGGAGGGTGTTTCCGTGGCTGACCCATGCAGGGGTGATTGGTGCCAGCTAGGTGAGCCCTGCCTTGACACTGAGACAGCTTGAGAGCCTGACACTGCACATGGGGACACAGACACAGCTCTGTTCATCCATATCTCCTGCGGCCTATTCCATGGCCACACCACCACCATCACACACATCTGTGGTCCTCACTCACAGGTTCATGCTCTCCTGGAGTTGGAGTGTCCTGGACCTCATTTCTCCCTGCCACCCTCAGCACATCTGAGGTCTTGCTCCTTTGCAGCCACAGAGATTCGTGGCTGCAGTGAGTAGGCTGGGGATCAATGGCACCTTTAAATAGCCCAGTCCAAAGCCTCTCTAAGCAGCTGGCTCCGCCAAGCAGCAATAGCACAGCCTGGCTGTAAGTTTTTCTATCCAAACATTTAATGTTAGCATTACCAGATAAGCTCTTCTCTTCCTTCCCAAGTTAAGGAGGAAGACAATATGTGTTCCATGAGGAAGGCACTGCTGGTATCCACCTACACTACAGCTTTCATGGGGGAGGGTCTTTGCAGCCCTGGCACCACACTCCTGCACACCCTGAGTCCACACTGAGCATTGGTATGTGCTGAACTCTCCCAGGCACTGATGGAGAGGCTGCCCTGGGAAGCCAATGGAGCATAAGATTGTGCTAAGTGCTTTCCTGGCTTGGGGCTTGTATTTACTAATAATCGTAGTTAATCTCTGTCTCATACAAGCCAGCCTGTACACACATCTTCTTTAAGCTTTTTAAGATATGCTTTTGTTTACTGCAACCACCTCTGAGCCATCATATTATCACAAATGGCCTGTGAATAATCAGTTATATGCTATTAATGTTGTATGGCAATGTTCAGTGACAAAGGAGCAACAGAAATCTGCTGGTCTTCAAAGGAAAGCCTCAAATAACCCCAAGCAAGTCCAAGTGTTTTCAGCCTGCTGCCAAGGTTATGAATATTGCAGATATTACACGCCTTTGTATGGTATTTGTTAAATATTTAAGATCAGGGAAGAGATTTTAGCCTAAATGGCTGCCTGAAGTTGCAGCATTAGAGATTTGCAAAATTATTGCTGGAACCCACAGACAAACACAGGGTTGCTTTCAGATCCAGCCTCCTGGTATTTGATGTCTGATTAGACAGCCATTTCCCATAGACTTAATATAGGTTACAGCTCATCCTTCCTGGAGTTGTGAAGACACAGAAGAAGGAAGAAGAACTGGTGAGTGGACAGGAAAGAGTCCTGTTGTGCCAAGAAAACCCAAGTATTCTTGGGCATGGTCTTAAATGAATTTTTACATTGTGCAGAAGCTGGTTATAGTCTGAGGGTTTTTTTGAAGTGTCCTCAGAATTCCCTGAACTGGTATAGAGGAAACTTCATTTTTGAAGAATCACAGAACTGTTAAGGTTGGAAAAGACCCCTGAGATCATCAGCCAACTGATAACCCAGCACCTTGTCCCCAGGTGCCACATCCACACACCTTTTGAACACTTCCAGGGATGATGACTCCACCACTGCCCTGGGCAGTCTGTTCCAATGCCTGACCACTCCTTCAGTGAAGAAATTTTTCTTAATATCCAATCTAAACCTTCCCTGGCACAACTTGAGGCCATTTCCTCTTCTCCTGTCACTTGTTACCTGGGAGAAGATACCGACCCCCACCTGGCTACAACCTTCTTTCAGGGAGTTGTAGAGAGGGATGAGATTCTCCATGAGCCTCCTTTTCTTCAGGCTGAACAACCCCTTCACTGTCCTCTGGACCAAACTTATTGCCCTCCCACTCCTCTCCCACGCTTCTTGCTGTCTGTCTTGCTGTCTCTCTGGTCAATGCTGTCCCTTGGTCTTTCCTGCAAAAGCCAGGCAGGAACCACTCAACCCCAGCAGCACCCTGGAAAAGAGCTGCAGGATGGTGCTAAACCAAGACCAAGCCTGTGTTTAACAGGTTTTTGTAGAATCACAGAAATACATAGCTTGGATTGGAAGGGACCTTTAAAGTCCAATCCCCCTGCAGTGAGCAGGAATACCTTGAACTACACCAGGTTGCTGAGAGCCCAATCCAACTCCACCCTGAATGTTTCCAGGGATGGGTCATCCACCACCTCTGTAGGTAGCCTGCATCAGTGCCTCATCACCCTCATAATTACAAGTTTCTTCCCTATATCCAGACTGAATATACCCTCCTTTAGTTTAAAACCTTTACATCTTGTCCTATTGGCTTTTGAAAATCTGCCCCCATTAATATTTGAGGTATTACATTCAACAGCAGTGGAAGCCTCATCCTTGGATGGGTTTTACAGAAAGATCTTGTGCACAGGATCCACTGAGGCCTTGGCTGACTGGTGGGGCACCTTCACAGCTTCACGTTGGGGTTTCAGGTGTGAGGGTTTCTGCCAACACCCAGGGGATTTTCACACGTGCTCAGGAGCAGGCAGGAAAAATAAACTCTCTCTGGCAACTCCGTATGGTTTTGTCTTTCCCATCAGCCATCTCCTGGGAAATGGGCTTTTTCCTCTGCCACCTGCAGGCTGCTGGGAGGACAAAGGTGACTCTGAGTCACCTTGAATCCTAATGCAGGGCCAAACCCCAGCTCAGGCCAACCCCTGCTGATGCTGCAGCCCCCCAAGGACAGCAACACCCCCAGCCCACTGCATTGCTGCCAGTTTTCTTCCTGCAGTCACCTTTGGGCCCTGGCAGTAATCTCGAAGCATCTGCTCCAAATCATCCAGGATTACAGGAATTAAAAAAAAAAACCAATTAGACACCCAGGGTCCTGCAAGCACAAATCCGTTTAACCCTAATCCAGGTGGCTGCCCCCTCCCAAAAGGCAAAGGGACAGTCCCTGGTGGCTGTTTTTTGTGTGCTCTGGCACTGTGTCCTCTCCTCACCCTTAATTTACCTGTTTTTACCCCAGAGGTAGCACCAGGAAACCTGCTCATGCCAAAGGAGAAATGGTACCCTTGGCTTTGAGCTCTGATATCAGCTGCACAGACGTGGGGGTCGGTGGCAGCCTCTCCTCCTGCGAACACTCAGAGGATCTCCTTGGGAATCATGGATCAAAAGTGGGGTACAAGTACATCTGAACATGTTACAGTGTCCCTCGGGGTCTGTACACCGGGTACTGGCTCCTCTATGTCCTGCTCACCATCCTGTCCATTCCTCTGTGCCACCAAGACCACCTTCAGGGCTCTGTCGTGCTCTGCACTCAACATGGACTGTGGCATCTGCAGTCCCATGGTCACTCACCCACCACTTTGCTGGCAACTCAGTGTGGAAATGCTCTTCTGAGATAAGACACAGAAACTGGAGTCTTTCTGTAGGGCAAGGGCAGAGACTGAAAATCCATTAGGAGAATGTCTCCTTTCCTTTGAAATCCTGCCTACTTCTTGTAGGGTTCTTGGGCTCTTCTCCAGTTAGCTAAATCTTACACCTGCAGCCCTAAACCCGTAAAATGAAAATGCATTACCTGTGGAGTGTCCCAGTCTACCCATAAACTCTGTGGGTAGCACATTTTAACCAACACTGGATCCCTCCCATGTGTGGTGGCCTTTGTATTTGATTGTATATTTTGCATCCAGAAGACATCCATATTGAAAGCAGTCAATGGTTAATAATCGAATGGGGAAAATATTGAATTAATATTCAAGAATTCATGGGGTTTATATGATTCTAAGAAGTGGGTGATGGTTACAGCAGGAGATAAATAATGCTTTGTTTGCTTGTTTCCCTTCTTAGATGGGATGCAAAGGTGATCACAGCAGAGCTTCCAGACAGGTGATGCTGTGACACTCAGCACCATGTTTAGGTGTTCTGAGACATGAGATGGTGTGGGTGGTAAACGTTTTCACCATCAAAGGGAACTTTGTGGGAGAGAAATCTTCTTCTGGCTCAGAAAGTCCCTCACTGGCAGGGAGCTTCACAGGACCTCCATGTTCTGCTCTTCCCTGGCATCTCCTTCTGGGGTCAGGTCATGCTCATCTCTGGGCTCAGTGTGATGAGAACAGGTGGGAGGTGTGAAGAAATATTCCCAGGCCTCTGCATGATGGCAGTTTTAATTTAACTTAAATGGCACTTGGACTGAGAAATACGAATTAATATGTTTTTTCTTTGACACAGCTCAAGTCCAAAAGAGGCCACAAGAGAGACAGAGGGACTTGGAGAAGGACATGGAATGATAGGACAAGGGAGAATGGCTACAAACTGACAGAGGGCAGGGTTAGATTAGCTGTTAGATGTTAGGAAGAAATTCTTTACAGGGAGGATGCTGAGGCCCTGGTACAGGTTGCCCAGAGAAGCTGGGACTGCCCCATTCCTGGAAGTGTCAAAGGCCAGGTTGGATGGGGCTTGGAGCAACCTGGGATAGTGGCCATCTTGTTCCAACCCTTGGCAGGGGATTGGAACAAGATGATCTTTAAGGTCCCTTCCAACCCAAGCTGTTCTATGATTCTGTTTCTATCCCTGTCAATAACCATCATGAGAGATTTTCCTTCTGGTTCCAGCGGGAAAGCTGTAGCTCGTTTCTCCCAGCTCCAAGACAGTGATTTTCTGAATGCCCATTGGCACAGCCTCCCCTGGAGTTATGATGCAGGACTGCAAGGGTGGAAAGAGATTTCTTTTAGGTTCTGTTGTGTGATTTATCACAACATTTTAAATGTCCAGGTAATTAAAGCCCTGATAATTGCAGTTCCATGCCATGGTAGTGGGACCTGATCTAATGGCTGCTGAAGTCAATGGGAACCTGTCTGCTGATCTTAAGATGTGTTTGGTTCTGGCTCAAATTGACAGAGAGGTGCAATGTAGAGCTCAGCAATGAAGACTGAAGGAAAGATTGTTTATTTATTTATGCAACAAATAATTAATATGATTCTATTAAAGAAATCAAAGAAGCAATTCATTAATTACATCTACTTTGCAATGTAATGAAGGAGCACTCTGCTCCATCGCTCTTTGTGTCTCCTGACACTTTACTAATGCTGCCAGGCATTTCACGTCTTCTCTGAGCCTTGCTCTCATTGCCTAAATAAATATTCTGTAAGTGCAAACAGGATCAGCAATGCCAGTGTGAGCAGCTGGGCCAAAGCACTGGGCTGAGGCTCTGTGGTCTAACCTGTGTGTGCTTGGAAGGTGAAACTTAGAAACCTTGTAATGGTTAAGCCAGTCTTGTAACACAAACAAACCTGAACAGGCAAAATGTATGTAGTGACATATGGAGGTGACATGTGGACAGCAAATTGTAATGCCTGGAAGGCCGTGAGAGCCTCTGCAAGGTGTATCAAAGCACAGGAAATTGTTAACAGTAATGAAGATAACAAGTGAAATTCGTGCTGCAGCTCTGTTAGGAGCAGCCTTTCTTCTGTCACCCTGTCCAATGCAATGGGGATGGACCCCTCAGCCTCTCAGTGCTTCCCAGGACAAACATCCCATTGACTTCAGCAGGACTGGGGAGAGGCTGGGGACTGCTGTTCATGAAGGTAACAGTGTGCAGGATCAGGGTAGCACACAGTAACAATTCAGTGATGCTTCTGCAGTTCAGGAGAGCAGAAAAAAAGGGCATTTTTGATGAAATAGTTGAAGCAGTGGAGCTTTTCTGAACCAGTGTTACGCTGTCCATGCATCTTGCTCAGTTTGCTGTTGCTAGCAATTCAGATATTGTCCAAGCTGTCCTGCTCATCAGTGCATGAACTCTGAAAACACTTAGCCACTAGCAGCTCTCTGCATTACTTCAGCTGGAAGAACTGTGGTAGGTAAAGCAACGATGATGGATCTAAACAATAATAAAGTCTCCCTGTTGAAAATTTAAAGTGCTATCCAACTATTTTTAGTGACCTTTCCAGCTGAGATAATGGAGAAGATAACTAGATGTGAACATCCATCTTAGGTGAATTGATTCTTACAGTTTTCAAAACAAGGTGAATTTTAGGAGATTAATGTTCATGCTCCAATACAAGAGATATGAGCTATATGAAAAAACGTGTACTGCACATGTAAAGAAATAACCTATTCAATGTCTAATGTGGATGCAATATTGTTTTTTTTTCCTTGAACATGTTTATTTCCATAATGGACATTTAGTTTCAATAGAACACTAAGAGTTCCCTCTGTCACATTCTCCCCTCTTTCCTCCTTATATGTTAGATGTGTGTGATGTGTGTGGGCATGAGAGAGGGAGAAAATTTGTCTTGCATTCAGGAAAACAAACATGAGAGCACTCAAGCATGCCCCAATCCTAAGTTCTTGGCTCAGCATTTTCAAATTCAGGATTTTAAAATGAGGCTAGTGCATTTTGTGGCTTCCTAAATAATAGAGCTGAGCACCAGCAGCTTTCTCTTTGGAAGGAGATGCACAGCACTGGGTGCCTTTGCAAAATGCAACCTGTATTCCAGGACTGCTACAGCAAATTCTTTTCTTCTCAGGGCTCATTTATCTCAGAAGGGCTCTACATCCAGTAGTGCAGCCTGCTCCCCCTCCCTTCCAAACCCTCAGATGGCCATTAGCAACATCAATAAGTAATAGAACAAATACTTGTCTCTAAAAAACCAAGCTGCAGGCAGAGCAGCTTCTTTGCTTTACTCTGACGCTGTGTTATAAACCTTAATTTTTTTTACATTTCATCTGTTTAAAGCCCCAGTCCTACAAACACTTAGTGTTGAGATGAGGCACTTGAAAGCCAATGGGTGATGAAGGATGGGTGAAAGGCAAGACCTGATGCTGCAGCAGCCCAGGGTGAGGAACCTTTTCCATCAAGTCCAGTGTACACAAAGGATGCCACCACAAGGAAAATGTTTAGCAGAGTTCTGTGGCTCATGTCTTTGGCAAAGAGCTTTTGGAACAGACAAGTGAGTCTGTTGACCTCTCAGCTCCTGGAGACAGTTGTTTTCCACCAGAGGCAAAGCCAAAAGGAAATGGCAGAGACCAGCTAAAATACTGTAATAGGAATGTTTATCAGCATTGGATAGCAATAAATTTAAATATTACTGGGGCAAATAGCTTTAAAAAGTCAGAAAAGGATGAGCAGATCCACCAGGAAGCCATGAACTTTGTGCTCCTAAATTGCAATGTAGCTCTAGGATTGCTTCAAGTCCAGTTCCCTGCAGAAGGCATCCCATCACCAGAGCCCAGAAGTCCTTCTGACCCATGCGTGACCTGCCCTGCCGGGAAACACTCCAGCAGTTTAAGCTTAGCAACCAAATTGGTTATCACCACTCCTCCAGCACTTGGAGCTGTCAAGGGATAAAAAGGATCACCGTCTGAGTGGGAACAATACTCACAGAAATCAACTTTGGCCTCAGGAGTCTCCTCTCCCTCTGCGGTCAATAGGCAGAGACAAGCTCTCGCAGACGGTGAACTTGATTAGAGAGCTGATCTTGGTTAAAACTGCCTGGATCTCCTTGCTGCCAGGGATGGAGGGGGAGGAGGGTGGAACCATCTCCCAGGGCAACAGATCCAGACTGACGGGGCTGGATTACTGTGCTGGCGTAACCAGAGTGGGATTAGGTGCCCTGAGTAACCTGCCCGAGAGCTGCTCTCTCCCACTGACCGTGCTGGCAGCTTGTGGAGATCAGCCCCTTCAGTGTCAGTTTGGGGGACATCTGTCCCATGGAGGCTCCAGGAGCTGGCTGCAGACCTGCCTGGGAGCAGGCACATGACAAAGTGATTTGAAGCCAAGGTAATTTTGGAGAACAACCCACAAAGCCTTCAAACTGACTTCAGAAACAGTTTCCAGTATAAATGTCCTGATCCAGGTGTTTACGAGAAGGTTTTTTTCCCGGCTTATAGACACAGCAATTTGCTCCCTGAGGAACAGATATGTGTCCTTGTGCTTCTTTGAAGTGCCTGAAAACCACTGGGCCTGTGTGTCTCTCTGTGTGGCTGGTTCACTGTACATTTAATGGGGAATTAAGCTATCATGAATTTTCAGAAGAAGAACTGTCATTCTGTCTTCAGCTGCCTTGGTATTACAACTATGTGTTACAAAAGCATTTCAAGAATCACTTCTAAAGAAGCACATGTACTTCAGCAGGTGAAACTGGGAGAAACAGGATAGTTTTGTCCTGAAAGGAACCACTAATGGTCATCAAAAGAAGATTCAACCCAGCAAAAGACTTTCAGAAAATCGTGTCCTGCTCTCCTGTTGTAGAGCTCTCTGTTGAAATCAACTGGTCTTGGAAAAGAGAGGGTAGTGCCAGGATAGAACTTCCTACTTGTCCTAGAGAAGCCCCAAATAATGTGTCATTGTGGGTTACTATGGAGTTATTGAATAAAGGCTGAGAAGCTTGTTCTGCTGATCAATACCTGTGTCTGTGGATGCAGATCTCAGCAGTGGCTGTTTATCTCTTGGAAGCTCCAATCCTGAACATGCATCCAGCTTGTGTGGAGTTTTCTAAGGGGTTGAACTTCTAAGACTAGTGCAGATGAGACGTGGGTGTTTAGGATGAATGGATGCTTCTGTTCTGCTCCTACCTCTATGTTACTATAACCTTTCTTCTCACATCTTTGCTTTAAATTAGATCACATAAAAAATAAAAACACTGGGTGGGGAGTATCAAGAGGAACAGCTTTAAATGGAAATAAAGAGATGTGTCTAAATCCTTTAGGCTGTTTGGGATGTCTCAAGTGATTTAGTCTGGCGGTATCTGTACATTAAAGCATATGAGGGCACTGAGGTTCATCACTTATCCTATTAAAACGTTAGAAGACTCCCTGGCTCAGGGTTGCCTCAGACCAGGCAGAGCTGTCTCACATGATCCCTGGGGACCAGCTCAATAGCTAGCAGGGCATGCAGAGTCTTTCCCATTGGCACAGCCACCTTTTTTGAAGCGTGAGTGGGCTGAAAAGTGTGGAGCAGGGCCCTCCACCAGCAGGCAGCAGTGCCAGGCCATGTCATTTAACAGACCAGACATGGCAGAGCAGCTTCCTGCTCCACGGCAGGTCTCTGCTGTGACAATAAAGAGCTAAAACCCTGCCAGCTGTTTTCCAGTCAGGAGTAGGTGCTGGATGAAGGCATGCCGGGGGAGCAAGAGCCCACCCCATGCATCTTGTCTCTGTGGGGACTCCCTCCCAACAAGGCTGTTCTGGTTCTCTGAAGATGAGATGCAAATCCAGACTTTGAGGATTGCAAGGTCCCAGTCTTGTCTGACACCAATTAATTTGGCTTGGGATAGGCACTCTGGAGTCCTGGAGGTCCCACCAGGCCCCTCCTGGGGCATTGCTGGAGAGGAGATGCTTTTCCCCTATTAGTAAGTGAGGAGGGCACAGATCCCATCCCACCCATCCTGTGGTGAGGGTCACCCACAGAGATGGGTTTAGCTCAGCACCAAGGGGCAGTCCCAAGATATTCAAGTCCCTTGAATTTTACCCCATACAGTGAGAGAAGAGCTGTGACAGGAGAGCATAGAGGGACTGGCACCATTTTTAGGACTTCTGGGACAGAAATAGAGGAAACAGTGGTGAGGGCTGATGCTCTGGGGCTGACTCCAATGAGATGGAGTAGCACCAGCTCTGTCAAGTGTAAGGAGACAATTAGCAGTGTGGAGGATTTTGAGGCAACAGTGCCTCTCCTCCATCTCTGGGAAGAGGCAGAGGGAACAAATATGTGAACAAACTTTTCTTTTATAAGATTTAAAGCTGGACATTTCCTGGCAAACTGTATTTCTTGCAGGGGGACGTGTGCCTGAAAGGCACATGTCACAGATCAGAAGGCAACAAGGTTAAAGGGAAATCCTGCATTTTGGGGTGGGGCTTAGATTGGATGTAGCAAGTAATGAAGGAAGGGAAGCCTTTTCTTGGCCTTTTACTGAGGGTCTTACAGCCTGTCCTGAAACAGAGGGAGCAGAAATCCAAAGGTTTTATCTGTCACCCTGATGCCAAGAATAAATGCTGATAGAGTGCAAAGTGCTGTAACCCTCAGAGGATCTAAGATGAAATGTTTCTTCTCTGGATTCCCAGCTAGGTCTCACCCTCTGCACCCTCCCCAGGAGGGGCACACCAAGGTCAGCCCAGGGTCCAGGATCCTGTGGGTGCTGGGGCTGCAGAGTAGCTTTGTGGAAGTGACAAGGTAAAGGGTGGGACAAAGTTTGGCAGTGTCTGCACTCCACAGTGCCCTTTCCCTTTGGCCTCCCACACTTTCATCCTCCCCTCCTGCAACCATATCTTCTCCTGGAAAAGAAATAACACAAACATGGAAAATCCAGTGCCTGAGAGGTGGGTGCAGACATCACTGGGCAGTATTACGCTCTCTCTCATGGTATTACCCCTGCACCGGCCAGGGGTAACTGGATCTGCAATAGTCTGATCCTCCCAAGCCTTTAATTGGATGCGAGAAAGGTCCAAAATGCGTCTCACTCTCCTGCTTCCTACAGCCACAACACACACACTCGTCTCGGCACATAAGGACAATTCCCCACGGAGCCAGCCCCCTTTCTAACCTCTGACAGCACCCAGCTCCAGGTCAGTGAGGCAGAGCCAGGGCTTCTTTGTACAGGAGCCCCCCAGGTGAATGGGGTGCTGGCGGTGCTGCAATATCTGCCAACCTCTCAGACACCCCCCTTTGACTGTTCTGCAAAGAACTGTAATTAGACAAGGAGCAAAAGGCAGTGGCAGAACAAATAGGGAACAGTCTCCTCCGTGGGACTGGGCTGTGAGATGGGGGTAGGATGAACGCTCGGCAAGGCTCGTGCAAACTGGAGCGCAAAGACAGGCATGCAGGGAGCACCTGCATATGCCAGGCAGCAGCTGGGGCAGCGCTCCCAGCCTGGAGAGGCCAGTGCGGCTTTTCAAGGTTCCTGCAGCCCCCAGGCCTCCCTCCACCCGGTCTCCACCATCACAAACAGCAGCAGCCCTCCTCTGCAGTGTGGGGCTGGGACAATGCGCCCTGGATAAGTGGGCCTTCTGTCCCCAGCTGCACCGGGGCCAGGCTCTCCCCAACCTGCAAGCCTTTTGCTCTCCTTTTTTGTTGTTGTTGGGTTTTTTTGTGTTTTGCTTTGTTTTGTTTTGCTTTGCTTTTTTGCTCTTGCGAAATCAATTTACGGATAGCTCACTCATTTTCCCTCCTTGCAAACTTATTAGGTATTCAGCCCCGGCGAGCACTCGTAAGCATCCTTTGTCCCAGGGAGGGCTGGAGACCCCTTCATTAGCAGTGATTACTCTGAGCAGTTTGACAGCCTCCCAGCCCGCTTACAAGACTTTCCCATTCAGCCCTGCCCGGGGCTGCCCCGCTTCTCAAAAGAAACGGAAATATTCAAGCATTTTTCCCCCCCACCCTTCCAGCTAAAGAGAGGAAAAGCTGTTTCTCTTCTCCATTCACTTCACTTTTGATACAGTATTTTCTTTCTTTGTTAAACCGAAGGGAAAGGGGTCAAGACAGACTTTTTACTGACCCTTCTAGGAGTGTTTTGTTTAATGTAAATACAGGCTCCTCCACTCTTCCCCGTTTATAATTACTATTACTTTTAAAACAACCAAAGGCTCAGGAGGGCGACGGCTTGGGCTGATCTTTAGGGGAAAAAAACTGTTGAAAGTACCAGGGGAAGGGCATTCACTTTCCATAAGGGAAGAGAAAGGGCAGAAGAAAAAAAAAGGCGGGGGGAAGTGTTTTTCTTCTTTTGGTCTTATCGGTCCAACTAAAGGCGCCGGTGCAGCCCCCAGACTCCGAACCCTGCGGAGCTCCGGCGGGGAATAAGCGGCCCTGGGAGACGCTCGGCTCTCCCGATCTCCCACAGCAAACAAGGCCGGGGAGCGGGGATGCCCTTCCCAGGTGGGCTCCGTGCTCCTCTTCCCTCCCAGGCCATTCTTTTGGTTGGTTGTTGGTCTCCACGAGCATCCACGGAAAGGTCCCTCGCCAGCCCACTCGGGAGACCTCGCGTCCTTCAGGACACTTAAACTCTTTATCGAAAGAGACAATATTATCCCCGATGCCTATTGTCCAAATATCAGGGTTTTTTTAGTTGGAGAGAAATTCCACGTTACCAGATACTGAGCGTATGCGCTTATGTAATTCTCCCCACTCTCTTTATCTTTTCGAAAGCTTTAATTCCCCACAATAAGCGCTACTACTCTGCCCGATGGAGAAATTGCAATCCGCTTCACCGATTCCCGGGGAAGAAAGGAAAGAAGGAACACGATGTGTTTGAGCAGATTCCGTTTTGAGCGCGAATACCGCCTTTGCTCTCAAAACAACCTCATGGGTGGGAAGCGCTGCCCGCCAGCGAACCCCAAACCCAAGGTAAAATACCGGCCTTGTTTGAGGTCTAAACAGCAAAGCCGGGCTCCTCTTGCACTGCTTAAATCTTAAACCCCTTAGGTGAGGTTTAAGAGGCAACAAACCTCAAGGTTTGGGGTGCAAGATGTGCTCCGGACCCTCCCGCAGGTAGGTACCCTAAAGGCAGGTGGAAAACCCTGTACTGCCCCTGATCCCCGTCCTGCGATCCGCTCCTCCCGCACTCCTAAAATACGGTTTATTTGCCTCTTCCGACACCTTGAATCACTACCCACCAAGGAAATAGCTGATTGTAAATTGGCTTGAAAAAACCAGCTAATAAGTTCCTGCTACCTGCCCCATACCTGAAACAGTCTAAGGAAAACCAAGGCACATGCACTTGGGGATGGAACGCAAATTTAGGCGTCACCGGCGTAAAACGCCTTGAAATCCGGGCTTTAAATTCAAACTTAGGCAGAGTGGGGAAAGCCACTGCCGAGGCGGGAATATACCTCCAGATAGAAGGCAAAAAGACTGAATTAAACAATCACGAATCTGAAATAAATGTGCCTGTGCCTCCCGGGCCGCTGCCCTTGCAGGGAGCCGGGGCATCTCCCGCTCCCAGCGCTGCCCGGCTTCCCCCGGTGCCAGGCTTCGGCTGCTAAATAAAACGAGCCGAGCAATCAGCTTACCGGGGAGGCGTCTCTCTGAGGACAGGGAAGCAAACGCGATGAGACCGAGAAGACAAAAAAAGCACAGCTCAGGCGATTTAAAGATCAATGTCAAATTGTATAATATAAAATCCTTCTGCTAGGGGAAAAAGCTTAGCACGCTCCTTGGACCTGGCGTTTGGTTTCCTCCAGCAAAACCGCCGCAAAACAAAGCGAGGGAGGCGGATGGTGGGGACCACTCCTGCCACATATCAGGGGCCTCGATTTGGGGGTATTTGGCCCTCGTTCCGGCCCTTCCATGGCATGGAGAGCTGTTAATTCCCCATCTTGTCCCCGCCTTTGCCAGGTGAGGGAGGAGGCTTAGTTTCCCCGGTAGGCTGTGCTCCAACCATTTTAATTTTTTCCCTTTTTTTTCTCGTCCCTGTCCGAACATTCGCCGCCGATAACCCGCAAGGCTTCAGCCCTTGGGAGAGAAGAAGCTACGGCGACGCCGTCTCCTTCCCTTCTCTGGGTACCCGCATCCCTCGTCAGGCCCTTCCCCTCTCCCCTCGCTTCGTCCAGCTCCTCCCGTCTCCCTGCCTGGCAAAGACATCACCCCCCGGTCCTGGGGACCCGCTAGTTCGGTTTCTGCAGAGCTGATACTGAAATACCCGTGGCCTCGGAGATCTGCTCTGCGTAAACTGGCGGGCTCGAGACCGACACCGTCATTTCAAAGCAGATGCGAGGGTCGTTCACCAAATATTTTATTATGGTTTTAGGCTGCTTCATACAGTTTCGTCCTGCACATGCTCTACAAGTCACCTGTGCACATAGAGAACAACCCAAAAAAAAATAATAATTAATAATAATAATAATAGAAAAAATCTACCATAGCAATCCCTTAAATAAGTAAATAAACATTATATATATATTTATATAAAAAACCCTTTCGAGTAAAGCAAAACCCAACCAAAAGAACTGCGTCTTTTCAACATGAAACACCCCCGCGGGATAAGGGCAGGCGCTCAGACATTTTGCAACTTGGCATTCGGGGTTTTTTGTTGATTTTTTTTAAAACCTTTCCTGGGCTTCCTTTAATTATGAGGGGGGTTAGCCATCAATTCTGCAAATCCTTCGAAATAAAGGCGACAACGACTTTAATGACGTTTTTTAATGCAGTCTGCTGCCGGAAGAGTAGGGAGGCGCGGGCGGGCGGTGGAGGAGCGCCCCGCACCCCGGGTTTGGCTCCCGCGGCCGGGCACTGCCAGCCCCGCTGCTCCGGCCGTGCGGGCAGGCACGGGTGAGCCGGGCCTCCCGCTCCCCCCATGCCGGTTTGCCATGGCGGTGGTGTCAGATGTCACATTCACTGTCGCTGGATGTGATGGAGATAGCGGAGGTGGCCGCCTTGCTGGAGAGGCTGGCTGCGGGGCTAGAGGCAGCGCCCACCGCCTCC
>JAOXXN010000065.1:59322174-59340370 GCA_026770055.1 Myrmophylax atrothorax
CCTTTCCTTTCCTTTCCTTTCCTTTCCTTTCCTTTCCTTTCCTTTCCTTTCCCTCTTGCCTTTGCCTTTCCCTCTTGCCTTTGCCTTTGCCTTTGCCTTTGCCTTTGCCTTTGCCTTTGCCTTCCCTCTCCCTTTTCCTTTCTTTCACAGTCAAGTCTTTCAAATATTACATCTTCTCCCAGCATGGGGAAGAGGGTTGTCACGAAAACACTCATTTAGCAGAGAGCAGGAATGGGGACAATTCACGTGTTTGGGGAGGTGAAGAACCAGGGTTAGATACCCTGAGGTAGTGTCGTGTCTAAATGCTCCTGGGGCTAAGTCCAGGAGAAATCCTGTGTCCAGGCTGGTCTGGGCGCTGGCACTGAGCCTGACTCCAGCCCTTCCTGGAGGTGACTCGCTGTGGATTAAGGCTACTCCGGAACGGGGTCCCTCTTTTTTTGTGAGTGAGCTCCTCCTCAGCTTTGGGTACCATGTGGGAGTCAGGCACCATCCAGGGACTGGGAACGGGATTGGGGCCACGGCTGAAGGTGGTATCTGCCTGGGCTCCGGCATCACAGGGCTGCTTCAAGCAGCAATTTTATCCCAGAGCAGCTTCATGAGGACAGGGACCTTCCACCCCTTACCCCGATAAATTAGGTAGCGAGGCTTCCCTGCTTTTTTCTGGGGGGATTTGGTGGAGTGTCTCCAGAGACCTCCCCAAACTCGGTAACAGGTGCTTCTGGGTGCAGTGAGGGCACTGGGTACTCTGTCGTCTCTGGAGGTTTCTTTGCCATCTCCATCAGCTGGAGGAGCGGCAATCAGGGGAGGGGGAGCCGCCAGAGCCGCAGGAGAGGCGCATGGAGCCCACCGAGAGGCAGTGCCGGGACCCTTCACTAACGCACTGGTGGGCCTGGGGGTCCAACAGCGAGAGGGAGTGGGTTTGCGAGCCCTTTTTGAGCCCTGAACTGACCACATCTCTTTTCAGGGTAGTGCAACCCATTCATCATTGATTAGAGATAATACTATGAAAGAGTCCTTCCTGCTTGCCATCGGTAATGAAAATGTTTGTTTATGGCTTTGGGGTTGGTTGAGTTTCTTTTCTGCTGGGAAGCAAGAAAAAAACAAACAAAGCGGAAACAGCGGGACACAAAGCCTCCCTTTCTGCAGCTTCGGAAAGCGGTTTTTGGTGGATGCAGTGCGATAACTTCGGGTCAGGAGTCCTTGTAATAAATAAACGGGTGAAGGAGCTCCCTGACAAGTCCCGGTGGGGACAGTCCTCAGGGGGAATTAATCGGGAAGTCCCCGCAGGCTTTATCCAAAGCCTGTTGAACTGACTGTCAGCCTTCCGGGTGAACTGGGGTCCCTGGATCTGTGGGAACCTCAGCCTCCCTTGGTACCGCTACTTAAATTACCGGGACACCGGGAGGTGTTAATGACCATCAATGAAGTTACCAGCTGCTCAGACTCCCATTTCTAAATGCTTGAGGTGGAGAGTGTCTTTAAGAGTCTTGCAGTTTTGAAGCAATTTCTTGGAAGAACATTTAACGAGTTGGGAAGACAGGTTGCAAAGCAGCAGTTGCAGAGCCCAAGTAGCATCTAGGACTTAAGGGTGACCCTGGGGAGCAGGACAAGGAGGTGGCCTTTGCCCTCCGGGACAGGCAGGGAGATAAGATGGGAGATGCTCCTGGAAAGGACGAAGCCTCGCTGCCAGCGAGGTGTACGGGGCAGAGGCCGCAGATATCTGGCTCTCAAAAGAACATGCCTCTTTCCATTTCCCTCCCTCTCTCTTTTTTTTTCTTTCCCCTCCTGATCTCTGCCCTGAAGCCAGGCTATTTCTCTTTGAAGCTGCACTTCTCGTGGGTTGCACTGACTCTTCTGAAAGCAGCATCGCATCTGACCGACACCGGGGCTGCAGGTGGCAGAGACTTTTCTGTTCGCCTCTTCAGTCCTGTTCAGTTTCCCTGTCCTTCCCTGTTTCATCAGCTGATGTGCTGTTTCCCCTCCACTTTGTAACCTCCGCTCCTTCCCCTTGCTTATTTATAATCTTAAATCCACCCTCTGCTCAGCAATCTTAAGAGGGAGGCAAAAACACCCCGTGGCTACCGCAGCGTGGAGGGAAGCATCATATTTTAGTTTCTTCCATGCTCGGGTTGTGCATTTTTGCCTTGTAATGCTGCACATCGATAAATAAATAAACAAACGCGCACAGTTTCGTGAGCGCAACTCGCGCTGATGCGGGCGGCGGCATCCCGCAGCATCCTCGGTGCGAAGCCGCTCCGGGCGGAGAAGGAACATGCCTTTGGTGGTGTTTAAACAGGTTTTTAATGATTTTAGTGCCTTTTTAAACTATCCGAGGGCTGGGCCCGTGCGGGATTGAGGGATGGAGGATTTAGGCTGATCTCCCCCAGCTGGGTGAGCAGCAGCCGTGGGACCAGGAGGGCGGATAAAGCAGGTCGCATTCTGCACCTCCTCATTTTTGTGCCCCATCCCGGCGTGTGTGTGTGTAATTAAACCCACACCAGGTTCCCAGGCGATGCCCATTCCAGCGGCGCTGCCTCCTCTCCCGGGCCGGCTCCCGGTCCTCCTGCGCGCTGCTCCCGGTAGATGGAGCATCCTCATCGCTTTTCGCCCGAAGCCCTCGGGAATGTTGGCGTTTCCCTCATAACTCGCGTTGGTGGTTTTTGGGGGCAGGCTCCGCTCTGAGGTGCCCCTGAGGGAGCGCAGCGCGCCCGGAGCCGCCCCGGGCGGTGCCGCTGAGCGGCCTCGGCCCCTTCGCTGCGGCCGAACTGCCCCGGACTCGCCCAGGCTCCCACCGCCCCCTCCCCGGAGGGAACAAGGTGACACCTGCCGCCCTCTCCGCAACCTTTTGTGAGGCTGAGGCGCTCCGAGACGTGGGGGAGTCCCCCCAGTTTTCCCAGTGGGGTGTGTGCTTTGACTCCTTCTCCTGACGGCCTTGTGTGACGCTCCAGACGGCTCCTCGCCCTTTTCCCGTGTGGCGAGGGAAGGAGCCACCACGTTCTGGTCACTTTTCCCGTGCTGATGCCCCTCAAAGGCCGAGGGGTGCCCTGCTCGCCCCATCCCCGTCCTCCCTCCCCGCCCTGAGGGACTCGCCGCGCGCCCCCCGCGCCGCCATTTTGTGGCGCTGCCCCGCGGCCCCCCTGGTGTCCCACAGCGTGGAATTCCCTACACACACACACACTTTTTTTTGACAAAAATAGCTTTATTTTTTAATTTCCAGGACTTCAGGAATAGTCTACACCAATAGCCTTTTGTTTGGTATGTGCCGGACTAAGTAAAACTCGGAGACCCAGTGGGTAGTTTGGTTGAGGTCTCCTCAGGGAGTTCAGGTCTCCTCACGGGTTCCGAAATCCGCGTGGCCAAAGAGGAGCACACACAGCACCATTAGAAGCACATTTTAATTTTATTTCTTTCAACAGAGGTGAACAGTTAGTCTAGAAATGTAAACCCCCTTAAATTTCAAGAAGAATCAAATAACCACTCACTTCACAGTCGTAAACAGTAATGAACAGCACAGGAGAAACGCGGTTTGCTCTCAAAAGAGCCTTGCTGGAATTAAAGTTATTTATATAACCACAACAGGAATTCTTACCATTTCCCAGCCTACAGTTGGTAGAAGTGACCCTTGGGGTTTAAGGAAGGTATTTACCTCACAGATTATGGGTATTTTTCACCTTTTAATGAAGAACCCAAAGGTGGATGTTGCCAGATGGGGTACTGCAAGTGGCATTAATGTTAGTGCTGTAATGGCTTTGCTTGTGGGTTCTTCACCCAACACAGTCTTGTAATACACGAAACTTTATTGCCGCAATCGAATTCCCCGTAATTACATTAACGCCATGCAAAAATGCCAGATGCATAACAATATTTTTCACCTGGTTCTGAACCATTAGAAATAATAGGTGCGGTTTGAAGCTTTTACCCCGTCCTGTGTGTTACGTCTTTATCTTTTACAAAAACATCGGCTGTATACGAGAATTTCCCCTGAATTTGCCATCCTGCATTGGGCAGTGGTTTGATGCTACTTTTCTGCAGTAGGTCCAAGAATCAGTCTTTGCCACAGTCATATCTTGGGAGACATCAGTTGTCCAAAATTTGTTTCAGGCCGGTGTTAACTATTGTTTTTAAGATTTTCAAACACCTTTTATATTGCCAGTGCCATTGAATGTCCCATCCCTTTCTAGTAGTGACACCTGTATCCTCTTAATTCACAGCACAGAACAACATTTGTCATTTGCAGTTATGTTGCTTCATTTTAACAATAACAAGTTGACAATAGAATAACAAGTATTTTAACATGCATGCTTTCAGAAGCACTATTTTCTGCAACTTTACTGTATTGTGGAATTGCAGTAAAAAATTTTGAAACTCACTTTAGTTCTGTTTCTTCTACAAAAATATTAGAAAGATAAAATTACTTGTAATTGTGTAAGTGATGATACAATATTCTCTACCTTAATAATACACAGCTCTACAGTCTGTTCTATTGATGAACATTGTATTGCATTTCATAAACCAATGAATAGAATTTCTTTGCCCCAATACCTTGCTGTTTTTATGGGAAGTGTCAGAAAAACAGGCAACATTGTTAAACTGTTTCTACGGAACAGATTTTTAATTCGTGCTCTAAACCACTTTTTTTTAAATCCAAAGGAATTACTTTGAATTTTCTTTCTCATCACGTAACAGCAAAAATATTCTGCTTTGACCTGTGGCTTGGGGTAGTATTTCTTAGGAATTTTCTTAGTATTTTTAGAAGATTTTTTATTTGCTATCTCAAGTATTTCCGGGCACTAAGAATTAGAATTTCAGTCTTTTAAATTCATTCGGTAAAACTATTATCTCTTTCTCGGAGTTTTTATCACAGCCTGTGCTAATCCAGTCACTTGGATTAGGTGTTCTGATCCTCCCTTAACTATCAGACGAATTCATTTCTGTCAAACATCCAGCATTTTAAACGCTCCCCCTCCCGCTGTCTCAGTGCTGCAGGATGCAGCCTTAATGCCACTTTAGTTAAATTCTGCAGTTGTTT
This sequence comes from Myrmophylax atrothorax, assembly GCA_026770055.1. Classification (NCBI taxonomy): domain Eukaryota; kingdom Metazoa; phylum Chordata; class Aves; order Passeriformes; family Thamnophilidae; genus Myrmophylax; species Myrmophylax atrothorax. The sequence goes on from JAOXXN010000065.1 coordinate 59,327,204, forward strand.
TCTATTCCACTTTATCCCGGATTAGGATCTCATCCTCAGCACCGATTTGCCGTGGCTTCCCTTCTCTCACTGTGCTGTGGGGAAGCCACAGTTGAGTATCAGATAACTTTGGTTAATGTTAATGTACCTGAGCTCACGAGCTGCAGCCGGTGCCTGCCGATAAACGGTGCTTGCATCCTTTTTAGAAAACTCACCTTTCTCCATCTGTTTAAAAACCCATGACTGAATTTCTGCACCCAGCAGCACTACACGATCAGGAGACTGAATTTGTAAACAATCTGCTTTCCTTTGTATGAGAGTTCTGTCTTTAATGACACTGAGCATATTTACACCTTCTGATTCGAATGCACTTTGCGATTATACGGGAGGAGTGTGCAGGATGGTTAAGGAGCTTTCCATCCCCAGCACTGCAGTCCATGGGCTTAGTGACCAGCTGGAGTACAGGTTGCACATTCTGTACTCAGCCACCTTTTCTTGCATCCTTCATGCCTTCCGAGAACATTCAGCATCTCGAAGGTAGAACTGCTCCAGGAGCAGCTTCACCTAAATTATAAACCTCCTTTTTTTCCTAACTGTGGTTTAGACTTTCAGTGAGTCCCTTACCACTACCAGTGAGAAATTTGGTTCCACTTTAGTTCGTTTTAGGTAGTAATTCAAATGCAGTTAAAACTATTTTTTCTCTCTTTTATATTAAACTGCGTAGTATTGTGTTGCAATTTTGACTTGTTTATTGTATCAATAAAGCTTTTGACTGTGTAAATCCCTGAACTGATTTTTTCTTTCGTAGTTTACACAATGAGTGACAAACTTTTGATCAGCTTGGACAAACTTCTGATCGAGCTGGGTAGGTCATTCTATTACATATTTTTAATTAATAATTCCTTATGCAGTGCATATAATGATGTTTTCATCTTTAAACAGCTTCAAATATTAGCTTATTAACTTCAAATAAGTGTGTGACATTAAGGTTTTGATCTTTGCCTACACAATCTTTTGTGAGGTTACAGAGAGGGGTCATAAGAGCTATTTAATACTAAAATGTCTATTTAGATCTTTTGTCAAAATAATTGTTAATCAGAGTTTGTGCAATTAATGCTGAATGGCATATGTTTATTTCACAGCTCAACTCATATATCTGTAGATATATAGATATATATATAAAACAAAGGGATAATTTTCTTCTTAAGCTTTCCAGGTGGAGCAAACTTCTTATGTTAAGGAACATGTGAATCAACAGATAAATTGTGAGTAGTGATAAATTATCTTTTTATTAGATGCTGAACACTGATTTATTTTGTTTCTTGGGACATGTTCTGTGTCTCTGGGGCGGAAGCAAGCTGAACAATGAGAGCTGTCCCGTGTCCTGCTCTCACCCTGCCTCATCTTTTGCCATCAATACTTGCTCATTCTCCCCAGCAGACTTTGCTTTTGCTCACGACTTTTCGCTGACGCTGTTCAGCTGCCTCATGGACAGCCAGTTTCATGCTGCGCCATTTCCTGCTCCGACTCTGCAGCTCCTCAGTCACTGGCAGCCCTTTGATTCAGCTGTGCTTGCTCAATACATCTGCCACTTGCCTCCCTTTCTTTCTGCAAGTTTTTTGTTCTTTCCAGATTTGGACCTCTGCCTCACTGCCTCTTCTCTCTTTCTGTTTGCTTAAAATAATGAAAGTTCTCTCAGTTGCTACTACCTACTCAAGCCTGGTTCTTCTTTTTTTTTTTTTTTTTTTCCTTTTGCAATTAAGCAGCTGGTTATTTTATTTGAGATTCAAAACAGTAAACCCAAAGAGAAAGTCCTGCTCCACATCAAATTCTGTCCACCCCCAACCCTGGACTTACAGGCAGCATAATATTATGGACTTACATCTGGACTGTTTGTTTTTTTAACTGTGCTGCTATGTAGTAACTCACAGGAATGTCTGAACAGTTTCTGCACCACAACCAATGTGAGGATATCTGTGCTTATTACTGGTACTTCGTAGGTAGATATTGAAGTTCATAACCCCAAGGATAAGAACAAGAGAGAATTGTGGTCTAATAGGTGTTCTTTTTGATTATAATGTTTCTAATAATCTTCACTGATATGTCCAAGCAAGTGCTTATTCATTAAGAACATTATCAGTATTAAAATGAAGCATCTTAAACATAAAAGCATCTGTAACACTAAATGTGGTCCACCTAGAATTCTGGTTTAGCTCTTCAGTCATGTAATTAACCCTTAGAGTTGGGGGTTTTCCTGATTTATGCAGGCTTAGGGTAAATGATCATGCTCATAGGGAGAATCCAAGGGTTGTGTAATAATATGGCATGGCTGCTTGTGTTCAGTTCAAAGAAGCCTAAATATCTATAAACTCACATCCAACACTCAGACTTTTAACAGTTTGCATTAAATCTCACCAAAAACTAATAAGGCTGATGTAATTTTGTCTCTGTGTGAGTATTACTTGGCAGAAGAACAGCGGTTGCATTCACCCTCGGACTTTTGGTGTAAGATTCATCAGGCTATTTGGCTACAGTCCCTTTACTACAAGTGGAGGGAAATAAGCCCTTTTAGGGTGTGATTTATCTTATCCTGAATAAAGAGTTGGAAGTAGGTTAGGTAAAGTGAGCTTTATAAATGTCAGCTTGCCTGTACTGTAAAGGTGTGTGAGGTGGATCTCACCCACCAGCTCCTTGTGAAAAGAAAGGGTGAGTTGAACAACTCACACCTATCACAGAAGTGCTCATCGGTAGAAAATACTAAACAAAATGTTAAGTGCATATTTTGTTAGTGCAGTTATGCTAGATCTTGGTAAATCTCCAAAAGTGCTCCACAGGATACTGCCACATACACCTGTTTATTTACAGAAATGAAGCCTGTGTAATTTGTCCAGTGTTTATGTTTCATGCTAAGTAAAGACAAGTTACTGACTTTCAATATTGAAAATGTTAAGGTACCGAGGGTTTTCATGATAGCCCAAGATATTTAATTACATTGAAAGTATTTTGCTTTTCACTAACCCTTATTTCTCTCTGGGAAGTGGTTTGTTTTCTGCTATAAATGCAGGTGTTGTTGAAAGTGAATATATAGCAAGTAGTGCAAAACCAGACCCAGAGTTCAGGACGACCTGAAATTCCGGTGGTAATTCCAGCAACTCGAGACACATCTTTCACAACTAAGATGCTCTTCCGAGTTGAGTAGATGACAAGGGCAGGATGCCTGTGATTGAATTCCATGTGGGGACACTCCTCTGGCATTTAGTGCCTCCAGGCAGCAGTGATAGCAAGGGATGATTTGGCACCGACTGTTCCAAAACCTTGCATGAAAAAAAAGAAATAAAAACCACAGAGACAAATGAAGCACACCAAGTTGTGCTCATTGCACTGCAAGGTGGGCATGTACCATGGCTCTCACAGCTTTCCTTGTGAAAGAGAACTGATCATGTTCAACAACATGGATTCTCTACTAACCACTCACTCAGAAAGGGTTATGAGCTCTCTGCTGCCCAAAAAGGCAGAATTGAGAGTTGGCCTTAGTCATTGACAATTTGTCATTATAATATCATAGTCATTGACAATTTGTCATTATAATGCATTTTTTTATTAATTGTGTCTTATGTTGATTTATCATACATTACCCATCCCCACCTAGAGTAAAATTCTATTATATTTTAATTTTTCTGTTTCTGTTTTCCACCAATTGCTTATATGCCTTTAGTAATGTTTTTCTTTTTCCTTTCTTGTAATCAGCTTTCTCATTCAAACATTTGGGTCTCTGGACTTCTGTAAAAGAAAACAAATGTTTCAAAGAGTGTCCTGGTTCCAGCTAGGACAGGGTTCATTTTTGGACTAGTCAGGAGGGGCACAGCCAGGGGGTTATCCTATACCACTCTATAGGGAGAGGGAGGTGGTTTTTAGTGTTTCAGTGGGTACACTAAATTGGGGAATGCCATTCCTAAACCAGGGGAAAGAGACATTTATCTTTGAAAACTTCCATGTTTCAGTCAGTCTCCCCAGCTCGAAGCATTACTGAGGGCAAGGTGGCCTCATCCTGGTTTCCCCACTTCCAGTGTCTGCAGACACTGAGGACTGTGAAAACTCTGCTCTAACTGTTCAGAGTGCTTTGCTTTCTGCCACTAATGGTTACTTCAGTTTTACACAGACTGGGATTCAGAAACAGCACAAGTAATTACCTTTTCTTCCAAAGTCAATATTATTGTATTAGATGATAACTAAGCTAGCAGATGAAACTCCTTAAGTTTTGACTCACTGTTGTTGCTTTGCTTAATTGCAGGCTGTCCACTCGCCTGGTACTATGGAGATTAAATGCTTTGGAAGAACTTTTTAATAGCTCTGAGTGTAGACTTTTAAATTTGTGATCTGTTGAATGTTTACTTTTTATTTATTTTTAATTTTAGCGTATACTGCAGAAATCACAGAAAAAAAGAATAAAATCACTAGGTTGGAGGAAAATATAAGTAGCAGCAATGATGCAATTGCTGATTTGAGAAAGCAAAATGAGAGCAGCAAGAAGAACTGTAATGCGTAAGTACAGCATGGGCTGGACCCTGAGTTATGGCTGGCACTAAGAAAGTGAGGAAGTAATGGAAAAATCAGTGTGTGTGTGTTCTGACAGGATGCTGTTAAAGAAAACTTCAGTGTTCTCTTATTATTTTTTTCAAACTGTAAATCTTTAGTACAAAATATTGCAGTATTATCCATCCCCTGAGAAAGTTAGTTACAGAAAATGAGACTACATTTAATTTTGGATTTGTTTTTTATTAGAATCGATAGTTTTCAGAGATCACAGGTATTGTCTTTGCAGTGTGCTGAAGTGTTCATGTAGTAAGGTAATAGAAATGTAATTTTTCTATATTTGGATGCATCTGAGTTGCGTCAAATTTGAACAGTGTTAAGAATACTCTTAAAGAAAACACTTCTTGAAATTGAACATCCTTTTATTCTTTGTTCACAACATGTTTCATGTCACCTTTTGTTCTCTTCATATTCTCACAAAGGGGTTGGGGTTGTGTCTCTACATATCTATGTGTGCTTCTGCTAGCAGATTTTAGCACAGTTTTTGTTCCAGCCTGCAGAATTGTTCTCCTGGGCACACCCTTTCAGTGAATCCAATGAGCTGCAGTTCAGTTTTCTTTACATGAATTTTTGTGTCGGATTATTAGTGCAAGTCTCAGATGCAGATCACTTTGGATCTTAGTAATTAGAAGCTTTTCAAGAAACAGTTTGGCTACAAGGAGTTTTTTCTTCCTGACACATAAAGTTTAATTTTCAAAAATGGAAATCACAGGCTTTTGCAAGAGTAGCTGTGGTAGTTTTGGCAAATCTGGTTTTGACAATACAGAGAGTTTGGCCCAGGTGATAAAATCCATCATAGTGTTTATCTCTCCACAATCTTTCTAGTTCCTCAGCACCTGAAGTGATGAATTCTTGGTAAATACTGCTTTATTTTCTTGCAATTCTATATCTAATGGTAAGTACTTCAATAAAAAAATCTATAATGTTACTTTGAATTTCTTTTTTTTTTAGTATATGAATGGAGACTGTGGGTATTTCTAAAATAAAAAGAGAAGTAAGGATGGGCATCAGGGTCCTTTCTGGGTTTATTTTTAACTCTCAGGAAGCAGAAGAAATACTGGAATCATTAGTGAATGAAGTGGGTGCAGTGACTGGCTGTTTGAATGGATTGCCACACCACACTGATTTGCAGCTTTATCATAAAAAGGGTTAGGAAAAAATTTGACCTTGGCAAGAAAATTCCATTTTTCCATGAAATTAAAGTCTTGCCTCCCATGCAGCATAAAATGAACACTCATGTAAGTTTAGGAAACTATTCACACTACTTCCTTTGATTTCTTTTTTTGCAAATCACAAACAGTTAAGTGATGCAAATGAAGTAAAAAAAAAAAGGTAATAAAAAATTAAGGCTAGAACTAAGGATCTGATCTAAATTTTAATTATTGAGTTCAATGGGTTTTGGCTCAAGTCCTACAAAGAATAATTAATGGCATTAGTGTAAAGAGACTGAAAATGAGAAGTGACTCATTAATGAATACACGTATTCATAGAAGGACAATGGTTGCAGAAGAGTAGAGACTTTGTGTCTTAAATTATTGGAAATGTCATTTAACGACATACTGAAAACTGCAATGGACAAGCCCTGGATGTAAGAACAGACAATTAGAGCACTTACATAGTAGAATCATCCTAAACCTCTAAACTTTATCCCAGTTGACACTCCATCTATACTGGACATGATTCTAATGTTGGTTTTGCAAATTCAAATATTGTTTTGGAGTCACAATCACCCTCCCAGCAGACTAATTGCTGGTGATGCTCAATAGAGCCCTCAAAGAAGCAGCGTTTTGTCTGGGTTACCAGACATCACAAGTGTATTGAAGCAGATTGGAAGACTTTGAACAAAATACAGGATTCTTATATTCAACAAGTCTGCAGAAAATCTGATATATGAGGCAGATGGAGTGGAATAGTACTGTGTTTTCAAAAGAGACCCATACTGGTCTATGTAACAAAGAACTGAAGGCACAAAATAAGCCAAATGAAACATATATTTTTATACAAGTGATGACATTTTGCTAATATTTAGTTTCTTGAATGATTCAAACTGTAAATGTTGATCCCAGAGCACTAAGAAGTAGTGAAATAGTAAAGATGGAACCTATTCCAATTTTATTGTTTCTCTTACAATTTTTAAATTTGGATGCAAGGATGGTGAGATTTCATGGAAATAGAAAAAAGACAATCAAAAAAGAAGCCAGGTGAACTCAGAATGTGGCTAGTTTGGAAACTAAGTTGATGCCTTGCCCCACTAGCCAAACTACAGGGTAGTGTCATTGCTTTCAGATTAGTGTGGATAAAGATTTTTTATACCCTGACTGATGAAAGGAAGGACAAATAAATGTGATGGGATCCCTGAAACAGTGATGCATTGAGCAAACTGGTAAATGAGCTATTTGAATCCTGCACACCTTGTTGTGTTCAAAAACCAGTGTCCTTGTGCTGCTTGTTTTTTGCACGTGCACAGAATAGATGAGAACACAAAATGTAACACACAACATGGTTTTTTGTACTCTGATTAATAAAACCTCTATGGCTTTTACATCTCGTGGGATTTTTTCCCTCCAAAGAAAGGAATGGAGTTTCCTGAGTAGAAGAAGATCAGTGTTAGTGTGCCAGTAAATTTTTATTAAGTGTATAAGTATGTTGATTTCTGCTTTTTAAAAAATCTGGCCCTCTAGACAAGTAGCTTTCTGCTGAATTTGCAGCAGATATGGTGAAGCAATATGTCTGTAATTGCATTTTTAGTCACCAGTGGTGTCAAACAATTTTTGCCAAGAGTGCTAAATTTCCTGAAGGAGGCTGCAATTTCTCAATGAGATGTTTTGTTGGCAAACTTTACTGCTGTTGTAAATGTGGTTGTGTTTTGTGTTGTCTCACCACCTGGAGTTCAAGATTATTGGACTTCATTTCTTCAAATTAATAGCCAGATCTTTGCTCTTTATTTATTTCCTTGATGGAAACTGCAGTAAGTTTGCTGTTACTGAAGCCTGTGTCTTATTCTACCTTTGGAGTAACTGCTCAAATGGATGTTCATACTTTGTGTGATTGCTACAAACCTTCCAGCTTTGAACCACAGGGCACATTCATATCCAAAAATGCCCTTTATGTACCCTACTCATGTCTCTGCAGTGCAGAGTGAGCTGAGTGTCCTCAGCTGCTCTCTGAGTAACTTGCTTTGTTCAGTTGCAGCCTTGTTCTCTACTGCCATTTCTCCCTTCCTCTTTGATGATGTCACTGTATCTCTGCTGTTCCATATTCACTCAGTCTCCTCAGTCCTAATGGATTTTTCCTTCAAATTCTTCAACATTTAGCTTTGATACTATCTCTGTATGTGTTCCTGCAATGGGGGTTCCTGTGCCTGTCTCCTAGGACAGATAGCTCCTCTCAAATTTCCTTGCAGGTGTTAGTGTTGCTTAGGGCGCCTTGTATTCTGGACTAAGGCTGAATTTGTAGATCACTTTAAGTCCTGACTAGAGAGGGGGAATGCTCATTTTTCCTGTGGTGGATTCCACTGGAAGGAGCATGTAATTTTTCTTCACTGGCCGTGGGATCTCTGTCCTACTCCAGCCTAGCCTGTTCAGGTGATTCTGCTGTTGGTGCACCCTCAGCTCCCAACATCTCGGGTGTCACCTGCTGACAACCTGCCATTCTCTCCAAAGGGCACAGTGCTGCCAGTAGCACATATGTCTGGTTAGCTTAGGAGACAAGTCATTTTACTCTTCTTTCCCTCACCTCAAAACACCTTGGTGTCTGTGAAACCTTGTTAAAGTATCACTTGCTGTTTGGAGGCTCCACACGCCAGAGGTTTCTGGCTTTATTTCTTACCATCTTTAACCCTGGCCATTTGTTCAGTTACAACTTTCTCTGAAAATGTCTTTTTTGGGTAGTTCTTATCTCAGCAGAGATAAGGGAGAGTAGGAGACATCCCTTATCTCTGCTGAGGGATAGTAGAGGAGATATCCCTCAGCAGGGAGGGATGTAGGAGACATCCAGGCCTGGATGGCTCATGCTCGTTACACCATTTTTTTTTTCTAGGCAGGATGATTTCTTTTCAAAAAACCTTTTTATATGCCTCTCCTAAAGTTCACATCTGAATTTCACTGGCATCAGAAAGTCTGTCTGCCTGTTCTAGTATTCCCACATCCAAGGCAGAGGCATCTCTAGTACCTGGATGCTGAGAAAGTACTGTTAGTTCAGTAGTTGTAAGTATTCAGTGCAGCTGCTGTGCTTTCAGTACCATCTACAGCATCCTGCTCTAGGAAAACCACTTTGGCATTTTCTGAGCAGCACTTGCTTAGCAAATGGAGGAAATTCTGTCTTGGTGGCTGCTGCTTGCATTTAGGTACGAGATGGGTGCTGGTGACACTGATGAGAATGAAGATCTGGGCATCTCCAACAAGGAGATAGAGCACATCTAAAGGATTTACTGATGGTGCTGTGTTCAGTACCTAATGTGGGGAGTTAGACACATCATTGCTAGGCACTAGGCTCCAAAAATTTGTGGAGTTCATTCCATTCATTCCTTAAAAACTGCTTTGTAATCTTTCTTAATCATCTATCTATCTATCTATCTATCTATCTATCTATCTATCTATCTATCTATCTATCTATCTATCTATCTGTCTGTCTGTCTGTCTGTCTGTCTGTCTGTCTGTCTGCCTGTCTCTCTGCCTGTCTGCCTGCCTGTCTGTCTGTCTGTCTGTCTGTCTATCTATCTATCTATCTATTAATTAAAATCCTAATAAAATAAATGTATGCATGTAAAACATTTCAGTACTAACCCCATTTATGTTTGACTTTCAAAACATTAATAAATTATTTGTTCTAGTAAGCTGGCTACAGTAACTTGATGTCTTCTTTTCTGAATGGCTTTTTATTAAGATCACTAATATGTTTTAGATTTTTGGTGGTGTTTTTTTTTTTTTTTTACTTTCTCCACAGCTGGAAGCCCACCTATGAAATTCTCAGCAAGCATGAAGAATATGTGAAAAGTGAACTTGAAGCTTTAGAGGAAGCTACAGAAAATGAGAGGTATCACGTGAGATGAGATTTTTAACTTTAGTACTTATTAATCTGACTAAACTCACCAGGCTGCATCAAAATGTGTTGTAAACTTTTCAGGTTAAATATATAAGGGATTGAATAACTAAAAGAATTTTTGGCTACATTATTGTGAGGTCTTATGTTATTTTGTAGTTATGAATGGAATAGGATAAAATATGGATTCTTCAAATTCAGTTGTTTCCCAAATGCCTGTGACAATTTTTCAGAATATTGTTCAGTTGCCCACTGTTTCAAGGAAAGCTCAAGAAGTAAAGACAATTAATTTTTTCAGATAACAATTAGAAGCATTCAGATAACTTTATGCATTTCTTTATTTGGGAATATGAATGGTATATGCTTATTAGAGTATTCAAAAGCAAATTTTCATATACTACCGTATATTCTTCAAAATAAACATAAAGCATGTGAGATCAGTCTTGGATCCTGAAAAATAACGTGAGTGGCTCAGGAAAGCCTGGTCTAAAACTTTTAAGACTAATTGTGGGTAAGCTGCTGGTCAGCACTAACTGCAAAGTCAGTTCTGTTCAGTAAGTGGCATCTCTGGTGTTTCATATTCATTAGTAGGTTCTGCTTTTAAAAGAAATTGTTGGTGTAGCTGCCTACATTCAGGGAAGTCAAGAACAGTCTCTGAAGATTTTCACTGAAATGTTCCAAATGGGCTGTGCCAAAAAAACCCTCCAAAGTTCTGTTTCACAAAGTAAAACTGATCTTCTTTTTAGAGAGGCTGGTCACCTTCACTGATGTGCATGTAAGGGGGAAGAGTTTGCTTTGCCCTGCAGTGCAAAAGTCATGGCAGATCCCTCTGGGTATCTCAGTACCAGTTTAGAGTCATAAATTTAGCTAATTTAAAGTGTTGGCTTTGAGTCTTTGGTAAGTGTTCTTTTTGCCAGTTGTCCAAGACAGCAGAAATAGCATGCCTGATGGCCTTTAATTAACTCAGTTAGTAGCTTATCTGCCTTCTTCCTGTTCAGAGCTCTAAATTTGGTGAAAAATAAGGCTAAATTGACTTTCTATGAGGATATGATTAAGCCATTTTGGCTTTCACTAATTTGAGCTGACAAGCCAAAGAAGCATTACTTTTAAATTGCTTCTTTAGGTAACTAGTTTCAATTCCATCATGAAAGTGTTTGGTCTGTTTTCCTGAGCTTAATTATAAGACATCATGACTATAAATCATGAAATAAATTTAATTCATATGTGTTTTGCAAAACTGCACCTCAAATACACTCCCTCTGTATTGAAGCAGCAATTGATGATATGCTCAAGACAGCAAGATGTGCATTCAGCCAATTCCAAATATTTAAATTAGGAAGGAAAGTAAGTGTATTTAGAGCATTATGAGCTGAATGTGCTTTTTAGCCTGGCATTTGGGGGCACTGAGGACATGCTGCTTTAGATGCAAAGATGTTTTTAAAACATGGGCTGATCAGTTTGTGTTTAATTAGGCACTTATGGAGGTTTTAAAAATGTTCCACTTTTTTCATTATTGTTGGTTTCAAGAATATATAAGGATGTTTGTATGAACTGGAAGTTTATCCTCAAAATAAATGATATGAATAAGGGAAGAGGAGTAAATTGCCATCCACATAATGTTCAGGGGGTTTGTGAGCTCTGCCCTTTTCCCACTGTAATGAGGTTAAAACTTTTCCTAATGACTTTAATGGGAGCAGTGCTGGATTCCAAATTCTCTATGTCATCTTCATGAGTGGGAGGAGGTAAATTACTTACAAAAATATTAAAAATAGTGACAATTTCTTAAGACTAATATATATATATATATGGCCATAAATATTAATCTGTGAAAGACAGATTTGGGGAGAAGAATATGAAATTTTAGGATTATATTTGGAAGCTTGACATGTACCTTCTACAGCAAATTATTTTACTTAATTATGTTGTTTAAATTTAATGCATTCTAAGTTAAGAATATGAAGTTTTAGGATTATATTCGGAAGCTTGACATGTACCTTCTACAGCAAATTATTTTACTTAATTATGTTGTTTAAATTTACTTTTAATGCATTCTAAGTTGTATATAAGCCTTTTTTTTTTTTTCTCAGTTACTATTGTTAATTAGCATTAAATAGCACTGAGTGTTTTTCACCTTTCATACCTGGGAAATTTTGTACAGTATACAGAAGTATTAAGTAAATCGAGAAACTTTGATTCCTGAGACCACATGCACAGAAAAAGAAACAGATGGGTGTAAATTTTTATGTGAAGCTTGTGGAGTGTCAAATCCCAGGTTTCACAGTGTTGACCTAAAACTTCTTTCCCCTAAAGTGTATTGAACTTCAGTCAGTTTAACAGTAACTAGTGTGCCTGGAGTGTAATTTTATTTGAAAATTAAAATCTTACGGTTTTTGGCCCTGTGAGTTTTGTTTTCCTTTTGTGAGAGCAGAAGTTTCTAGTATTGAATTTGGGTACAAGTTTTTATCTCTTACATTGTCTGGCATTGCCAGAGGCAGCCGGGACTGTCAAACGCAGCCTTTCAGTCTGCAATGAAGTGACTAACAGCAGTTTGAGACAAAATGTGTTCCTTAGAGAGGAACACTGTGTGCTTTACAAGGAAATGGAGCTGCTCCTTAATGCAGGCTTTATTCAGGGGCAGGCAAACAGGTGGGTCTCTGGCTTTACCTGCTGTTATGCACCATAATTTTTTTCCCATAAGGGAATTTCTTGCTAATCTATAGGTTTACCAATAGTTTGATATTTTTAAATTTGCCCCTCTCTGTTATTCACATAACCTTTTCCTACAGGACAACATTTCCTTCACCTTCAATGATGTTGGCATATTGTAACATCAAGGAACTCTGTGTAACATTTCTTTACCAGTTAAATGACTAGTTAATGGTATATGCTGGATGTCTGTAGCTGTGGTACATCTTTATAAACACACCTCATTTATGAACCTCTTTATGAACTTTGTATTCTTTGTCCAAAACCCATTTTTCACAGGTCAGTATTTATGCTCATATGCAGTATAGTGGTCTTCAGAAATTGTCGCTATTTTTAATATTTTTCTGAATTAATTTACATCCAGTCTGTAGCTGTGACACTTTTTCTTAACATCTGCCATCTGCAGAAATGCTCACCATCACACTCTTTATGTATTTTGCATATGCCTAAATTTTTCTGCTTTATTTGATGAGTTGCAGCCAATTACTTGTTGTGGTATTTGTTAGTTTTTACAGTAGAATTTTTTTCAAAAGCTGACTGAGAGTTTCCAAAATGCCCTAAACATCAAATGGTGCTACTTCAGTAATTCATAGCTGTGTGCTCACATGATGTCAGTGAAATTATACTAGTGTAATATTAATTTACAGGACACCCATACAAGAGGCTGAGCCATTTAAACATTTCAGTGTTTGCTTAACCTTAAGTATGAACAGTTCCATTGTTTTAGTCTGACTCCTGTGTGTGTTTAAGGCTTCCCTGAGTCAGACAGAGATTACTCAGCATCTCCTTGGAGGCAGCTCTTAGTCCAGTGGTGCATCAGGCTGCTCTAAATATGGGATGTTTGGCCAA
>JAOXXN010000065.1:59340758-59353189 GCA_026770055.1 Myrmophylax atrothorax
ATTCTCTTCCACTGCAAGTCTGATGCAGCTCCACTGGAACTGATGGAGCTCTGCCAATAGACACCGGCAGAGAGTGTTGCCTGCAGGGAGTTTCACGATAATTACCCAGGACAAAACATGTTTGTCACCTGACAGGCTGTCTTTGAATGTGGTATGGTCTACATTCCCTTCACAACAGCGAGATTTGACTGGTTTTTACATCATAACTGTATTCTTTGTTACATATTGCTTGAAAATACCTAGAAAATATAAAATAAAGCCAAGTAGTGACATATTAATCTGACCTTTTTTTTTCCCTAGGACAGCAGTAAATTAATTTAGCTGATGCCGCAATTAAGTAGTTTTTTTCCTTATAAACAATGGCTTCACGTGAAAAAATTAAATTACATGTATTTTTGTAGGAAAATGTATGAGGATTTCATAACCCAGTATAACGAGGTTTTGCAGGAACACCGCAAAAAATACGCAGGAACTGCTCTTGCCCAGAAGTACTACAGAGAAAAGGAAGAAGTTGAAGAAATTCAAAACACAGTTTTGAAACGCTGGGAAAAATACAAATGGAAAGAAGATGCTTGCTTGGATGTTCTGGGTACTGCTATCAATGCTTTTACAGTAAAGCCCATTGGCAGTGCACTGCACATTAAAGGTGCTACACAGAAATCCTTGCATTTTCCAGTTTCCTTTAAGCTAATAAAATGTATTCCTTGTGTTACACCATTTTTAGGAAAAAAATCTGTAGTAAGTAAGAATTTAGTGCATATATACTAACATTCTTTCCTCCAGCCCCTAAACGTAATGGGTAGAGGTTTGTCATTGTGCTTTCATATCATTTTAGAGCATGTTAATGGCACTACTCTTATACTGCAGTTTCTGTTATCTATACTGAGTAAAGATAATTGCTCCTGATCTATTTGTTTATCTTGTATTTGCTATTAAAATTGGATTTGTTAATTAATGGTCTGAAATTAAATTTTATTTCTGCAGAAGCTGTTCCTTTTAAATCTGTAAATGACTGGGCTGTGCACATGTATCCTTGATTTGCAGTGTTTATGCAGTTGGCAGGGAAGAAAGTTTATATTAAACTTTCACAACTTTCTTTTAGAGAAGACACGAATTATTTATATATTAATGTTTAGAACAGCAGCACTAGCATTTATCTGTGAGAAAACTGAAGGCCACATAACGCTCTCCAGTTTAAATTTCTGGGAGAATTTTGAGGAAAGAAAATAAGATTTCATTTAGTAACATATCTATTCATTCAGGAGAAGCTTGACTGAAGTTAGATTTGAAGATCTGACAAGGAAATGTAGATTTGTCAGAAGGTTCTGCAACTCTGGCATTTGTACTTATGGCATTGAGGGGTCAGGGGTACAGTGGTATCCCTTGCATGAAAAAAAAATATATATTGTTGAAATATATATTCCATAACGTGAAAGTGCATCTTCAAAGCAGAAAACACAGGAAATGTTACATCTTGCTGCAGTTGCTGCACAAGAATCCATTAAACTGCAAAGAGAAGCAGAGGAATTAGAAATGAAAATTGATTGTTTAAAAAAGGTAACTGTATTTTAATTTTATTTTATAGAAATATATGTTATGTAGTTATACATACTGCCATTTTATTTCCTGAAACAAAAAAAAAAGCAGTGTATTTTGAAGCACACAGACCAAGAGGATGATTCCAGTCTTAAAATTACGTTTCTGTAACATCACATATGTTTTCTTAGAGAAGAGGGGTCCCTGAATGTAAAGGCTCTCCAAGTTTGCTTCCTGCTGACTCACTTTATGCCACAGTTCCTGTCAGGGCACTGTCACGATGACTTTGATGTTTGCTCAAAAGAAGAGACTTGAAAACAGAGCAGGGCCACTCCTCAGTGAGCCCCAGGGCTCGAGTGCACAGCTTTCACTGTTTTTTAAGAGTTTGTGTTTAACTAAATATGCTTTACAATAAGAACAATGGAAATTGCTGCTTTCTGTCTTCTTCTCCCCCACCCCACACCCCCCAATAGGTGTGTGGGTATATCAGAGGTAAAACTGCCTGATTTTAGACAGGAGACCCACACAGTTCCCCTGGATGGAAGAAGCACTGACTTCCAAGGCATGGTCTTCAAAAACTAAAAGGGATTTTATCAGCACGGAATTTTGACCCACTTCTCTGTAAAAGGTCTCTTCTAAGCCTGAATAGACCAGTAGGCCAAACTTGTAAAGGTTTAATAATTTTCTATGGCATTGCATTTGGATGTTTTTACCTCTCTGGGCCAGATGATCAAGGACTCTCTTTACTGCCTCGTGCTGACAGAAGCAGGTTTTGCACAGGTGGTGTTTTCTGTTTATATTTTGTGATCCTGTTTGACATTCATAGTTATTGACTAAACTTCCTGACCTGGTATGTGCTGTGTAAACACACAGTAAGGAGGGATGTGCTGAGTTCGTTTACAGCTATGAAGGAGACCATGTGAGGAGCTCCAGGTTCTGAAGAGATATGCAGAGCAAGTATTCCAAAACTTCTATGTTTATTCCAGTTTGTACAGTTGGTCCAACAAAAATTAGCTCAGTTGGTTAAAACTTGGTTGTAACAATGCCAAGGTCATGGGTTCAGTCCCCTATGTGGGTCATTGACTTAAGAGCTGGACTCGATGATCCTTGTGGGTCCCTTCCAACTCAGAATAGTCTGTGATTCTGTGAAAAATTATTGCCTCTCTTCAACCTTGTTCTGCTTATTTCTTCAGAGTGTCTTGGCTACAAAAACTCCACTACTATGCAGTGATTAATCAGGTTTAGAGAACTTTTGCAGCACAAAGCTATAGTATTTCAAGTTTTGTCAATTTTTATGCTGTTTGTTCTTTTGTCTTTTAAGACACTTGAAGAGACTACAGAAGATCACACAAATTCTAAAATGACTGAGAGTCAGAAAAGTCTTGAGAAGTCAGAGGAGTTTAAAGGAAGGTACACTTCAAAATGTTTTTTGCCTTGCTTTTATTCAGAGTAGTATGTCAGCATTACATAAAATGTGCTACAAAACACCAATTGTTGCTGAAAATGGAGTGGCAAGCTTTTCTAATCCTGGCCATGTGATTTAATTACATAATTTTAAAAGTTTTATATTTCTAGGGGTTAAAATCGTGGCAAATTTTGATTCTTGGAAGCTTAATATATCCAGAAAATAGTATTCAAAGGTATTTTGTCGAAACCTTTGATCCTCAGCTACTGCTGAGAGATCTGTGTGAGTGGTGTTACAAGTTTTGAATGCAACTACACTCACTGTGCAGTCAGAGATAAAATACTTTAACTCCACTAAATGCATATTTGAGGAAAAGAGTCAGGGTTCCACATGTCAGTTGTCTTCACCTCTGAACTACTTAAGAAATTTAACTCTTAATTTAGTTCTTAAAAACAAGCATGAGTGAAAGTTTCATAGACAGGATTAATGGCTTAGGAAATTAGTCAGCGATCATTTACAGCTGGGACTCACTTTAATTTGAGCTCAATTACAATGACTGAAAATCACCATCAGGACTATCTTGCACTTGTCTGGAGTCCTTGTGAATGTTGAAACATCTCCCATTGAGCTGACACTTTCAGACCAAAATCCATTTTAAAGCAAAAATATGTCCAAAAGACTTATTCTGAGTGATTTTATATCATGGTACACTTGAAAAAGAATCTTTTTTGGGCTTTAAACCTTAAACTTTAGTGTAACCCCTAAGATCCTTTCCGTAGGGATTTTTAGGTCTTTAATATCTTCTTACCTATGAATCATTCAGATGATTATTTCATTTTGGTTTAAGCTTCTAAAACCCCTCTACCTCCTTATGTAAGGTTTTTGTAACTGCCAAGAACAGAAACATGGAGAAGCAAGAAATCCCTTTAGGTTTAAGACAAGGTAAAAAAAAAGATGGGAAGCACTCCCTTTGAGTTTTCGAAGAAACCCACTGTGTGTTCACTCTGCAGAACAAAAAATGTCAATTAAAGACCAATGCCAATTAAGAGGCAGAGAACTGTGCTCTGCGTATGGAGGTGTAAGAATCCCTCAGTCAGGCCACATGGAAAGGAATCCATAGGGTGCACTGCCAGACTTGCCATTTCTGCATTTATGTCCCTGTCATGGAGCCTCCAGGTGCTTGTGCCTTCACCTGAAGCTGTGTCTGGATTGCAAACAGGCAGATCTTTTGGTGCTCTTACTGAAGCAATAATTCCATGGCCTGCATCATGGATATAAGGTGTTGTAAATATTTTACACTAAGAAAACCTGATTATTAATTAATAAGCTTTCCCTAGAGTAAATTTTAAAAGTTTTTTTAGTTAAAGATAACTCCAACATAAAGGCTTATAAAATGGTATAAACCCATTTTTTAAAATGCCTGTTTGACATTACTGTATTAAAAAATGTCTTCACTAGAAAGCAGAGAAGTAACTGCTTAAGCAACTACTGATGGTACAAAGTGGGTGTATTATGGATCTGTGATCATAAACACTGTGAAAAAAAATAGACAGAAAATGTATTAAGAAAATGAGACATGAAATAAAACCTTTGCAGACTTGAGGCAATGTACAAAAGCACGACAGCAGAATGTGGGTACCAAAGGCAGGAGTTGCTTGAGAGCTGTCCTGCAGTCACTACAGAGTTGCTACTGAGCAAAGAAATCTTTGTGTAAAGGAGATATCTTCATCTCCTGCCGCAAAATAAGAAGAAGAAAAGGGAATTGTACTGTGAAACTCCATGAACTGATCCAGACCATCATGAAACCAGCAATATCAAGGGAAAGAACTAAAGAGAGCAGTGAAAGCACTGAGCAGAACAATGTTCAAATTAATACCCATGAAATGCTTTAGAAGGCTACAAGACAAGAAACCAACTTGCAAGTCAATTAGTAGGTGCTGATTTATATGTCCTCCTTTGGGCAGGAGGATGAAAGTGGTAGATGTTCTTCTTAAAGGTCTGGAACATTTTCATTTGAATCATTTAACACCAGTTAGTAGTTGATTAGACAGAGCACAAAACAGGTTCCTCTGCTCATACCAGCTGTTCTCTGTGATTTGTGGGCTTTCATAGTTCCCCAGTTACACTGAGAGTTAAAATTTCCAAATCAAGAGTTCTCATTAGGCACCAAATAGGACTCAACTCTTTTGAAGCTCTGGTCTGGATTTCATAATTAGAGATCATATTTATTATATAGAAAGGCTGATATCTTGAACTGTGCTATAGCATTTATCATGTCCATTCTCTCTTCTTTTGTAAAATGTTTGAGAGAGCTTTACTTTCATTATTCTGTAATTCTGTATTTATTCTTTTTCCAATTTGGTCATGTATTAATTCCACCTCATGTTCCAAGGGAGAGCTTTTTGCTAAAACATCACATAAATGATATTATTGCAGATTATTGCTGCTCTTTCACTATCTTTGCATGACCAGGGTCTAAGATTTACTGATCAAATTAAAAACTTGGTAATACAATTCTTGGAAAAGTGCTTACAAAGTTGTTCCAGGGCTTCTAATGTAAACATACACAAAGAGCCAACCCTGTGCTCACCAAACCTCATAGCCAGCTATTAGTTACTAGTTATTAAAAGCAGTAAGTCCTTCGCAAAGGAATTGCTGGCCTGCTCTTGATGAGAATACCTGTAAGTACCACAGAAGTGGATGTATAATAAAATACACTTGATTCCTATAGTGGAAATGAAGTAATATTCATCTCTGGGCTTTGTTACGCTACAATGAGGAAACTATTGCTAAGGAAATGCCACTTTATTTTGACTTTAGAACATATTTTTTTCTTTACACTTTAAAAAAGTTCCCTGTTTTGCAGTATGGATTAAGATAAAGATTTTTTTATCTACTCAGATGTCTACTAACAATGAAGCAGAGAAAGAAGAGAAGTGCTCTTTCTTGTTACTGCAATTTGGACTGTTTTGAGCTTCAGTTTGCAGTTTGATTTTTCTGCCGGGGTTATTAATAATGTCAGAGTAGATGCCTAAAGTTTATTTTTCAATAGTGTTTTTGGGGACCGAAGGGGAGAGATGTATTTCATATGCATGAAGTTTAACTACAGGCTCTTTTGGGAGGTTTTGTTACTTAAAGAGTGTGTAATAAGAGTTTCTGAATCTGGTTTGTAACTCTGCTTTGATACGTTCTCCTGAATAGATATGCATTGTAAAAGAATGTTTCATTTAATGGAGAGCAAATCTTTAGAAATACAGAGTTGCCTGCTTGGCTTTACAGAAGCACGTGGAAACTGACTGCAGGAACTTTTAAAAACACAACTTGGCATCCTAAGTTCTGTAAAAAAAACCCAAAATAAACCCAAAAAAATCCCAAAGCAACCAACCCCCCACCTTTACTAAACTGTATATGGCAGTCTAACTGATGACCTCAACCACAGCAGCCTTGCTCATTTGATCTTTGAATGATGATTGTGGCAAAGTGGTCACATAAGCCGTTGTGAATAAAGTGAAGCAGTTGTAGCCAGAGTTCTGTGCTTAGCTTTGAGTTCTCCTTGCTTTTGTGCTTCCTGCATCTGAGTGCAAAGATACACCAGCCATATACACATCTTATTTCCTGTAGTACTCATTCTTGACACAGGTTTATCTATAATTATTGTTACTAAAAGATAAGATTTTAAAAAAATCTTTAATATCTCTGGGGTTTTTTTTAATTACTGTATTCAATGGTATATGGTTTGTATGGTTTGTATAGTTTGTTGGATCTTGGTCCTGCACAGGTGTATATGTAACTGCAGGTGACAATGGTCCTTGTCATCAGAGTTATTTGACTGAGGTGCATTCATGGTTTTATGTGAGCACAGCTGACATTTTATCTTATTTTTGTTTATGGAAAATTTCAAGAAGAACCAACAAACTCAGTTCTTCATTTGCACTAAACAGCATTGTTCAGCCAGCTACAAACCAGATGTTGTAGCTAGAAGCACAGAAGCACTAAGCAGGAATGCCAGAGAGAAAATAAAATAGAACTCATTATTTTAAAAAATGGTAAACGTTCTTGTGTCAAATAGCCACTTTAGCCTTCATTGTTCTGCTAACCCCTGTCTTTCTACACTGTAAAGGGCTGTTTACCCTACACAGATAATTACCCCACAAGTGAAAACACTTGCTGCAGTTTTCTCTTTTGTATATGTGTAGTGTGAGTACTCTAGACAATCTCAGGGAGAGCAAAAATGTTTTTCAATGTGAAAATGTGATTTCAGAACTACAATAATGATGTACTTTATTCAAAGCGTAAAACTCCAAACTACTAATACTTCTCTTTGATACTGACAAAATTTAAGTCATCACTGCTCTTATGATTGGCTTATTACTACTTTATGGGTTTGGTTTTTGGTTTTGGTTTTGTTGTTTTTTTTCTCAGTGATATTCCCTGTCTGATATTAGTTAAAGAAAATCACAATTTTTATCAGCTACCGGTGCAGAAAGTGGTAGAACCTCACTGACAACACCCAACTCCTTTGAAAACTCCACTTATTTGAAACAGTTATATTTTATTGTTTCTTTTCTTTTGCAATGATTAACTTAATTTTTTTAAATTTATTTTTTAAAGAATGTTTGAAGAGCATGAACACATACCTTTGCCTAAAGAGAAACCTCCACTGTGTAAACCTTTGCATGTCCCCTGCATTTCTCGGAAACCGGTCCAGTCTGTACAGAGTATTAGATTCTCCAAGCACCAACCAGAAACAGGTGCAGTATGTTTAATGATTTCTCAGTGAGGATTTTGGATTATTTTTGTGTAAAGGAATGGATAATCCACAATAACAAATCCAGTGAACTGCTCCTACTGTGATAGTTGAAGCCAGGCTTTCAGTGGAAGTTCTGTGCTTACCTGTCTGGGTGTTTTGGAATCTTCTATGTCTGGTTCCTGTCTTATCTATGTAATGAGTGAAGTACCATGAGAGACACACCTGATGCATGGTGTTAGAAAAATCTGAAACACACTTTAACACTGTTTGCACTAGTACAGTAAATATTAACTGGCTATTATTTGATTGATATTTTCGTATTTTCTGATAATTTTCTTTTCACTCTATACTAAAAGGAAAATTTATAATCTTTGTTACCAAGTTCAGTTTAACAATGCCATGCTTTGGATACTTAATCCTATTAATAATATTACATAATATTTGTTAATTTAGGGAGAGAAGGAAAAGAAAACCCAGTGGAACTTCCAGTAACCACTAGCAGTTCCTCCAGTCTTGCAGAAAATTTATCAGAGGTATGTAGCTCTCCCACTGCTGAAAACATGAGATTATATAATTTGGTTTATGTGGTGGCTTAAATTTAAACACTTCAAATGTACCTTGTGCTATAATATCTTACATAAAACCTGCCAACACTTTCAACAGCGTACTGATCTTGGTAATCTGCTGTTGCTTGGTAATGCCAGCAAAAGTCTTGTTTTGCAGCCTTTTCATTCTGAAAATATGTTCTTGCAAAGCATTCTAACACTAAACTTGAAATGGTCTATCTTTCCAACTAATTTTGTATAATAGTTTATAAAATTTAGAATAACCTTTGTAGGTTTACTTTGTTTGATGTAAGAAGTTTTTGGAACTCTAAAGGAAGACCATGATCTGCTTTTACCAATGAATTGTCAGCCATCTACTCCCTAATGAAGGATTTCATAAAGGTCTCAGTGTGCAGGATGCTGTACAGGTCTGCCCACAGTTAACAGCTCAGTTCTGAGGTTTAACCAGAAACAAATATCTGTGCTGAGAGGAATAAAACCATGAACAACATTGCTTTGTACACTGCAGGAGTCCACACATCCATTTTCTATCTCACCCATAAGCACACAGTTCCTATGGCACTGTAGGAAATGGTCAAGTGTATTGCAGCTTTGTGTCTTAAATATTCAAACACAACAAACCAATCCAGAAACAAATTGGAGGTACAGTTTGCACAGTTGTGAAAACCACTAACAGTCTCATTGAGAGCAAGAGCATTGATAGGAGCAATAGATTGTTAAGGTATTAAAGGAGTTCAGATAAGGCCACAGGAGACAAAAGAAATAATTTGTAACTGTCTTTGCTGTGCAGAATTTTGGGGAAGTTTCTATATCAAAACCTTCTCTCTAAGGGACAGCTCACTGAATCTATTTAAACCCAAATTGTATTGAACAAAAAAAATGAAGTAAAAATTTAACAGAGCCAGTTGTGATTCTCATAAGAATTTCAAGGGAACTGAAGGATGGAGTGAGTGAATGACTAAATGGTTTAGAGTGGAGACTGTGGGAGAAGACAAAGACTTCATAACGTAAAACAACATGAAGGGCAGTGGCCAGACTGAGTGGAACGAGACCAGAAGACATTTCAAGCAATTCTGATTTGTGACTGGCTGAGGGAGTTGGACATGACAAGGAAAATGGAAGGGGCTGTTGCCAGGGTAATCTAGAGATGAGGCTGGGAATCTGGGACCTAGAATTGCACTTAGACAATAGTAGAAAGCAGTAAGTCAAGGTTAAGAGAACTTTGAGAAAGGGTAATGGCAATAAGGAAAAGAAGATGAAGTCTGAGGAAAATTAAAAAAATTGGAAGAAAGGTTGTTGTGCTTCAGAAAAGGTGGGCTGTAACAGGAGTTGAGTGGCAGACAGATTCTGCAAAACCAGCCATTTTGTCCCCTACCCTGAACTGATTTCAGTTGGATACATTTTGTAAATTGAAAATAAACCAAAACTAGAAGCTCCCTGTAAATAATGTGTTATCTGATGCTGAGGCACAGATTCCTGGTGCCACTCTGCTTTTAAGGCACAAATACATGGTAGATACAAGAGTTAGGGCTTTTGATCTGATGCAAATCTGTGGGCTGGGAGTATTTCCATGTTCTCTGCAGTTTTTCAAACCACCCATGAGGCCTGTGCTGACTGAGACTGATGTCCATGCCCACATTGGCCTGCAGAGGCAGAGGCAGGCCTGGCCCAGCTCTTTCTGTGTTGACAAGCAGCAGCAACCTGACTGCAGCACTGGCCAACCTGGATAAAGTTTGTAAATTACATAATATTTATTGTGTCACTGAGAAGTTAATTATTCACATCTACTTGTCAGTGCAGTGACTAACACTTTATAAAAAAATTATAGAAGTGAGTTTGGGGGTATCATGCTGTCAAAATGCAGATAAAGCAAAGACAGGCAAAAAAAGATGGTTTTTACGTTGCCTGATCCTTAATTGCTGGTTAAAAGAAGGGATTTCCACAGTCTAAGAAGAAATTAAAGTGATATTGTTGACATGACAATTTCATTTGCTGCCTCATTTGATTTTTTTTATGTCTTCTAGATGGTTATTGATACTGCAGTTACTAATAATTCACAAATTGCCCAAGTTCCATCCACAGCAAGCATACAAACCCCAATGAAATTCAGGTAACTTTAGTAAAGTCGTTTTCATTCTTAAAGCTGAGGTTTGTGGAAATAATTCATATTTACACAAATTGTAATTTTTGTCTTTTAGACTGACAAATCCTCCAAAGCAGCTGACTTCCAGTCAGCAGTTTGAGAGTGAAAATGCAGTAATGGGTAAGATATCACTGTAATTTTTTTTTATAAGGCTGGATCATGTAATTATAAACTGGAAAATTCTACAGGTCAAATTTTCATTCTGATATTGAGGGCCACCACTTGTACTCCTTTTCCACCTTGATTATTTCATTCAAATTTCGAGTACAGCAGACAGGCAGATTCATTCTGCATTGACCATTGCCAGTGAAAAGAAGCTTCCAACATCTTTCATAAATTCATACTCTACTCTCAAATTACTTGGGTAAAATAAAATCCAAAAATAAAATCTGCCTGGGGGCATGAGAAAATGCAAAGAAAAGGGGTATAATAAATGCAGTAATTTAGGAATCTTGAAGTATCAGATTAAGATTATTAAACATTAAAGTTAACCTGAGAAAAACATACAGAATACTTACAGAAACAAAACAGAGTAGTTAGAAACACACCTACAGTTTTTGAGATTACAAGTCACTGAGCTTCAGTTAAATACTTCTTTTTGCTAATTATACTGCCAATTTAGATGCATGTAAAACATTGTTGTTTATATTTTTTTATGAATAGGACACTAATTCTGTGTCCTGAAACACAGGACCTTCACCCACAGTGCCTGAGACGTTGCACGATCTGAAGCTTAGAGCTGAAAGTCTGATAACATTCCTTCTCATTTCTCATCCTCCTTTAGCCCAGTTCTTTAAGCTACACTTCATCACTGTCACATGGATGTGCTTTTTGTATTGTTCCCACCTGGTTTCTATTGACTGGTATTAGCACTCTGAGGGCAATAGCTGGCTTAGACAAACACAGCACTCTCAGGGAACAATGGGTGGGTTTGAAGAACACACCAAACCACACAGAGCAGCCTGAGTAATGCTCTAACAATAGTGAGTAAGTGGCAGAACAAGAGGTAATTTTTATGGATACAGCCACAAAGTGGGTTGTTATGAAAACCACAGTCCTCTCCAATGGCAATGCCAGGTTAGTAAACCTTTCTCAGGGATTCTTTCCCACAATGTAATTTTTATGTATCTGTTTAAAAAGCTGTTATAATTCTGGCAGTGTTGTCTTTTTTGTATAGCAAGCCAAGAGGCCAAACGTGGTGACAAAGAAGCAGATAAGCCAAAGGAATCTTCATATATACCTCAAGTAAGCAAAGCATTTCTTATAAGTGATTAATCTATTTAGAATAGTCAAGGTATTTTGACTATTTGAATCAGTGAGTCTCAGAAATCAATGAGGTGACTCATTATAAGGCACAGAATGGGTGAGGAGCCAATCAATGCCTTCTAATTGATAATGTGGTGATCATTGCTCTTGACCACATCAGTGCTCTGAGGGGTTTTATGCTGCCTTAAAAACTGGCTGTTTAGGAAGACTATCCTGTGCACATCATAGTTTTTGTATCACTTGGTGCATAACATTTTTGTCAGTGAGAGCAGATGAGACACTTTGAAAAAGAGTCTGCATTTGGAACTCATTTCTCACACACAACTATAATAAACAGGCTCAGTGCTGGCTCCACTGGCACTGCTTTTGCCAGCTGTGCCTGGATGTGAGATCGAGCTCGCCAGGCCATAACATTCAAGCCAGTTGTGTTGCACATGCAGGTGGGTATCAAGACGCGGTTTAACACCTACCAGCACCACACAGCCACTTGGTCTCTGCCACACAGTGGGATGGGGAACAGAGTCAGAAGGGCAAAAGTGCCAAATCTTGGGGGTTGAGACAAAGACAGTTTAGCAGGTAAAGCAAAAGCTGTGCAAGCCAGTGAAACAGAGTAAGGAACTCATTCATTATGTCCTATCTACAGGCAGTTTTTAGCCATTTCCAGGAATAGAGGGCTTCATCACTCAGAAGAGTTGCTTGGCAAGGCAGATGCCAAGACTCCAAACATACCCCTCTTCCTCTTTCTTCCCCACAATTTTTATTGCT
>JAOXXN010000065.1:59363819-59384155 GCA_026770055.1 Myrmophylax atrothorax
CGCACGCTGAGCCTCACCTAAAACATCCACTGGTCAGGCTGGAAGGGCACACCCACGTGGGGAGAGCCCTGCCCAAATCTTCATTCACCAAGTCTGGCCATACCTACATATACATACAATTCCTCTGGCCTCTCCTCCTCCATCAGGATTACGTGATACAGGTCAAATCCCATTGTACACAAAACACCGGTGGGTTTGGCCTAAAGGGCATGCACTGGCAGTGTCACCGCCCTAACCAGGATTTCCTGAGTGTGGAAGATCCACACATGCTGTCTACTCATGTTCTCATGTTCACAGGATTCCTGTGTTTCCCAAATTTCCTTAGCGTTTGTGCATCTCTGTGATCCCCAGCAGAAGCAGAAGGTTGAGACATAAGACTTTTTTTGGTCTGTAAATACCACGTTCCCAGCAGGGTAAGGCTGGCAGCAGCATATGCCACCCTGCAGGTTTATCACTGCTAACTCACATATTGCAGTGTCAATATTTTAACAGAGAACACTTTGCATCACAAAAAGGGAAACAAGAAAAAAAAAAAGTAGGGTGCTCCAGTGGATACTCGCATGTGTTTCAGTTTCCTCTGTTGAGTTTTATCTGAGCTGACACTACTGGAATAAAGTAGATTGTCAAAGGCTGAGCAGAGGGCTTTTATCATTTGCAAGTATTGGCATAAAGTAAAATAATGATACGAATTTCTGTTTTCTGTCTTTTGTGGCTTACTCTGTCAGTTATGGTGATGCTTTTGACAAGGGAGTGCTGCTGGGTTAGTGATTTCTTCCAGAGCTTCAGAAATAGTTAAGTTATCTGTTATTATCATCATATCGAGACTGACAGTTGATGGTCAATGCTTATATATTTTCTTTATAAATTATGAAGTTAGAAGCAGAAATTGTATCTCTCCACTAAAGCGAATTCCATGGGATTATTTGTCATCTTCTTATATTCAGACCTGGTAAATTTTTTAGTAGTAGTTAAGTAGTGGAGAAAAAGTTCGGATAAGGTTTTGTTTGGGTTTGGTGGGGGGTTTTTGTTTAGGCTTATTTGTTGTGGTTTACTTTTTTTTCAAGCAGAGAGGATAAAAGTTCTATGCTGAGTGTGTCTCTTGAAGGCTTAGAGGGTTATGGAAATATTCAGATCTCTACAAGTTCCTGAGTGGAAATTTTTATTAGAAGAGGTGTGTGATTCTATTACCTGGTTTTGTCATGTGTAACAGTACAGAGGCTCTGTTAATAATGTGGTTTTATAACCTAATGATCTAGACAGGTAACATTTAGCTACACATAAAATTTCCCTTGCTGAAACTCTGGTCCTTACAAAGAATGTTCTGTTATTGAGGGTTGTAATATGAATAAAGTTTAATTAAGGTATCAGGGGCATGTAGTGGTAGGACAAGGAGAGATGGCCTTAAGCTGAAGGAGGGTAGATTTGTATTAGATATTAGGAAGAAATTCTTCATTCTAAGGGTGTTGAGGCACTGGCACAGGTTACCTAAAGCAGTTGTGGACTCCACATCCTTGGAGGTGTTCAAAGCCAGGTTGGACAGGGCTTGGAGCAACCAGGGATAATGGAAGGTGCCGCTGCCCACGGCTGGGGTTTGGAACAAGATGACCTTTAAGGTCCCTTCCAGCCCAGACCATTCTGCAAATATTCCTAGTTGGGAAAACATTACTGCTATTACAACTTCAAATATTGTTTTGGGATCAATCCTTCCCATTCCCTGTCAGTGAAAGCAAGGATGTGTCTGCATTACTGTGTGGTTACAGCTGGGCAGCTTACACAGCAATTACCATTTATATCACAGTGCCCACAGGGTAGAGCTTTGTTTGGGACCCCACTGTGTTATGCACAATAAGAGACTACAGGCCTTAAACATTTTAGAGTTTAAAAACTTGGCAGATGATGATGGACTGGATGTTAAAATGCTGAGTGTTTCCCTGAAGCGTTAAGCAACCTGAGAAAAAATTAAACATGATCAGCACCTCTCAGCACCAGTGAGTCTGAGCCATCAAACCTGTAGGACTCATTAAAAGGAAGTATCAACTATAATAGTAAAGAATAAACAATTCCCACTAGTTTTGTAGCATCTACAGAAGGGAAAAGCCTTAAAATAAATACCAGGCCTTTGGAAAATGTGCTAGTTGGATATACAATGGAGTTCCTCTTGTTGGCCAGGTTTTGTTAGGATGTCTCAGGAAGACATTGTGCACCAAATTCAAACTGGGCCTTCTCCACTAGATCAATGTGCCTGACAAGCTGTGCTCTGAGCAGAGTTGTCAGCAGGAACTTAGGCTGGGAGAAATTTATAAAATCTGGAAAACAGCAGCTTTCGAAGTGTTGAACATCCTTTTAAGTGCTTGTCAGTCTGGAAAGATGATGAAAGGACAAATCTGATGAAGGAAAGAGAGGCAAATGGCAAGAAAGAAAAAAGTCACAGGGGAAAAAAGACAGACTGAAAATTAGTGCCTGAGTTGTAACTTGTTTACTCCTGCTTACTCTGAGTTGACAGTAAGACTAAAGATAGGATTAATCAGTGTCTGCAAGTTTCAGAGGTGGATTCAAGCAGAGTAAGGTGGATTTGTGGCACAGCGGAACATCCCCAGCCTTTGGAATGTTTCCTTATATCACAGGGAGCATCAGCACCCCCCGTGCAGGGCAGTGCCAGGCAGCCTGAAGGACTCCAGGCAGCAGCAAGATGCCAGGTCAGTGGCCTGGGAAACTGGCCTTGTTTTTCCTGTACTAAGTATTGGCTCTGTCGGGGGTGATTTCATTGTCATCACTACAGTCAGCCCTGCAGCCTCTGGCAGCTGCTGAGGGAGGCAAAAGGAGGCTGAACATATGGTGCTGTGCATCCTACCAAAGGTGCCCTCCGTTTGGGAAGATCCTTACAGATGTCAGTGGAGGGTCACTTAAGGCCTGATTTTATTTCAGCAAAGTCAGTGGGGATTTTGCCATTTATTAGTAGGAGCAGAAACAAAACCTTAATCCCTGGTAATTCTGTTTGTATTACATTATACGCAGAGTGCCACAGATGTGCACAGTGCCCTGTGAAAAACACAGGGTCATTTGCTGCTGTCACCTGCTCTCCCAAAACAATGGGACTGAGGCCAGAGCAGACCTGCAGACAGGCAGGATTGGGCCACTGTTTCAGCCCACCAACTTCATTTTTTCCATCCCCTGTGAGAGAAAATAAGTTTGGGGGAAGTAGATATGTGTCACTAAACTTAGTCATGCCACCTTCAGTCTCGCTGCAGGTGAGCTCTCAGGATGCTGAGAGTATCACTCGGCCAGATGCAATTTTAGTTACTGCATGTGTTGTAAGATCTGAAGCAGAATGATGGACAGAAAGTGAAAGGGAGGGCATGGAGACAGAGGTTCAAGCCAGGGAGGGCAAGCAGGAAAACAGAAAACAAGCAAGAAAGCAGGATATGAGAAAAAGAACAGGATCATGAAGCATGAAGAAGCAACACCGGGTGGGAAAATAGATGCCCAAATGGGTCCTGTTAATTCCAGCTGAGTCACTGTTCTTTGACCCAAATGCTTTATCTCCTCAGTGTCTCCTTCCTGCTGTGTGTTGGCTCCAGCCAGCGCTGGGCTCTGCTCTGAGGACGTGGCCAGCTCCTGCCAGGCAGGGACCTCTGCTTTCTTACTGCTTTTATGGCTCACTGTAAGGACCTCAATGGCTGATTACATCAACTTAGATGGGCAGTGATCTGCGGAGATGCTGAGGTAAAGCCATAGCTATAAAACCATTGCTGAGACAGACTGCAGCAAAGAAATTTGGAAATCCTGATGCAGAATGCCCGAGTGTCTGTGTGCTCCCACTTATGTAACTCCCCCGTTGTGCAAAGTGCCAGCCCTGGCACTGGGCACTGCCACACTGGCCTGGCCTGACCACAGCATAAAGTATCTTTTCATGTGGTGCTTGCTCACAACGCACCCCATTGTTCTGCAGGGCTGCCCTGGACACGCCGAGGTGGCTGCTCCTCATTTGGGAAGTGAGCTGCACTTAATCCAGGCACTGCTCCAGCCCCGCAGGCTCTGTGAGAGCTGAGGGCTGCAGACAAGCTGCTAGAACTGGACTTGTGTCTGGGCAGCTTCTTGGGCACATTCAGGAATGCTGAGACACAGAGCATCACAAATGGAGGGTGCCCAGTGTCCCTGGCCTGGGATTCTGGTGATGGATACACCCAAACCCCTGCACTTGGAGCTCACATCCTTCTCTGTGTCCTTTAGACAGCCAGAGGCACCAGCTGAACTCAACAAATGACTTTGTTGAGAGTTGTCCACAAGTGGAAATATGTATAATATGATAAATTTGTTTCATATGAAGAGGTTTTTTTAATAGGAAGTCAAGTAATGCAACTAAGTCTGGTTGCATTCCTGACACCCCAGAGCCAAGGACAGCAGAGCAAGGACAAAGAACACATTGCTTTTCAGCTTTGTTCCTCTTACTGGTGCTTACAGCGTGGTACAAGCACACCTGACACACTCCTGTGCTGGCTGTTTGTGCCTTCAGGATCAGCCAGACCTTTGTCTCCAGAAACTGAATATGTGGAGGAGAGGTGTGTGCACACAGACAGCAGCACCGTCCCTGTTCCACACCCACTTCAGCTGTCAGCCTCTTGCTTCCCGAAGCACATGTGGATGCAGGAAGGTGTGGTAGCAGTGCAGAGTCTGAATAAACTGCTGATGAATGTAAAGCCACATCATAGAATCAGAATGACTTAGGTTGGAAGGGACCTTAAACATGATCTAGTTCCAACCCCCCTGCCATGGGCAGGGACACTTTCCACTAGCTCAGGTTGCTCCAAACCCCTTCCAACCTGGCCTTGCAAACTTTCAGGGATGAGACATCAACATCCTGGTGTGTTAGTGCCATTAAAGAAATTTCTAATTAGAAAAGCTATAAATACCATGTCATCATTTCTGGGGCCAGTCTTATTTTATTTAGATCAATGGCGAAGCTCTAAATTTATTTGTTCTATGTAGCCTCTAGAGAGCTGAGCCCCTCTCTGGACAGGCACTGGTCTTCTGGTATCTCTATTTTTAATGGATGTAAAAATTAGCATGTTAATAATGGCTTTGTCACCATCATTGTAATTTTTATGTGCTACAAGGTCTGCAAGAAAGACAATCATAGAATCATTAAGTTGGAAAAGGCCTTTTGAGATCAAGTCCAACCACCAACCCAGGACCACTGCCTTGTTCACAACTAAACCATGTTCCCAGGTGCCACATCCACATGTTTTTGAACACCTCCAGGGATGGTTCTTCCACCACTTCCCTGGGAAGCCTGTTCCAATGCTTTTGTTAGACAGAATAAGTGGGGAGTAAAGCTAAGTTAGTTCATTTGACTTAACTTCAGTTGTGATGGTGCATTTTTTGGTTCTTTAGGCTGCAAACTGCACAGGGCACGATTCATCTCTTCCTGGAAGTGAGCTGTCTCTTACATGGAGGCTTTACCCTCTGAGCATGCAGTCATGATTCTGCTAAAGCTGAACTATGATCTTAGTAACACACAAACACTACTCATCCCAGGATTCCTACTGAAAACAGACCCATATGCCACTGAAATGTCACATTCATAGGACATTTATTGGGAATAATTACAACAAAGCTGTGCTGAGATTTTAGCTCCAAGAGTTTCAGGTGAAAACCAGGTGAAAGCAATTCTAAGCTTTGGCTGAGAAAATATATTTTTGCATTTTTTTATTCACCAGGATATTCTTCCTAAGGGAAAGATATGATCTTTCTGAAGGTATTGTCAGGAAAAGCCAACAGTGTTCACTTGAATGTTTGATCACAGGCGTGGTTCATGCTGAGCTCTAACATTTCCAAGCACAACTGCTGCCTCTGCCGTGCACTTGGGAGTGCTGTGGGCATGATCCTGCTCACAGCAGCCTTTTGTTACACCTCCAGACTGACAGGAGGGGTCCCCTCTCTCCCTAACCAATAAACTTCAAACCATAGAATGTATGAGAGGCAATAATCTGCTCTTAGACACTTCTGTGTCTTGATTTCCTGCCTTGTTTGGTCAGGGAAGGTGTCTTGCTGTTGCCTGGGGTGTATTTGATCCCCTCACCTTCCCATACTCTGGTGGAGGGGCTGATCACTCAGCATTCAAACCTCAGCTGGGGAAGCAGAAGAAAAACCAGTTCCCAGCACTTCCACTTCAAGATTCATTGACTGTTTCCTCGTGTATCTTGACAATCATCTCTTCTGCCAGAACACCTCTGAGACTGATCTTTTCTTAGCCCCATTGATGCTGTTTCCAAAATGACCTCACCTCATCCATTTGCAAAACAAACCAGATTTTGCTCTACTTTCATTGTGTTTTGTGTGTGTGCTTGTGACATCATTTAAATAAGCTTATCCTGCTCAGAAAGAAAAAACATTCCTACCACAGTTTAGGTAAACCAAGCAATTATTCTGTTACTAAGTGTAATTAATGCCTAATGATTTGCTTTGATTAATAGGACAATCAGCATCTGCTCCTAGAAATAGGGATTAGTAACCCAAGCCATCTCTAGTATTAGAAGGTAGGGGGTCCTTCTGTACTAAACCCTATTTTTCCACATTCATCTCAAAGCACAAAAGCCCTGTGCTATACACTGAGAGCAGAATAAAGGGGAGGTTATGTATTTTTGAGAGAATATGGAGAAAGCTTCATAGCGTCCTCATGAATTTGTGGTTTTGAGTGAAACCCACACATCTGCATCTTTTGAGAAAGAAATTACTCTGACCTACTTCTCTGGTAATTTTTACAGGCAGAATTGCAACCAAAACTTTCCAGATTTTGCATATTCTGGGCAGTAGAGGCACCTCCTGGAACAGCAAGTTGAACTAAGTAAGAATCTGTGTTTGATATTTCCATGTGGCTGGCTACTGCTAAATATTCCCAGTTTAGGAAATGATAGAGCGGTATTTTTTAGACACAACAGCAATTTTTCTAAATCCCCTGATTAGTTTATCTTTTATTTTTTCCCTGTATGGATGAAGAACTACAACATACAATGCAGCCACAAGGCTAATCATTCTTTAGCATCTTCTATTGATCCCTGAGATAGAGCTGGAGTGGGGTTGGATCCAAACACTAATCCAATCGTGTAACAGACATCCCCATATGGTTAGTCCCTGGCTTTGCCTTAAGCCAATCAATAATCACTTTGACAAAGAAAATAAACTTGGATTTTTTTGTTGTTGTTGTTGGAAGGTTGGATTTCAGTCATTTGGACTCTGAATGCTGCACCTACCAGGTGATACTCAGGTATTACAGAACTTCCCAGTTACTTCAGTGTCCACTTGAAAACAACAATTCCAGTAGCTGGTAGATGACCAAGGAAATTGTCTCATTACTGGGATTAGTACAGAGCCAAGGAGCGAACTAACTTGAGCCACACATCTTGTTTCTAAAAGCGTTTAAAAGTGACTGAACACCTTGTAAATGAGTTGGGCTTTCATTGTAATATAAACAAAAATGTCCCTGAAGAAACCATATCTGTAGGAGCTGTTGATCAGGGATGTGATGTGGGACAACCTGGAGGCCTTTCCTCTCCTGAGTGGGGCTGAACATTACAAGACTGGAGAGAGTCACAAGTAGGCACCCACCCTGGAAGCACTTGGTTTATTCTGTCCATGGGTGTTTTCACAGGAATGTTCAGCTGCTGTGACGTGTGCAGTGTTGAATGCAGTGAAGAGACACCATAAATTCCAACTTTTCCTGTGACTCTATTTCAGCTCCTCTCTGCGTTTTGTTGGTTGAGGGCAAACTCCTGTGTTTGGTCTCGGGGCACATGTCCCCTCTGTACCAGCTCCTTTGTGTCAGAACTGTATTTCCAATTCTCTTGCACAAGAATTCATGCAGCAATTGCAGAGGGACTCCAGCAGGTCAGGAGTGCTGAAGGATGATGATTGATGATCAAATATTCACTGAAGGTTCAGCTTAATCCAGTGAATAATTCTCTGACACCAAAACCTCAGTGTCCACAGTGAACTGCCTTTGACCAGATGGGAGCTGAAACAAAATCATTGCAATAAACTTTAAAAAATAACATCAAATACCTGAACACATAAAGGAAGACATGCTGTGAGACACCAGACTTACTGCATGTTAATTAAATACATTGTACACTGAAAATTCTCTTCTCTTGGCTTGATTTCCTCTTGGCTTGTATCTTTACTCAGAAGGACTGTCCTATTTTGCAAACTTGTGTAAGATTTCCAGTTGCTTTCATATCCTTATCTATTATGGCCTTGTCACACCTTTCAGGTGTGCATTCCCTCCTTGTTTATCAAGGCCTGAGACTCAGGGATTTATTTCACCTTCTGGAAGCAAATCTCCCTCGTCCTCTTCTTTTTTCCTTCTTTTGTTCCACAGACACAATGACTGAAGCAAGACATTTACTCTCATATCCTCTGTTAGAACCAAGTTCTGTCTTCATGGTCTGTCTGTAATACTTCAATGGGTGAGTAACCAAATCCCAGTTTGAAAGTTTACTCATGATAATGTAAATTGTGGACACATTTGGGACTTCCATTAGGATGAAGAGGGTGGCCAGGTCTGCTCACTACTTGCCTTCTTCACATGAGTTGCAGCACTGCAATGAACAGTCAGCTGTGCACTGGATGGTGTGAAGACACTCCGACTGCCTCAGGAGGAGAGGAGCATCATTTCTGTGCCTGCACTAAACCTTCCCTCCATTGTTTGCACAGTGCCCACATGCAGAAGTGATTTATCTGCCAGGGGAGGACATAATGCTCAGGGTGCATAACACACATCGACATTTATAGATGCTTTAACCCAGGGAACCTCAACACCAGCAGGTACCAAGCACTCAAGATGCCAGAATTTATTGGTGGAAGTTATTTGTAATCCAGAATATATGCTGCATACAAAGGAGGCAACTCAGAAAAACAACCTGCCTAGAAGTTGCTCAAAATCCAACTTCTGGGCAAAGTCTTTCCTGATATGTGTTCTCCAGCTGGAGGTTGAGGACTGTTTAGGTTCATGTTCTCCAGTGGCCCCCTGCATTCCTCATTGCACTGTGGTTCATATTTTTACCTTTGCTTGTAATTAAAACTGCTTTCAGATTGGTCTTGACAGTTTGAAATGGCATTTTTTGTTGAGAAATGTCACCAGAAAGTACATAAATGAAGAGAATCCAAAGGTATTAAAAGCTGTGAAGTCCCACTTTTCAATGGGGAGATATTCTTGCATATATTCCAGAGAAATCTTTGCAATATAAAAGCAGAGACAAAACATCTTCTGTGTTTCTTTCCTCCCTTGAATTCCATCTTTCACCACCCCATTCCCTTTGCAGCTTGGTGAGTGGCTGCTGCTAAATATATGCATAAATAGTGAAAACCACTACATAATACACTGCATTGAAAAAGAGTCCTGCCAGGCTTCTAGGTCAAGGGAAGGAATATCTCTTTCTTTCCTAGTTAGCTCCCATTTGTTTCCTTTTGCTTTATGAAAGAGCTGATGGGGGAGGTCTCCAGTTGATGGAGCTATTCAGAAAAAGACCTGACACTTTAAATCAAAATTCAGGCTGCCTCCAAACGTCGTGCTATTAAACAACAATAAAATATAATTAAATTCATATTGACTCAGAAAACAGAAGGCATACAGGTATTTGATTGGAGAAACCCCAGATAACTGCCTTAGAAATGAAATACAAATGACAAATGGGTGTGAAATGGATGATTTGGAGATTTACAAGAAAAAAACAGTAACGTTTAAACCCTCAGGAGGAAGAGACAAGAGCCATCAGATGTTTGCACTCTTATTCTATAGAGATGTACGGGGACAAAGGTGTGGAAAGGGCTCCCCCCTGCACCAAAATCCACCCCTGGCATCACAAGCAGTTTGGGAGCAGACATCAGGCTCAGAGACACTCCCAGCACAGCTCATGTGCCATCATGACATGTCCCTGCCTGCCCCTCTGACATCAACAGCAATTTTAACACCTCTGGTGTGTTAAATTTGCACCTTCAGTGTGTTTAACACCTTTATCCGCATGTCAGTGAGAACTTGGGTGACACTGGGGAGAATATTTCACCCTGTGCTGTGGGTAAAAGGTAAAAGTTGTGGCCCTAAACCAATGGCACAAGTTCCTTCTTGGTCCCAAGCCTGTCATCAGTTTAACCCCAGCTTTGTGATGAATCACCCACTGCTTGAGAGGTTTCTTGGGATCAGCAGAGGTACCAGCTTAATTTGCATGAAGATCCATCCACATGTGGATGTTTCAGAAAAAGCTGGAGAAGAGCAACCCCAAGCCCCAAAACTGGCAGTAATAGTGAAAAAAAAAAAGTCCTCTCAAAATATTGCAAATGGTCAAAATTAGAGAAGCATGTTGGACTTTATGTAGAAGTGTAGCTGCCACTGCCCATTGCTGGTGAACTCTTCTCTGTTTGAGGCTCCAGGGAGGTGTTTGAGGCAGACCAAGAAGAGCAAGGACTTGGGGTTCATCTTAAAGGTCTATTTGGACTTTCGGATCTGCAGATTAAGTGGTTTTGCCTCCTTACTTGCTGGTTTCATCACTTCCTCCAGACCTCCCATAGTCCTGGTGTGGACTCTGCCATGGAAATTGCCACAGGCCAAGCTCTGTCCCACTCTCCTGACCCTGTGGATGGAGCATCTGAGTAATGGCTCCTCCTGGGTGATTACTGTGCCTCTGTTTCTGAGAGTTCCTCTTTGAAAGGCCATTCCTGAACTGTAAACTGATCCTGTTGCAGGGCCAGGTAGGAACTACTGGCATGTGCCCAGGATTCCTCGGCCATTGTGTCAGGACGTGGCTTTGCTTATCCTGTCAGTCAGAGGGAGGTAATCCCAGAGGACAACGAAAGAGCATAAACCAAGCAGATGATGAAGGTCTTAGTACACACTGTTTGTATCAGTGAGGAACAGCCACGCTGCAGTTATCAGGAACTCTAAACAGCTTGAACATGAGGTCTTAGGTGAAGATCCACAGTGTACAAAAGTGTACCACATAAGTTCATTTATTTTGCCACAGCCAGTGGCTTCATGTCTTGCTGGTGTAATGCATCTCTAAGCAGAACAATTCAGCAGTGATGACCATAACCAAGGGTAGAGCAGTTTGGAGATGCTTCCTGGGCCCCCACATAACAGTGTCCCTGAGAGTGGAGTCCTGGAGTGGAATGAGCAGGGTTACTCAGAAAGGAATTACTGCCATGCATGTGAGACCTCCAGACAGATCCTGAGACAGGCAGAGTTCCGGAGTAGCTGTGACCAGAGTTGGTTCTGCAGTCCGCTGCTCCAAAGTGGTGATCTGCTGCCTTTCTACTGTTAAAATCCTCATGTAAGAGTTTTGCTGAATATCCCAGTCTGGAGGCTGCATTCTGCTCCCAGGATATGTACACTCAGCTCCCAGCAACACCCATTCCAGATGAATGAATCTGCCTGGTGCCTGACACAGGACATTCCAAGACAGCAGAGCACCCCAGGAAGGTTCATGTCCTTCAGAGTCCAGGTAAGAAATGTTATCGACCTACAGAAAACATCAGCTTTGTTACAACTACCCACCATCCTTCACAGGAGAGCTGACTCCATCAGCTCTTCTCCTGCCCTGCCCTTCCTGCCTCCCATCTACAGGTTTAAAAAAACTCCAGTGATACACTCATCTTCAGAGCTTCCAGGGGCAAAACTTCCCTCTGCAGCCTTCACCGAATCTCTCAGTCTCGTACTCACAAGCATAGAATTCAGTGTATAACCAACACCTACTCAGCACAAAGATCATTCTTGACACCAGAGGAAGAAGTTAATGTATGAAGAAATAAAAGAATATGTAATTGAGATGTTCCCAGAACAGAAAGGAGTGGAGAAATCTGCTACTGCACATCATGCATCTCTCTAGTATATCCATATTTATTCTGCTTAAATGTATTCTGGTAGTTCTTATGTATTCCTTGTAGTTCCTAACAATTATATCTGATCTCTTTGTTAGAGACAGAAAATGTAGACTTAATAGGATGTCAACAGACAAGGAGTATAAAGTAATTGCCCATTACCCTATAAATGTGTTATAATCATTTGCCAGAGGGAGAAAAAGCCTAATTGAATGAAAACTCTTGATGGTTTCATTATGCTCCTATTAAAAGGCAGTCAGCCCTCCTGATCCAAATACAAGGCTGGATGCTTCTTGCATTTACATCTG
The DNA here is from genome assembly GCA_026770055.1 of Myrmophylax atrothorax. Lineage (NCBI taxonomy): Eukaryota > Metazoa > Chordata > Aves > Passeriformes > Thamnophilidae > Myrmophylax > Myrmophylax atrothorax. Next base: position 59,375,993 of record JAOXXN010000065.1, read on the forward strand.
ATAAAAACTTGAGGCAAATGCAACACCACTGATGGATTTTCAGCAACACAGAGCTGGAGTAAAAGAGTTCAGAGTGGGTCCTGAGCATTTCTGAGCCAGGATGAATGGAAACATTGACCACGCATGTGCCTGAGGAAGAAAAATTCAACACAAATGACAGCAAAGCTGAATAAAATGCCAGAGCTGTTCCCAGCAATGGCAGGAGTCAAAGGCTGTGTGTGTGGAGAAAGCAAAGGAAAGGGCTAAATTCTGCCTTTTAAATTGCACAGCTGAAAAACCCAGGGTAATTATTTGCTTATTAGTTAATAAATAAAACTTCTTTTTCTCGATCCTCCCTGACACCTGGCCAGAACAGAGCTGTGGAAATCCCTTTCTGCCTTTGCCAAGATCATCCAGCCTTTTACAACCACTCACTAACTCACCCTTTCTCCATGTGTGCTGTTCAAGCTCCTTGTCCTTGTCTCTGTGCCCTCCATAATTCCAGCTCTCCTCCACTTCTCCTGCTACTCCCTGCACATCCTCCATGCTCTAAGCACCGACTTCTCTGCACCCTCCCCTCCTGGCACTCTTCACAGCCCTCCTGAAGTGCTTCGCAAAGTCATCCCCTCACTGACTTCAGTACTTTTTGAAGACCCTTTTCTTCCATGACCGTAAATAAACACAACCCCTGGTGCCTCCATCCACTTACCACATGACAACAGGGACTGTTGCTCCTCCTCTGCATCAGCCTCTCCAAACCTGTAAATTCAGTGCTAGTGTGTTTGCCTCTGCTTCCCCCAGCCCATCCATCTCAGTGGCTGCTGTGGAGTGGTTTTTGAGCTCCATGGGAGGGAGCAGTGCCTTGCAATGGGGTCCCACCTCTGCTGTGGGGAACAGCAGAGATTTGGGTGCCTCTGACTCCAGCTGTGGCTCCTGCAGCAGAGAATGGTGTGTGAAAGGTGGTGGGGCTGGGAAAGGGGTAGCTGTGATTTAGGATGTAGGAAGAAATCCTTGACTGTGAGGGTGGGGAGACCCTGGCACAGCTTGCCCAGAGAAGCTGTGGCTGCCTCGTTCCTGGAAGTGTTCCAGGCCAGGCTGGATGGGGCTTGGAGGAACCTTGGATAGTGGCAGGTGTCCCTGCCCATGGCAGCAGGGTTGGAACTGGATAGTCTTTGAGGTCCCTTCCAACCCAAACCATTCCATGATTCCATGATTCTGTGTTCTTGAAGCAGCCTGGGTTGCTGGTCCCCTGCCCAGGGTGGGAAGTCCTCGTTGTCTCATCAGCTTCCCACAGACCTCCATGGGACAGTGTCTGTGCCTGGAGAGTCCTGGACAGAGAATTTTGGGATGTGGATCATAAGGTCATACAGAACAAGCATTCCTAAGCTAAGCTGTCTCAGCAGAAACACTTTCAGCTTGTTTTGATTGATAAATGTCTTTTTTCCAGTGGGAGCAAGCACCAATATATAAAGCCTTTTAGAGTCTGACTTTTGTTAATTGCCCTCTGTGAGTCTCTGAAGCATCACACACAACTCCTTGAGGATCTTCAGACCACCTTTGGGAAAGTGTTTACCACTCACTCCTTGGCTTCCTCTGATCAGGCAAATTACTGAAGCTACCTGAGCAGAGGTGTTTGTGTGAGCTGAGGGCCTCCCTCAGGGGCGAGGATGTGCTCTGGAGGCAGCAAACAGCAGAGATCTCCTCTGCATGGGGAGTTTAAAGTGGTTATGAAGCCAGACAGCTGCTTCTCATGCTCCCTTGCACACGTGCAAGTTACTGTGTAAGGCACAAGACAACATAAAAAATTCTCTCTGGCTGTTGCTCGTTGCACAGACGATGCTCTACCTGTGATCATCCCCCAAAATAGAAAGTAAATGTCCACATGCTTAGCAGTACATCTGGCCCTTGGCTTTCTGCCTGTGTACCTGCCTACCCTGCCAGTTGCATACTGAGTCTTTTGCAGACTGGAAGTGAAGCAAAGTCTGCCTTCTCTCCTCCTCTCTCCCAATCCAGTTGTCTCTTCAGAAGATTTCCATGCTCCTGGTGTGAATTCGTACCATTATCAGTATCTTTTTCAAAGCTCATCTTCAAAGCTCAGCACAATAAACAGTTGAGTGGTTTATGCAAAGAAAGGACTCAGCAGTGAAGCTGGTCTTTGGGCAGGTCCAACCCCTCATTATGATTTTATCAAGGAAAATATCCCACACTTTCATTGGATGTGTTTTTGAGGGAACCACACTGTGTTTTTCCCAACCCCTGAACTCGGCGGCTGTTTTCAACCACATTTGACGTTGGTTTCTTTACAGTTTTGCTGAGAAGGAATAGAAAAGAGTGGCGGGTTAGTCCCTCACTGAAGGAAGGGCAGGGGGGATAGAGCTGTTACCCCATGTCCAGGTGTGAGCATTTGGCCAGGCAGCATCCCATCGGAGTGGGAAGGCAGCTGGAGCACTGCAGTGGCCAGACATTAGTGGGACAAAGAGCACACAACATCCCCGCTGAAACTGAGGCATAGCTACTTCATGTTGCAGTATTACTTCATTACCCTGGTTTACATTTTTATCTGCATTTAATTGGGTTGTGCATTTGCATGAGCAAACCATTCCATAATCCTTGGGTTGTGAATCACCGAATGATTTAGGTTGGAAAAGCCCCCTGAGATCACCCAGTCCAACCATTCCCTGAGCACTGCCAAGCCCACCACTAACTCACGTCCCCAAATGCCACATTCACACATCTTTTAAATACCTCCAGGGATGGTGCCTTCAACACTGCCCTGTTCCACTGCTTGCCAAACCCTTCAGTGAAGAAATTTCCCCTAATATCCAATCTAAACCTCCCCTGGCACAATTTGAGGCTGTTTCCTCTTGTCCTATCACTTGTTACCTGGGAGCTGCCCACCTCCACCTCACTGCAACCTCTTTTCAGGGCTGTAGAGAGCGATTAACTGAACATTTCAGTGATTTTTTTTGTCTATTTTTGGTTGGGGCACAGATACAGTTTAGTCCTGCCTCCTTGGAGAGGGTTATCTGTGAATCTTCTTGGAGATGCTCAATGACCCTGTTTGAAAGCATCTTCCTTGTGCTTGCTGCTGCAAAGCTGTCTGGTACCTGTTGTACACCAACCTCCTGAACTCTTTGTAAGGTGATATTTTAAAATATTTGCTTTCAAAATATTTACTGAGGAACAACTCTCTTGTCACAGATCGGTGTTAGGAGTTGTACTCTGGTGTGTGCTGCTTGATTTCAGCAGAGTGGTTTTGTTGTGCATCACAGTCAGACTCTGAAAGGAAAATTGCAGGTGGAGCTGTGTCTGCAAGGGGAGTGTTTCCCTTCAGGCAGGGCATGGTCCAAAGCTCCCTGGAATTAATGGAGTTTTTTCCCCTAAGGTTTCCAAACACTGTGAGTTAAATCTGACTGCAATGAGCTGGTTTATAAATAAAGGAATCTTCCCTGACGAGACAAGTGGCATTGGAAATAAATGTACAGATCCTTGTACACAGCAGTGGGATTATTCCTATCTCTGCTGTTTTATATAAATACAGATACTCTCTGTTCAGGAAAACCCAGAGGAGGAAATGTAGCTAAAATGCTTCACTGTGAGCAGCCCCTGTGCTATCAGACATGGAGCTGCTTTATTTTACACTGTGGGGAGAAAAATCAAATAGAATGAGATGATAAACAAAACCTGGCATAAAAGATAAACAAGGATCACTAAACCCATGTTGTTTAAAGATTAAACATCATTGTTGCTTTGAACATTACAAAACCAGGCTCATCCTAAAGTACCAGAATTATTTTATCACTTTTGGCCTGTATATAAAACTCACTGGTTGTGAAATTTTCTTTTGGTGTAATACAGCCCAGCAAAGGATATAAAGGTGTTAGCAGAAATTAGAGGCAATTCTGCTGAAAACTTCAAATAAAATTTTCAACTTGGAGGTGGACAAATAGGATTTCTGTATTTGTCTTCAGAAAATCTGATTTTTACTAAGAATTGAACCATTATCTTTCCTGGTCTTGCAAATCCCCTTCAAATGCATAGTTATGTTCTGACTTCCAAAACACTCCATATTTTAAATATGTTCCTTGGAATTGCAGTTGTTCTAAGAGGAGAAAATCTAACTCTGTTTTGGAGCGATATCAAAGTATAGATTTAGGAGACTGATTTTAGGCACCCAGGCCTGAAGTTTTGGCTGATGGGATTACATTGGTAGAAACAAAACAGCAAAGCCCCAAATCTGGGGAAAATAACAAAGCAGAAAGATCTTCTGAAGGAAGGACAATCCAACTCCTACAAAAGCTGCCAAGGATTACTGCAAAGCAATAATTAATGACCACTGCTGCTGGGTCTCTAACTGATGCAGGGGGAATATTGATATAATCCTATTAGTGTGTTGCTCTCATTAATGTACTTATGTCAATTAGCTGAGCATTTTAGCAGAAAGGTGAATTTATGATTTTTTTTCACTCCATCCAACATAGATTTCCAGTGCAAAAATCAATTTTGAACAACTACCAAAGATCAAGGTCCATTAATGAATCTTATCTGACACTAATGTTGTCTAATTATATTAAAATGTCACAACTAATTTTATGGCAGCAGAGGTCCCTGCTCCACAAACAAACACAAGGTTGGTTTCATTTCTAAAGAATTTAATGGCTGAACAGGAAAATAATGAATGGAAATTCCAGTTTTGATAATTTCATGCACTTCTGTCATTCTAGAGTGTTTTGAAATAAACAGTAAGAAAAACCTGGGCTCAACAGAACATTCCAGGCTCTGAAGAGACCTCAGAGCACTTCCCACTACCTACAGGGGCTCCAGTAGTGTCAGAGAGGGACTTTGGACAAGGGCATGGAGTGACAGGAAAAGGAGGGATGGCTTTAAACTGGCAGAGGGCAGAGTTAGATCAGAAAGGGAGGAAATTCTGTCGTGTGAGGGTGGTGAGGCCCTGGCACAGGTTGCCCAGACAAGCTGTGGCTGCCCCATCCCTGGAAGTGTCCAAGGCCAGGTTGGATGGGGCTTGGAGCAACCTGGTTGATCAAAAAAGAGAGCCCTGAGATTGCAGGGAAGACTCAGTGAGGGTTCTCATCATTCTGACACACTTAAGCCTTGAAAATGAGTTAAAATAAGACACTGAACCAACAACTCTTCACATGACTGAGAAATGGGCAAAGAGAGAAGAACTTAACCTAATTCCCACTGGGTTTTTTCCTTCAACAAAACAAAAACAGCAGACCCTTTCACAGTTGCCAGAGTCGGAGCCTCAGTAAGAGATTATGAGTGATGCAGCCAGTGACTGAGTTCGGGTACAAAAGCATTTCTGATTGGTTTCCTGCAAGACGAAATACTGTTATAAAACCTGCTATTCATTTTCCATTGAAAGAGTAATTTGGGAAACTGTCTCTCTTTGTGCTCTAACTAGGCAGCAGATGGCTCCAGATATGTTTTACTTGGTCCTATTGATTTCACTGCAGGATTTAATTTTATCTCTCAGCAGAGCAGATTGAAATATGTGAGATGCTTTATAGGCTTCTGAAATGACAGAAACCTGCCCCAAAGAAGCTACAGCATCACCAAAGCACCTTTTCCCCTTGGTCAGCTCAGAGACATTCACTTCCTCCCCATGTCTCTGGTAGGGAATGGTGTTTGCAAACCCAGTCAACACACAGACAACAAACAAAGGAGAAACAAGTGACTCTGAGGAAAAGAGGTGTGATGTGGTGGGGCTTTTTTTTGAAAGCCTGTCCCCAGTGTGTTCTTAATAAATAATTAATTGCTGTTATATCCAAGCTCAGATCCATTTTCACACAAATGCACTTTTAACTCCAGTGATAAAAAAAAAAGACGCTTTTTTTTTTGATTCTTCCTCAGTGCAGCCCTGAAGCAATAAACCAAATTGACTGCTAAGTTTAGACAAGAATACAAGTCTGGCCAAGTCATCTCAGAGCCCATACATTTATTAATAAGTGAGATCAAGACGAGGCAGGAAAGAATCCTTGAGATGCAGAGCTGCTTCTTCTTTTACTGGGTCAAGGTTAGTTTGGGATATGAAACACATGTTGTAGTCTCCAATTTACATGTCTAGGTCTAGATTTATTCTCTTAACTGTGAAAAAACTACACTGAGGAAGAGCAACTCTCTGGACAGCTCTGAGCAGGACTTTCCCATGAGGAGGGGCTGCTTGTTCCAGACCTGTGACTCCATACTTTTCCCTCTACCCTTAGGATTCCTACTTTTTCCAACAGTGTGTGGGTAACATCCCCTTTTATATGTAGTATTTCCTTTGTGTTCCCTGGCAAAGGAGTTCCTGGGAGTGTATTTGAAGCCCTCACTGGCACCTTGTTGGCAAGGCAGGTGAGATGACTGATGCTCAGCTGTATTCCCCACACAATTCCCAACTTTTAATCTCAGATATGGTATGTAGGTATTGCACACAATTTTCTGGGTAAGAAAAGAAATTCATAGCAAGAAAAGTGATCTGTCTCCAGTGCTGCAAAGACAAGGATACAGCCAAGTAAAAGATAATTGTATGGCAAGGTGGGAAAAGTGGGATATGAATAGGGAATTCATTCCCTTCACTGGAGAAGGGAACTGAATCTCTTCTTTCCTGGGGAGGAGAATGGACCAGGTGTCTCCTCAGAGTAGTTAACAATATAATCTGTCTTACTGCTCTTCATCACATCCTTGTACTTGACAACAAAACCTTCCTCAAGAGGTTTCTCCAGGCACTGGACACTCGACCTGGCTTTGAGAGATGTCTTCCATTTCTGTTTCCTTCCCTTTTCTTCTCCCACTCATGCCTAGGGATTGGTGCCTGCAAAGGGCTCCGCTTTCCAGAGATGGATTCTGGCAACAGCTTCATCTGTAACAAGGTGTGCATTAAAAACTGTGGAAGTTAAGAGGGAGCTTGGAAGCCAAAGATGTTGGAGAGAAAATGCATGAGATGAGAATAGATGTGGTCTGTATTACCTTTTCTCACTGGAGAGCCTGTTTCCCTGCAGTAATGCACTTCTGCAGGAGCTGGTAAAGGCAAATCTGAATGGGCTGTGTGATGCTGCAGGTGCTTTCTCTGATGTTAGAGCTTGCACTCAAGAAAATTACAGCCTTTTAGTTACTTAGCAGGAGCATCCCACTCCCATCTGCTTTGCTGTAACACTTGTGTGTCCATCACCCTTGGAGTCGAGGAGAGAAAGACAAGAACTGCCTTCTGTGCTTAGAGCATGAGCCCGAGGCTGTGCTGGTGCCATGACTCTGCCACTACAGAATGCAAATTAACTACCAAGTTTTCAATACCAACTAATGATTGGGAAGATTTCAACTCAGACTAACTAATGCAGCCACTTGAATTCATAGCCAGGCCCCCAAGTAGCAGCAGGAGTCTGACTCACCTTCTCCAGGTGGCTTCAAAGAGACTCTTTCCCTTAGTAAAGAGAGCAGGGCTTGACCCTCACCATCACACAAAAGGATTGGTGTTCACTCTACTTGGCCAAAACTCCCTGCAAAATGTGTCAGCACCACTGTGGGTGACACACCACTGTGTGAAGAAACTGGGTCACACTGAACACCAATCTGACAAAACCCTGTTACCCCCAAATGCTGAAGGTGGGAGCCAGCCCTTCACATCCTGCAGCCCACTCCAGCCTGCCCCATATTCACACTCCTGTCCCAGAAAAAAAAAGGATGGAATTGCCACAGTTCAGTTCCAAACTTCTGCCTTAAGGGATAAGGTCTTTATCTCATTTTTCTGGCTCCAAGAAGCAAATAAGAGAGTGTGACTAAATTTGTACTTAGTTTGAGATGGAAAGCCTCAGTTGAACAGGTGGATCCTTTATGGGTGCTTGGCCCTTCTTGATCAGCCACTGCAGTTCCCCCCACCCCCTGCATTTCAAGGCCTGGATGCCAACACAGCCCCACGTCCTTTTACTGATTTCCCTCTCCTGGCCCTCTCTGTCACAGCCTGTGCTGCTCCTCCACACATTGCCTGTTGTTCCCTCTCCTCCCATGGTGTGAAGTAGGATTTCCCCAGGAGGGATATTCCCTTGGATAATAGGAAGAAGAAACGGTGCCACAAATACAGATGAAAGTCACTCCACTCACGTTCCCAGGCTACAAAATTGAAGTCAAAGCTCATTGACTCATTGAATGGTTTGGTCGGAAGGCACCTTAGAGATCCTCTAGTTC
>JAOXXN010000065.1:59389746-59399897 GCA_026770055.1 Myrmophylax atrothorax
ACCAGTTTTGCTGAAAAGGTTAATAGTTCACGGGCTGAAGTTAGAAGTAAACAGAATTGATCATTGCTAATGCCTTGGCTGAAACGGAGGGGCTTTGTGTTGACAGGCTGGGGGCTGTAATGAGCCTCTAGTACATTCTTAAGGCTTGTTTCATTTGCTCTGTGAATGGGGAAAGTAAAATTATAGTCTATAGGTGTTTTCCATGCTTCTTTCATAAGCAGGCCTCCTGACACCAATTAAAGAGATTATGTCATCAACTGAAAAGAAAGCTATAACCTTGTATGTTAATGCCGTGATTACTTAAGACAGGGTCACTGGGCCCAATAGAACAGGGAATGACCTTGGTGAAATTAACTTCGGAGCTCAATTCCTAATTAACTGTTTTCAATGAAAGAATGTGTGATTCCAGGCTATTGGTTAAAATATTCACTTTCTTCTGTACAAGGGCTTTGCCACCAGAAGTTAGTCTCCAGCAGCATAAAAAAAAAAACCAAACAGGAATAAGATTAGGAAATGGCAAACAGCATGTCCAGAGCTGTATGAAAGCAGATATTGTCTCCTGGATATTTTGCTTGAAAAACCTTATTCTTCTGGGGCTTCTTTACCCACAGTGCAAAAATTACAATCCTCAGGAGGAAACAACACATTGGAACACACAACCAGGACAGAGGAAGCTGAAAAAAAAGTATTGAAAATACAACACTACTAAAAAGTGGCGAAGTATAAAATATAAGCATATATTTGTAAGTATTATTAATTTACCATTTTAAAAGGAATTGCAGCATATACAAAAATCTGGGTGGGGAAGCTGTATTTTGTGACATTGGAGGAATATGAAGAGAAGACAGGGAAGCATTTTTAAGCAGCTGTCTCTCAGGTGAAGGTAGTAGTGATGTTCCAAAAGGAGGACAGATTACCAGAACAACCCTTAACTCTATTGGAGATGCTCACTCAGAGCTGCACACACTCAGTCCCAGTGGTGAGGCATTGCCAGGGGCTGTGCAGTCCCTTGAAGCCATTTTTTGCCACTGAACCTGCCCTGGATCTCTGACCAGCTATGCTGAAGCCACACTTGTACATGCTCTACTTTCCCATGAAGAAATACACACCTGAAAATATTTTCAGCGGATCTGGTGGTAAAGGAAGTCAATTTAATGCATCAGCCTCTTCCTAACTTCTTAAATAACTTTTTTAGGTGTAGTCCAGGTCACATTCAGACTAGGTGTGCAAGTCCTGAACGTGTTGCTGATCCATCACTCCAGCAAATTCCTCTTCAAAACTGTTAGGAAGTTAATGGCCACTTGCTTCATGTACAGAAAAGCTTCAGACCTGAGCTACCCCTATGAACAGGTTCCACCTCCACAGGGCTGGATTCCATGGAATCATGGAATGTTTTGTGTTGGAAGGGACCTTTGAAGGTCCAACTTCAGTCCTCAACTGTGAGGGTTTACAGGGTTAAATGTTTTCTGACAGTGCTAAATATTTTACAGGGTTACCTTGTGCATGTGCCAGCTCAGAGCAGTGTTTCCTCCTCTGAGGGCTGTGAGCAAGGCAAGCACTGTGGCTCCCCAGGGTGTCACACTGTCCCTGGATCTGCTTCTGCCACAGAACTGGGAGATGGAGCCAATTCCCCTCTGCTGGCTGTGATGGGATGAACATCGAAGGAGGTCAAGAAGGGGAAGCAGGAACCTCTCCCATCTGCCCACATCTAATTCTAAAGAAGAATTGATGAGACAAAATGCCCCAGAGAAAGCACAGAGTACCTGGTGCTCAGAGACAGTGCAGTTATCCATGTGCCATGGTCAAAATCCCAAAGAGAGGCTGTAGCAAAGGCAGGGATGAGCCAGTTTCCTGGAACTCCATCTCTGTTCACAATCCACATCTGTGCCAACCATAGAGCATCACTGGGTGACCACTGGGCCAGCTGCTCCTCTCCTCACGTACGAGGGAAATCTGCCTGGGCTTGGACACAGACATTCACTGTTCATGGGAACACTCTGAAACATCAGAGTGCAAGGAAGTCTTTTCCCACGGTCACCAGGCTGTACAGCAGTGTGTTCCTGTGGGATCCAGCCCTAGGGGACATCTAAAGGGATTGGCAGTGGGAATTAAACTGCTGTGATCTGGCTAATGTTGCTGATAGCTACCTGGAGACACAGCATGTGGATGGGAAGGCATCATTTAAACATCAAATCTGTGAAACCGTGGCAATGTATTACAGGTGACACAAAACATGCAATTCACTTCAAATCCAACCAAATCTGGGCAGCTGCTTTCCCTAAGAATCAAGAAAACAAAATCTCCTCTGACTTCCTGGCTTTATTTTTGTTCCAGGGCTAAAACATCCCTCTTAGGCAGGGCATGAATGTAATCAAACAACATCCAGGGCTGGATATTGCCAAACTCCCACAGCACACTTCAGATAATCACCTTTCACACTCCAGTCCTCGGCAAATAAATGGCAAAGGAGCAGTTGGCAAATTTGCTGAAAGGTGCAATTAAAAGTGATAGGGACATTCTGCCTGCTGAAGGCCTTGTATTCTTTACTGCTTGTCTGTGGAGGAGGGAAAAGAAAAGGGAAGGAAAAGATTTTTCCCTTTCCTATGGACCACCCATGGAACTTTTTTGTCTCCTAATTTGGACACCAGAAAGAAAAGAGATAGTTGTTGCTCACAGCCATGCCTCGAGCTCTCATGCACGATCCTCCCCATCCAGCAAGGCTTTGGGAAGATAATTGCAGTAATGTGTTGACTGAGTAAAAACAGGTGTTGCAACACCTGCATTTTCTAAAGCTGAATTTCGTTAGGAATCTGCATTTTCAGAGGGTTGGAGCATGTGGTTTATACAGAGGTGCTGTTGAAGGGGCTGGGGCTGCACAGAACCACTGCATTGGGAAAGTCTGTAATTTGTGCTGTGAAATCTTGTGAACTATTGATGACCAGAGCTATGCCTGGACAGTGCCAGGAGTTTGGCATGGGAATGGTTTTCAGAGTGGCAGTGGAGTCAGTGTGTGTGAGTCCCCTTTTGGCCCATGCTTTAGCCTCTCTCTGGACCTGACAATGATGCTCAGCACCTTAAGGATGCAGCTCCTTAGAGAAGACCCCTGAGTCTGTGGGACTGAAGCCAGCAGACTCTGTGCCACCATCTTCATCAAAGAGCCAGGTCCAAGTGAACGAGGCAGCTTTTAGGGAATAAATTATAGTTGCAAAGAACGTGACAGCAACAACACTGAGGCTGCAAAGTCTCCTGGCACTGAGGATTTTCTAGGAACAGGGAGCAGCTTACAGGCTACAAGGGCTGAAGTGGAAGATCTGTTTACTCACATGAGTAAGGGCTACTAGCAGTAGCAGGGATTGCAAGATTAAGCTCTTAAGGAATGAAGTGCTAATGGGTCTGACAGTGAAGTGGCTCTGCAGTTGCTTACACAGCTGAGGAGATGGCCTGTGACATAACACACTCAGCCATGCAAGCTTCATGTGTCCATATCCATGTCATAATACCAGCAACCTGCTAAGTGCACATCATCCCTCCCACCAGAGACACGAGAGTTACCTTCTTGTAAAAAGCATGTTAAAATCCCAAGAATATGCAGTGCCTCGTGCCAACACTCATTTGTACATTGAATCCTATCGGGGGGATGGTCTGGGGTGAGATGCCCTTCCTTCAGCAAGAGCCTTCCCACCACTTGTCTGTGTTTGCCTGCACACTAAAGGGTCAGAGCTTGAAAACCTCTGTTAAATGCAGGGAAATGATTCCTGCAGTGGAGACAACAGAAGGTGGCAGAGAATCCACCTTCCCATGACAAGTTCTGGTGCTGAGGATGTGCAGAATAGAGATTGTAATGAGGCAAACCACTGAACAGAGCTGGGTGATAAGTAAGACAACTTAGAGAATTCATTAAAATACAAGTGGAAAAATAGGGTTTTCCTGATGCTACGAGTCCAGAATATTCAGAGGGTATTCAGGTAATCTCAATTTTCAGGTTGGGAATATTCAGAAAGTATTTAAAATCCGTGCTGTTATGAATGCTCTGGAAGCACAAGTCCAGCTATGAATCCTTTTGAGTACCATGGCTATATTTCATACAGTGCTTCAAATTAATAGTTAATATCTAATTCTATTAAATAATGTAGTAGTAGTAATAATAATAACAACAACTTATTATTATTATCATCACTATCACTGTTGCATCTAGCCTGATCATACTCTCATGGTCTGTAAATAAAGTGCTGTACGATTTCATTCCATACCACTGGAATGAATTTTCACCCCAACCAAACCTTTTGATGATACTTGCCAAATGTCAGCAATGACAAAGAGAAATGCTTTTTTTCCACCCTGAGTGCACTGAGTTGCCTGTCTGGAATGCAGTATGTACATGGGATGTCTGTTGTCCTGGACACACAGGCTAGAAACTCATCACAAGGGAAATAATTTAATTAATAGTAACAATCAAAACAATTAATTCAGATGCTTTATAGCACAGAAAAGCAATGTCAGGTTCTAAACATCTTCCCAGAAAGCAGATTTACCTTGTAGTGATTGTGGAATAAAGTTTTCCATGGGGAAATGAGAGATGAGCACCAGAAATGACTGATATCCGTTTCCTTCCTTCTGTTGTGGGCTATTTTCAGAGATGGCTGACAATGTCTTTCCTACTTGCTTCCCCTGAAGTCCAGTCTAGCAAATAGAGAATCACAGAACTGTAGAATTGCTTTGGTTGGAAAAACCCTTTAAGATCACTGAGCCCAACCATTACCCAACACTGCCAAACCCACCACTAACCCATGTCCCCAGGTGCCACATCTACACATCCTTCAGGGGTGGTGACGCCACTACTTCCTTGGGCAGCCTGGTTCAGTGATTGACAACCTTTTCTGTGAAGAATTTTTTCCCTAAAATCCAAAGTAAAACTCCCCTGGCACAATTTGAGGCCATTTCCTCTTGTCTTGTTATTTGTTACAGGGAGCAGGGCCCAATTCCTCCAGCTCCCCGCTCCTGTCAGGGAGCTGTAGAGAGCAAGAAGGTCCCTCCCAAGCCTCCTTTCCCCCAGGCTGAGCCACCCCAGCGCCCTCAGCTGCTCCTCATCAGACTTGTGCTCCAGACCCTTCCCCAGCTCCATTCCCTTCTCTGGACACACTCCAGCCCCTCAATGTCTTTCTTGTCGTGAGGGGCCCAGAACTGACCTCAGGTTTCAAGGTGTGGCCTCACCAGTGCCCAGAACAGTGGGACAGTCACTGCCCTGGTCCTGCTGGTCACATTATTCCTGATCCAGGCCAGGTGCCATTGGCCTTCTTGGCCACCTGGGCACATGCTGGATGATACTCAGCTGCTGTTGACCACAGGTTGACACAGGAATTCTGTGTCTTCCTGAGGTGGGTCCTGCCCACGGATAGGGCTGATGGCAGCACATGCCATGGCCCTGCCTGGTTCAGGGCTGGGTTCTGCAGAGGAGATCGGGCCTCAGTCAGGCTGCAGGTGGCAAGCACTGGAGCAGCCAGGGCGAACTTCTCTTGACCTCTCCCTGATCTGTCTGTGTTTGAGCACAAAACCTCAGGCTTTCACACACCACACGCGTTCATTCAGTCTTACAGACACTTTCACGCTGCGATTGTTCCAGGTGTTTCTGCTCTCATCCCCCGGGCGCGACGAGCCAGGCACAGACACGGCATCTCCTGCCAGCGGTGCCGCGCTGCTCTTTGTCGCTGCGTCCGGCGCTGCTCCTCTCAGCCTTGCTGTGCTCTTTTCACCAGCTGGGATTTTTCTCCTGACAAAAGGAGCTGGAGCCCTCTTGTGTTGAGTCCTGAAGCTTGCAACGATCCCTTCGGAAACCCCTTCGGAAATCCCTTCGGATGAAGCCACCCCAGCTTGACTCGGGATGCTTCGGGCGAGCTGTTATTAATAGGGACTCGCCTGTACTGCTTGTCTTTGCTTTAGTAGCAACATTACATATAATAATGGGCCAAAGTAGATTTTTTAGCTTCAAACGCCACAGACTATTCAGTTAACATACTCTAATCTCAGTTACTCAGTCACTTCCAGGGATGGGGCAGCCACAGCTTGTCTGGGCAGCCTGTGCCAGTGCCTCATCACCCTCACAGGGAAGAGTGTCTTCCTAATACTCCATGTGACCCTCCCCTCTGTCAGTTTGAAGCCATTTCCCTTCCCTCTGTCACTTCAGGGTCTCTTCCAAAGTCCCTCTCCAGCTCTCTTGGAGTCCCTTTACATCCTGGAAGGGGTTGTAAGGTCTCCCTGGAGCCTTCTCTACTCCAGGCTGAACAACCCCAAATCTCTCAGCCTCAGAGGCTTCAGCCCTTTGAAGATCCTCATGTTCCCAGTCTGGACTCACTCCAGCTGGTCCACTTTTTTATTTCCTAGTGTTTAATTAATAGGATACAACATGTGCCAGCTATGTAGGAAGCACATATCTGAATGAGCAGTGATGACTATAGGACTGATAAATCAGTCTCTGTTCACAATTGCTCCAGTGCTGTGCAAAATGACTGATTTCCACTGATTTGCACTCAGAGTGAGTTTCCCCAAACCTGAGATCTTTCAGGATGCAGCTATGGTAGAACAGCACAGACACTTTGGAAGAGGCCACATATAATGTCTGAAAACACTCTGGATTATTTGAAACTCAGGTAAATTTGATGTTATTTTTCATTATTTTTATTCACAAATTATGTTTTTCTGCCTTATTTAGTGATATCAGCCTGACAGTGAAAACTGATATTGAAACCACTTCATGTGCAATTATCAGTATTTTATTTTGAGAAACTATTACTTAAGCAACCACAATCACGTCACTTGTTCAACACTGGGGAAAACCTCAGATGATATTTGCTTTAGGTTTGCTTGTGGGGAGATAATTGTATTTGTTGTGATATCATTCTACTAGAAGTTGCTATAAAACAATCTATTAATTCTATTCCATCTATTCCATCTATCCAAACATTTAAAACTGTTTCTATTGCAGAGTCACTTAAGACATTCTAAAAAAAAATTGTTCCCAGTTCTCTTAAGTCCTATATACAGGCTTCCACCAGTCTCTGGATTTTAATATTATACTGTGCCTTTCAAGGTCATTTTATTTGAAGTTGTTATTACTAGTTTTGTTTCTGTTATTTGATGAAAATTGAAATAGCATTTTACAGACTTGTGAGATAACAAGATCCTTGCCCTGTAATGCTCACACTCCAGCTCAGAGACCCACGATCTATGGAACAACATGAAATATGTGGCCCTCCCCATGAAAGTAAGTCTTAAAATCTCACATGAAGGAAGCAGTTCCTAAAGAGTCTTTTGAAGGCAGGGATAATGAGAGGTCGAATTATTAGCATGAGTTGAGCCCACTCTGCCACCAGTGCAAGAAGTGAAATACTGAAACCTGGCAAAGGCACAGGTGCAGATGTTGTGCCTTTCACTGATTTCCTTGCACACCACCAACTTCCCTGTCCCCAAGTCCCATCCAAGACCACGTGTTTCCTGTGTGAAAGAGAGAACCAAAGGCAAGGACCAAGACTCTGCAGCAGCTGGAGCTTTCTGAGCCCCTCTCTTGTAAGACAACACAGGCATGTGGCTTTTTGTCAAAATGCAGGACTTTTAAGATGCTTCCAGCTGTTCTCTTGGGGGGAAAAAACCTAATAAAAATTCCCCAAAACATTAATCACTGAAAAAAATCTGCAAACACTTGGTTGGCAACATAGATATATTCATTACAGGTGAAGGTCATGTTTGATCTTTCTCCATTTTGCCTCCTGGTTCTCAGGGTATGTCAAAGCCATGTAATTTTGCTTCAGATTATAATCTGCCACAAAAGCATCTTCAGCAAGTGATGCACTTCCTGTGCTTGTGGTTAGACACAACACCTACAGACAAAATGATCTTTCATGACTCCAGACTGCAGCAACAACAGCTGGAAGAGGTACCTGGAAGGTGTTTCAGCTTGGACGGTCTGGAGTGCCCAGTGAACACTTGCTGACTGACCACGGCACAGCTGAAATGGAAATAATTGATGCCAATAGCACCTTTCACTGGGAGAGAGTTCCTAATGCCTCATGCAAACAGCAGCTGCGTGTCTGAGAGACAGAGTGGCCCAACGAAGCAAGGGGGGAAGGTTCTGACAGCAGACATTACAGAAATGCACTCTAATGGGCCTTGCTGGTTTGAATAAAGTAGCATGTTAAACACTCCGCAGTCTCTCTATTGTGTGCCATGACCCTATTTACAACTCTATTTTTGAAGATAATTGCACTCAATACAACCTGAGACAAGCCAACACGCCCATATTACAGTATTTTTCCATTTATTTTATTCTTAAAAATTTTAAAAGGATACATAGACACTTAGTCCCCTGGTGGAAACTTGACAGCAGTGAACAAGCTTTGCAGCAGCATTCCCATCATTTACCTCTTGGATGCATCCTTTGAAGTGCAATGTTTGTCCCAGTCCCAAGGTCAGCACAAAGTCACCTGTCACTTGTAGACACACAATTGACCTCAGGAAACAGCCACACTTGGGTTTGCAGTCGTTGGAGCAATAAACACGTTTCATTATCCGTTCATAATGAAAATAAGCAAACATTAATACATGTGCTACTAATGACTGCAGAGAACCATAACCCATATTGTAAACACAGTGTTGTGCCTCAGCCCAAAGCCCTAGTGAGTGTTCCAGCTGAGTCATAATAAAAACAGATGATGGATGGGATGATAATGAATACATTAAATGATTGCTCCCTTGACCTCTGCAGCAGTTTGCTCTTCAGATCTTGTTTGCAATCCAGCCTCTTCCTTCTAAGGTCAGATTAGAGCATCAAGTCTTCCTTCTGCTGCTGCACAACCCCTGCCCCCAAATATCTCCCTTCAACACCTTCACCTTCTTGAACATGGTCGGCTTCATCATCCATGTGCCAGGTGCTACCTGGATGGGCTGAGTGCTGTGGACACCTGTCCTGTGGGGAGCTGATGGAGCTACTCCTGCTCAGCCCCTGTGCTGCTGCTCTTGGCTAAGAGCAGAATTAGACCCTAAAGGCCTGACCCTCTTCCCATCCTCTCCAATCACTGGGATTGCAGCTTGCATTTGTTAAAGGAGTCATGTTTTTGTTAAGCTACAAATGACATGTGTAGTTTTAATTAGGTCTTATGTTTAACTTGAAATGAAAAACTTCATTTTCTCCAAAGTTTCTTGACGCAATTTTCCTTCAAATAAGGAAACATAAAATGAAAATTTCTCATAGAAATTAAAATATTTAATATTGTTATTGAAAAAATGGCTTTTATGAACAGCTTAATTACACCTATATGATTCACAACTTTCTGAAATAGTTGAACCTGTGATTATTCATTTATTTATTTGATATTTATCTTGATCAAGATGTTTTGCAGCTAAATATTTCTCCCTGTCTTACCTATGGGCCCTGCTGAGCTCTGGGGCTCAGAGCTGTGTGTCACAGAATGTTAGAATGGTTTGGGTTGGAAGGGACCTTAAATACCATCTAGTTCCAAACCCCCTGCCATGGGCAGGAGCACCTTCCACTAGACCAGGGTGCTCAAAACCTAATCCAAGCTGGTTTTGAACACTCCCAGAAATGGGGTATCCACAGCTTCTCTGGGCAACCTGTTCCAGTGCCTCAGTCACTCTGTCCTGTGTGTTGTCTCCCTGTTCCTCAGACATGGGTTTTCATATGAAGATGGCATCTGCTGCTTCATTATTTGACTGTATTTTGCCTGGTTCTTTCCATTTGCCACACCAGGAGCTCAGGAGTGCCGATGCTGGCAGAGTGTTTCTGCACACATACCTAACATCTTCTGTCTAGTCTAGAGGGATTCCTAAAATCCTCCAATGGGGGTGCGGGTTTAGTTTGTCCACAAGAATCTTTCCAGTACTTCTAGGGGACTGACAAGAAGGCTGGTAAAGGAATTTTCATAAGGGCATGTAGTGACATAAGGACAATGGAGAATGGCCTTGAGACAAAGGAGGGCAGGTTTAGATTAGATAGTAGGAAGACCTTCTTGACTGTGAGGGTGGGCAGGCCCTGGCACAGGTTGCCCAGACAAGCTGTGGCTGCCCCATCCCTGGAAGTGTTCAAGGCCAGGTTGGATGGGGCTTGGAGCAACCTGGTCTAGTGGAAGGTGTCCCTGCCCATG
>JAOXXN010000065.1:59408133-59444514 GCA_026770055.1 Myrmophylax atrothorax
AACCCTCCAGGGATGGGGAATCCACCCCCTCTCTGGGCAGCCCATTCCAAGGCCTGAGCACTCTCTCTGCAAACAATAATTCTTTTTCTGATATCATGTATTCCTAAGGGCCCTCGGCCTGATATTAAAGGACTTTCACTTTTTATCTTATCCCATACTAACTTGGCTCAGAGTCCTGCTTTGTTGGGGTCTTTCACAGCATCAGTCCAGGAGGGCTACAGCTTCATGCCTGGATATAATTGAAGGGAGGCAGAGGAGTCTCTGATGCCAAAGCAAAGATCCTCAGTGCTCCAAAGGCTTGACACACCAGGCACACAGAGCCCACCTTCAAAGAGCACCTTGGCATTATCTGCACAGCACTTGAGGCCAGGGCAGCTTTTCAAGATGCCCTGAAAAGATGATCAAGCTCTAACCCAAAATAAAAAATAAATAAACACCCTCCTGAGAGTGCTTCTCTTTGCTGATCAAAGTCTGAGTGAGGGTTGGCTGTATTTGGGAAAATCCCAGAGCCAGGTTCACTTCAGACACACCTCAGTTTTTAACAAAGCAGAGGATTCACAAGGATTTTATCCACAGCTCAGCACAAAGGCAGGCTGCCCTCCAGGGAATGAATCAACCTTCCCTGAACGGGGGGTGGAAAGAAGTCTTGGGTTAGAACTGCAAAGCCCTTCCATGAGAGGACCTCCTGGAGGCAACGGAGCCTAGAGATGCACAGCAACACTTGGGGAGTTGTTCACGTTGGTTATTGTCCTAATTCCAGAGCAACAGGCAGCTCAGACAGACCTGGTTTCTCAGCAGTGAGTGTGAAACCCTCCAGACCCCTCACATTCCCTCTGACCTGAGATTAGAAGGCTCTAATGGGACCTGTTTTTCAAGTGGTGTATCTGGGATGAGGGAGAGGTGGTCACAGGGAGAGACCAGAGCTGTATGGATCATGCCACTGCTTCAACCATAATGCCTTTAAGCTGAAAAAAAGCAAGATTTAGATTGGATATTAGGGAGTAATTCTTGGCTGTGAGGGTTGGGAACCCCTGGCACAGGTTGCCCAGAGAAGCTGTGGCTGCCCCATCCCTGGGAGTGTCCAAGGCCAGGTTGGATGGGGCTTGGAGCAACCTGGTCTAGTGGAAGGTGTCCCTGCCTGTGGCAGGGGCGTTGGAACTGGATGACAGTCACAGGATGTTTTGGGTTGAAAGAGACCTAAGAGCTCATCTTGTTTCAACCCTCAGCCATGGGCAGGGACACCTTCCACAAGACCAGGTTGCTCCAAGCCCCATCCAACCTGGCCTGGAACACTCCCAAGGATGGGGCAGCCATAACTTCTCTGGGTAACCTGTGTCAATGCCTCTTTAACATCCCTTCCAACCCAAACTAGCCCATAATTCTGTGATTCTTCCCACCTATGTTGGGACAAGGGATGGAACTGGGATGAATGTTTGTGCATACATTACCAAGCCCCAGTGTTTCTGCAGAGACCCCTGGAAATCCCATCTGCATTTCCTTCTCAAAAGAAAGAGCTCAGTGTTACTCTCCCAATAAAACACGTTTCTCTATTTCATATTTCACCGATATGAGCTGGTTTGATTCCTGCAGTGGCAGAAGGCACAGAGCATTGCCAACAGAGAGCTTTGATCATTGCAAACTCTGCTGCATTACACATCTCTGGCAAACCAGGGACCAGCACCATCACTAGTTCAGTGCCACAGAGTTGCTGGAGGTCCAAGAAATCCAGCTTGGATGGCTGGTAAAACAAATTCCTTCTTCAGTCTTTTTAAAGGTAGTTTGCAAATCAACAGGGTCTAGAAAAAAAACAACAAAGGCACAGGCTATTTGAAATACAATCTCAGCTGGAATAAGCCACCATGGGGTTCCTTTCCCCTGCCTCCAGGTGTTGCTCTGGGAATTAGAACAAAAGGAGAAGGTAGCAGAGGATGAACAAAACCCCCCAGAAGTCAAGGAAAGAATGAGGAGGAAAAAAAGAGAAAAGATTATTCATTCCATCACCAGCAGACTCCCGAGCAGGGCATTTGTTCTTCCCGAATGAAAAGTCCCTCCTTTGCCAACCACAACAATCACCTGGCCTTTCCCTTGCCTTCAGCCCTTTTCCCCCATTTCAAGCATGTAATTATTGACACCGGGTGCTTTGCTTCAGCCCATCTCTGGTGATGTACCCATTCACAAGTAAAGGATTGTAATTTGCCAGCCTCCACCGAAGTTCCTTTGTCCAGGCCGCCTTCCCCGGGTGTAACATTACACTGACAAGCGGCACAGCACAATGGAAAGGGAAATAGAATTTACTGGGGGAACAAAGGGTATTAGTGCTCCCTGCCTCTAACCCCAGGTGACTGTGCAGAGCCCACTGCAGGGTCTCTGGTGAGTGACAGCAGGCCTGGGGGATATAAACCCCCTGAGTGTGGCAGCAGTGCTGGCACAAGAGCTACACCTGCAGCAGCCCACAGCTGCCTGAAATGATGCTGCTTCGTGCCTTTGCTGTGGGTAAACACTGCCAGCCCTATTTAAAGTTTAAATTAATGAAATGTTTTAGCTGGTAGGGTACTCGGTGCTGATAGAGCATGCTCAGCTCAGATAGAGTTCATCCCCTCCCTTCCCAGCTGCCAGCAGGAGGCTGCCCCATCGCTGGTGGGCTCACAGTGTTGTCTGGCCCTTTAGGCTTGGAGTTGCCCCAGGCTTTGCTGATGGCAGCACTGGGGATCAGGGCTGGTAACCGAAGTGCTGTGAACACACAGGTCTCACGGCACCGGTGATGCTGCCTCTTTGTTTCGCTGAAGCTCCTGGAATCTGCCTGTTGCACCCACACGGGGCAGGACCTGTCCCCTTGTGGCCATGAACCCTCCCCAGCCACGGCTGACCCATGACTGGTGCCCCTGGGCTCTGCTGTAAAACAAATTAACAGTGTCAACAGTAATGAGGGGAAAGTAAGAATGATGGGGATTTAGGTTTGCAACTCCTGTCCTTTGGTTTCATGTGGCAAGTCCAGGCATGGATGAACTGGGGGATGAAGGGAGTCTGAGTGCTCACCCCTTAGCCCTGGCTACACAGCACACATAGAATCACAGAATGGTTTGGCATAGAAGGGACCTGAAAGATCATCTCCAACCCCTCTGCCACGGGCAGGGACACCTTCCACTAGTCCAGGTTGCTCAGGGCTCCATTCAACCTGGCCAAGCCCCTGCATGCAAGGCTGCTTGCAAGCACAATCCCTTTGCACCTGCCCAAATCAAAGGTGTCTCCTTTCTTTCCCTCCCAGAAAAATCCCCCAAAATATCCCAGTGGCCTTATGCTTGAAAGAGAGTAGGTTTAGATTGGCTATTAGGAAGAAATTCTGTGCTGTGAGGGTGGTGAGGCCCTGGCACAGGTTGCCCAGACAAGCTGTGGATGCCCCATCCCTGGAAGTGTTCCAGGCCAGGCTGGACAGGGTTTGGAGCAACCTGGTCTAGTAGAAGGTGTCCTTGCTCATGCCAGTGGGGTTTGAACTGGATGGTTTTTATGGTCCCTTCCAACCCAAACCATTGTGTGATTCCATGATTCAGGGGAGGGCAGCAGTACTGAGGTTGCATTCTCTGAGCATCCCTAAAGCAGCAGCTCACAGGAGACTGGGAGAGCAGCACTGCTGCTGGTGGCAGCTTTGCTGAGCTCTGCACAACCCTCTGCTGAAGCCCTGCTGCTGCTGCCTGGCTCATCAGTGCCACAGCACTGCTCCCTCTGGCACCAGCATGCCCACTGCTTGCTCTGGAACACACCAGTGAGGCGCCTTTCTGCTCCTCCTGCAGATGCTTCTGACTCATGCTGATCTACCAAAGATTAGGGAATCCAGCTCTTGAAGTGCTCTGAAACATGTGCTATTAAAGAAAATAAATTAATTGAAGCAACATTGGTCCAAGCCCTACCAAGGCAGAAATCAGACAGAGGCAGGAGGAATGTCCTTTATTTCATAGCTTCCTCTGACCCACGAGCTGGAGGAGGAAGCGGGCAGATGTTTTTAACAGAGACATTACATCACCCTTTTTTTTTTTTATATTTTCCATCTGTATGAACTTCACGTGGAGCCAAGCATAATTATTCCTAAAGAAATTAAGGCATGAGCACATGCACAGCACCAAGGTGTAGATCCCAATATGGGAGTCTTCCCAATTTGGCTTCCCTCTGAGGCAAAGGAAGATCTGTCCCTCCTGCCTGTTACCTTCACCTTCTCCCTACAAACCTGCATTACCTGTACAGCTCCCAGGACACCTGGCCACGCTCAAGACCATCTGTGCACTCACTGAGACTGGTGTGGGTGAGTCAAAACCAGGAACACTGGAAAAAAATTTTCTTGAAGGACGTTTCTCTTCTTGGGCATTTGAAACAAGTCCCAGCCTTGCTATTGGATGCAGAAGGTATTTCTCTCATGGACAAGTTATTCTAAATTGGAAAGGAGCACCATAAAAAAAGTAATAAAACTTGCCTATCTCCAAGTTGGACTTGATAACCAAGCAACTGTAGGCAATGGGCTCACCAGCGGGATGAGGATCCTATTCCATATGGAGCTCTCAGCAGGCTTTTGCCTGTTCTGCCATGGTTTGCCCAGGCCACCCACAATTTGCCTTAGAGGTTTTCCTCAGCTGCTGAAAAGAGGAGCACAAAACCAGGTAAGAGGCAGCACTGCAGCATTCTTGGAGTTTTTGGGCTCACTTGGAACCCAGCCGTGAACAACAGCCTGCCTGCTTGTCCCACCCCACTGCCTCGCACTGCCTGGCTCTCCCAAAGAGGATTTTTACATCCCAGGAGCAGAATTGGAAACATCATCCCCTTGGAAAGTCTTTGACATCTCTCAGCGAAGGAATTTGCTCAGTAAGAAGCATTGCAGATCACAGGTGTAGGTTTTCCATATTGCACCACCCTGATTTTTGGAGCACACTGCAAATGCAAATTTTTTATCAGAAAATACACATTTAGCCTGTAGATAAATAGGAGACCACCAGATTTGTATTGTTTATTCATTTTCTATTTATTCAATTTGATATTTCTATTAACTTTTTAATAATTATATTTGTTTTTCTATAAACTTTCAGTTAGTTTTTCTATTTTGATTTTCCATTTCATTTCCTCTGCTATTTTTTTTTTCATCATTCTGCATTATAATCAGTTGAGATGAACAGGCAGTTCTGGCTTCTTCCCATTCATTACACAGGATTGCTTTGGTTTTCATTAACTTGTTTCTCTCTTTGCTGCTTTTTGTTCTGGAAATCATACTCTGTCTGCAAAGAGAAAGAGAAGGCAAGTACAGAATGCTGACCCTGAAATTTTTGTCCAGTTTTCTACTGCTGAGATGTCTGGACCTCTTCTTCATACTGGCCAGATTTTCTCCTGCTCAGCTCTGCTGCAGCCAGGCTTGGTGGCAACATCCCAGATCCAGCATTCACCACTAACCAGGAGAACGAGGCCATCCTATTCTAGGACATCTCCCTGAGAACAGGCAGACAATTATTTGAAGCATAGGAGGAAAGAGGGTAAGAAAACTTCAGTAGTGACAGCCTGTTTCACAGGCATTTACAAGTCTCATTTATAAACAGGAGATTACTGCAGGAAAATTCAGTGCTCACAGCTGGCTGGAAAAAATCCCTCAAATATAGTTTCCTTTGACTCTCCCTTCTGCAACAGTTGGGACTCGGTCTGAAATTCAAATTAACTTTCATACCCAGCCTACAATTCCGTTTTGTGCCCCAAAGCAAAATTTCCTGCATAATTGTGTGTATTTAGGTCACTTCTCCATTGTTCGCTTCTGCAAAGAAAATCGCTGATTTGCCAGTGGAGAAAATTCCTATTACAGTTTTCAAAAGCACTTTTGCAATTAGAGATTGTGCTCCTAAATGAGACTGGAACATAGGCTTGGATTTGCTTGGGTAATGTCTTGAGACTTTTTATGCCTGTTTTTGACAGCAGTGACTCCATTTAAATACAGACCATATTTGACATCTATACAGGACTAGGCTGGTTTGCCAAACTATACTGAAAAGTAGTTGTCCTATTTTCATACTTTGATCAAACATTAACCATAAGTATGCAGTATGTGCAAACATTAATCTAACTAATTAACATTTCATCTAGAGAAATAACACCTTTTGCTGTTCTAACATTCTTTTCACTGCAAATTTTCACTACGCTTGAGTTGTCTGAACTTCTTTTGTTCCTAAATTTCTGCCACAAGAAGTACTGGGTCAGGATCTTCTGTGTGTCTGACCATGCAGCACCAGTCACGTGCATGGACAGACGTGTACGAACACTTTAACTCGTGCAGGTATCAAATTAAACCAAAGCATTCTGATCTGAGTGTAATGAAGAAGAAAGCTCTCCTGAAGGCTCAGTTAATTGGCTGAGATCAAGGATCTCTGCAAAGCAATGCCTGTATCCCTATACCTTGCAACAACCTGGGGAACATGATTCAAAATTCATATTTTTCTCTACATCTTAGAGACTCACGGTCTGCTCTTGTGGCTTTAAAAATATTTTTGTGAATGTGCTGCCAGAACAGGTCCAAACATCACGCAAAGGCCCCATCAGGGCTGTACTTGAGGGCAATGACACCAAAGGTTGGGCTTTGGAAAGCCAAGAGCTGATGCTACATGTAGATTTCTGGGCATTAATTAAAAAATCAAATCAAATCACTAGCACCCCACCCCCCCAGACGCTTGCCAGGGACAACAAAGCATGGCAGATCTACCTCAGGATGCTGGGAGAGAGGGGAAAAAGAATCAGGTCAAAGCACACAATATACAAATCCTTGGGATGCCGTAGGGCACAGTATGCAACGACCTCAGCCTGTTTTGAAAATCGATTACAGAAGGCCTTCAGCTGAATGGAGTCAATGACCCTGTGTCTGCATGGCAAAGGAAAACAGCCACATCTTCTCTGAGCTAATACATACGAGGATTCCCGGCCCAAGGTCCTCGTGGTGGCAAGGAAAAGGGGACCAGTGGACACAGCCCCTCCCAGCTACTCTTCTTCAGACCAGGGAAGGAAAACATTGGATTTCTTTACATAAAGATTTGACTTCCATGAGACCAAAATAGATGAACTCCAGTTTTCCTCCTCCCCTTTGGAAAAACATCACCAGCTGTGCCAGGGGTCAGGATGTAATAGACAAAGAACATGTGTAATTCAGGAACTACAACTGCCTAATGAAATATATGTCAAAAGAGACAGCTGGCCTGAAGGCTTGGGCTGGCCTGTGCCTTTGTCTTAAGGTTTTCCCCAGCTACAAGTACAGGAGAATTGGGACTGGTGAAATGGAGTCAGTTTTAGATGGTATATTCAGTTGCCAGTGCCTCCTTTTTTGCACTTAAAGATTTTTAACTCCTGTCCAGTCATGGCTGTTTGCTCAGACAGGGAAGACTGTAGCCAACACACAGCAATGCTGGGGTTTGGTCACAGGGGGCAGAGTATTCAGGCACAGTAGAGAACCACTGAGTGTGATTTGGGTAGCAAAGAAGTGGCAACGCTTACACTCATGATGGTCCCAAGAGACTTAGAAAAATGAGTCTTACTGTGTTACTACTGGGGGAAACAGCTTGTGATTGCTGTTTCCATCATCCTCTCTAGGGTAGGAGAATTAGTACAGTTTTTGGTTCAGTGACATGCATTGAACCTGCTCACTGCTTCAGCTCTTAAAGCACAGAAGATAATGCTAACCATATAAATCCATTTTTAAACTGATCAAGATGAACGAATTGTATCAGCAATAGTGAGAGCAGCAGGGACCATCCCCTTGTGTTGGGCACTGATGAGCCCACACATTGAATTCTGGGGTCAGTTTTGGGCCCCTCACTCTAAGAAAGACATTGAGGTGCTGGAGGGTGTCCAGAGAGGGGCAACAAAGCTTGGGAGGGATCTGGAGCACAAGTCTGATGAGGAGCAGCCGAGGGAGCCAGGGAGGCTCAGCCTGGATAAAAGGAGGCTCAGGGAGGACCTTCTTGCTCTCTACAACTCCCTGACAGGAGGGTGGAGCCAGGTGGGGGTCAGGCCCTTCTCCCAAGGAACAGGGGACAGATCAAGAGGACATGGTCTCAAGTTGCACCAGGAAAGGTTGAGAGTGGATATTATAGAAAATTTCTGCATGGAATGGGTTATCAAGCACCGGCACAGGCTGCCCTGGGAAGTGGTGGAGTCACCAGCTCGGGGGTATTTAGAAGTGTAGATGTGGTGCTCTGGGACATGGTTTAGTGGTGGCTTTGCAGTGCTGTGGGAATGGTTGGACTTGGTGATCTTAGAGGTCTTTTCCAACGTAAACCAGTCTATGATTCAATGAATTGGGGATCCAGTTGGAGACCACTACTTCCCCAAAACTTGTAAATTGGAGCACAGGGATTACATCACTTAAAAACATACACTCTTCAAACACAGAGAACATGATACACCACCCTCAGTTCACTAGGCTAAGCACATTTTCCAGGAAATGGTGCAAAAAACTTTTGAAGTCAAGCAACACTGAAATGAAAAAAAAAAACAACCAAACAAAAAAGGGTCAGAAGTAGCTCCATTAATATTCTTTGCTCAGCTATGCAGACTGTACAACTGTATCTTCTGTTGTTTCTCTTCTTTCAGAAAAACCCCATAGCAACAGCAGAGGAAATGAATTGCCAGTTCCGTGCCACAAAAACATATGAACGGGCTTACTTTTAAGCACGCAAGAAGCTCCTTGGCTCCAGCTGGGACTGGATGTTCAGCACATGCTGCAGGGCTCTGCCACTGTGGGATCCACTGAGTGGGAACGGACAAAATGCCTGTCTGTGCATGGCCAGGAAAGCTGAGACAAGGTGCTCACACTGCAGCGTGAATCAGCTGCCTGTGGGAAGGGTTCAGCCTTTCAGTAGCGCACACAAGAGACTCAAAACCTGTTTTAGAGGGTTTAGGCTGGAGAAAAAGAGGCTCAGGGGAGACCTTATGACTTTCTGCAACTACCTGGAAGGAGGTTGTAGGGCAGAGTGGAATGAAAATGCATACTATTCCTAATATGAGAAAACGTAGAACAAGCACAGGGAAGATGCAAGAGGGAATAAAAAAATTCCCAATACTAAGAGGATTTTCAGGCTTTTACAGAATAGTCTGGCAGCTGCAAAAGAGATGGATAAGGAATTAAAACCAAAGGGACTGGGTGTATGGGAGAGGTGGCAGAAGGAACGTGCCTCACTGCATGTGAAGCAAGAGCAAGGCGCAGGACAAGACCAACTGATCTCTGTGTATAGGGAACATAAAAATTGGGCTAAAGGTTACAGCTTACCTAGAAACCAGGTGATAAGGTGAGTACAGCCCCTTATCAATTTTAATAGGAAAGCTTTGTATTAGCTATTAGATAATAAAAGCTGGGCTGTGGCCTGGAGCAGGTTTCTTCTAGCATTGAACTCATGCCCATGCTGAGGTTTTCGGATTCAGGTACTGAGACCTTTGGCTTAACATCTGAAACAGGGCAAGGTTCAGCCTGTTAGGCTGGCATCTATCAGTGTTCCCTAATAGAACAATAAGGTTTTCATACAGAAACTCCGGTAAACTTTAAAAGTGTAAAAGCAGAAAGTTAATGTATTTCTGTAATTAAATATTTAAATTATTTCAATTCATGCCGTACATTTAATTGATATTTTCACTAAAGGCCTTCTAAATTAGCCTTCTGTTTTTTTCTTTTCTTCCTGAAACTGGTTCCTGACATCCCACCAGTCTCCAGTTCATGACTGGCAGTCAACAGCAACCAACTGGGGTGTGGCATCACTTACTTTCCTATTCCAGTTGTATACAGTCTTCTATGACAGCTGAAGGTGAGCATTAACAACCCCCAAATAAACCATAGTAACAACAGCAAATAAAAAGATCCAAAACCACTCTGAGGTGTGCACTTCAGGATTCTTATGGGATGGAGTAAACAAAGCATCATCAGGATTAAGACTGATTTAAATGATGGTGTCACTTCATACTCTTCAGGTAACAAACTCCTCCTATATCCATGATGGGGCTGAGCACCACAAAAATACAATCACTCTTTTAAAGAACTACTTCAAAAGACTTCTGATATTTTGGAAAAGGTAATTTGGATAAGCAGGAAATGCTGGGAGGAAAAAAAAAGCTCAAAAGACACAGAGGACAGGCTTGTCTAAATATCCTATTCCTCCTGTGTGGATCTTAGTCTAGGGACTCCACAGGTTATTTTGAAAACAGACCAGAAAATCTTTTATGTAAAAGCCTTTTAAAATTATTTTTATTGCATGCGTGTAGTAGACCCTGAGTTATTTTGTTACCTTCTGATAGTTCATGGGACAGGATTCAAATTTCAGGGGAAGGTGACTGTTCTTACCAAGTTATATTTGGTGTTTGTGAGCCAGCAGCAAACTCTGACCTCCTATTTCAGAGCAAAGGAGCAAACATGCAGCTTCAGCAAGATGGGATTTCCCAGAGAGAATCAGCAGGACACTGGACAGTGTCACAGACACTTCCACTTCTAAGGAGTAGAGGTAAGGGCAAGAAATCACATAGAGCTAATCGCATTTACTTCATATCTGTTCTACTGAATAAATAAACTCCCAGTTTCAAATGTCTGTTCAGCAAACCCTTAATCCAGACAAGTCCAAGTGGTAGGTCATGAAGTTTTCAGTCCTGACTAAAAGGATCAGAAACCTTCAGTAAATATCTTCTTAAAGTAGAGCATGCACCCCAGAAAAAGTTGCTAATTGGGAAAAGAAAATAAATCTCTCCCACAGCTGTAGCTGCTAAATAGGACCTTTGAAAGGCTGCAGATAATTTTAAGCTCTCCCACTTCCAGTACATTGGAAAGTTTGCACTAAAATTGGTCAGTACAAATCAACCTCATCAATATCTGAACTCTTGCTATACTGATGAAGTTCCAGTCCTGCAAGCTCACAAAGGAGAGCCAAGCATCGAGTTTGTTCAACTCCCAGAGTCTCTCATGTGTATTTGCAGGGAAAATTGTCTTGGTTAGTTCCATCATAAAATCCTTAAAGTTGGAAAAGGCCTCTAAGATCATCGAGTCAAACTTTCAGGAATTGTAAACAATTCTTCCGGCTACTCTTGGCCAAATTCACCCTTGCTCCTTCAGAACATATTAGACTAATCTCATATTCTTAAAAATTGCCAAAAACAAAACTGAGTTAAATGATTTAACTGGGCTTCAGGGTTCTGTCTCTCTTAAAATAACTCACATAAATGTAAGATGATTAAATTCAGCCATAAAGAACATCTGCAGTTACCTTAGTATTTCTATTTAAACTGCTGTGATGACACTCAAATTTATTATTACATGTCAAGATAAAAAACCATTGACATGAACCAACGATGCAAGAGGTGTATTATTCTTTGGCTTTGGGGGAAAAATACACTAAAATGTAAATTTTCAGTGAGATTGGATAAAACACTCTTTTTATAAATGCTGAACTAGAAAACAAAGGGATATACTTTGTCTCTTATGTTTGCTCCATTAATGTGAACCAGGGCTAACAGTCAATTTTATCATAGCAATTCCAGGTTTTTAATCCACAGAAAATATTCCTTCCTTTTGTGAGACAATTCAGTAGTTCTGATTTTTAATCCTTAAAGGGATGGGGCTGAATATTTAAGACCTTTTAAAAGACAAGTTTGCTCCAGGTCACAGGTGATAGAATCCCTTCCTGCCCCTCCCCAGGTTTAATTTACTTAGTCCATGACAAAATCCTTCCAGCTCTCTGCTTTCTATAAGATTTCCATGGAAGATAATTGTGAGCCAGCATTCTCCCTTTGAATCATAGGGGCTAAAACCAGTGTAAATATTTATTTTAGCCTTTAGCATCCTTAAAGTCTTAGAAATTATAGTATAAAGGTCTAGCTTGTATTTTACGGTACTGAATCTTAATCAGGGCAGAAGTTTAGAAATTTTGCTCCTGTGTGACGTGGCTTTCCAAGAGTTGGGCATCCTATTCAATCCCCAATTCTCTTGAAAACCCCAGACCAGGTGAAGAACTCCAGGGCTGAAGCCAAGCACATCCTGCTTCATGTGGGAATTTCAACATGTAAGGGAAAAAACAGTGAAAATGGGGAGTTTTATTATTGTAACTAAGAGTGATCAAAATAAGCCCCCAGTACTCCATTTTAATTCAATTTGCTTGAACCAGAAAGCTGGAGGAGGCCTGGTAAGTCTGTAAATCAGGGACAATAAAAGTGGGAACAGTTTGCAGCACTCAAATAGACACACACGATGTAATTGCCTGTTTTATTTAGTGGAATCACTTTTGTAGATTAGAAATATTTCCAATTCCCATTCACTCCAATGCAATCCTCCACCATCGACAGGCGAAACGCAGTTTTGTTCAACTGATTTCAAACCAAAAAAATAAAGGGAAAAAAAAAAGTACAATCTCAAAAGTTAAGTTAGAAACTAAGTTCACACATTTTCTTTGGGACCAGGAATCTGTACATAGTACAAAATATACATTTATTGAACTTTCTGTAAACACACAGTTTGAATTGTGTAAAACTGTAAATAGCGGGTGAACTACGTGGAGAATAATTTATTATATATTGTTATACATTCTACTTAAGGAAAATAGTTATGCTCTTGTATATTACTCTGTTAAATTTATAAATTCCATAATGAAGCTGTGTAATCTGCAAACATGCTTTTCAAGCTTAAATCTCTCCATTCGTAACACACATTTATACAGGTCATCAATGAAAAAAGTTACACTTTCCACAAAATAGATATAAAGAGGTCATGAATTTTCTAAAAAGACAGGCACAGCATGTCACTACAAACGAGACTCTTATGATATGATGTGGAGTCAATTCTGTGAGAAGACAGGTGAAAACTCTCTAATTCAGCATGTTTGTACATGGTCTTAGTAACAAGACAGATGCCAAAACCCCAAAATCTCTGTTTATAAAGATTTATAAAATAGCCGGTCCTGGAACTCAAATCTCACACTTTTCAGCATTCTCTGACTTAGGAGAATCTTGGCTTTTGTCTCATATTAATAACTCTTCCTCACTAGTAATTTAGTTTTCCAAGCACTGAACTACCTGGCACCAATGGCCAAGAATATTTGCAGAATTCAGCACTTTCTGCAAAAATGAGATTCCTGGCACCAAAGAGTTAGATCTGGTTCTTTCTTAAATGCAACTGAACTCTTGGTACCCAGGGTCATTGCAAATGACACCATCAGCATTAACAGGCTGGGAAACCCCAACTCCCAGCACCCAAAGGCTGCAGGGCATTAACCCACAGAATGTGGGGCAACAGGTCCTGCAGCATGTCCTGTGCTGGGGACTCCCGGGTGTCAGGCACACTTCCCAATTTAAGAGGCTGGAAATTTCAAATGGCAGCAGACTTGCCAGTCTGGCATCACTCAGCAACAGTAAAAAGTTCCCCTGTTAACACTGTTAAAGATCCTTTTGTAGAATGGTTCATAGAATGCTCTGGGTTGGAAGGGACCTTAAAGATCATCCAGTTCCAACATTTTTTTAGGTCCATCACTGGACATGGAAATAATGCTATGCAGATTCAGCACATTTATTCCTACATTTTTAGGGTCTCACTGTTCTTCTATTCCAGGCAACCCATTTTGGGTTTCATCCTTTTATTTATTTAGAGATAAAAGCATTTCATTAAAGACCAAACTTCCTAAACTGTGCACTTCTGAGGTTTTAAAAGGAAAACAAAACTTAAATGTTTTAAAGACTTAATGAAATTATCTCAAATTAATCTAAGATTTTGTTTTAAGATCACTACCTTCCTCCCTTTGGCTCCAAAAAACTTTTTTCAAAACCTAAACTGGATAAAGCTCACATTTATTTTTCATTCCAAGAGAAGTGGGACAGTTAAGGCTCCAACAACACATGCGCAAACTTTCTATGTTGTGAGCAAACCTCAATCAATGTCAGCAGAATGTAAAGTTAAGTTTGTGCCTGAATTTCCCAAGCCTATTTTAGTCTAATTTTCCCTTGTAGTGTGAACAAAAATGCTGTGCCTCTAATCTGAATCCTCAAAAAATTAAATTGGCTACCCCATATTTGCACTGCACAGAACGGGTGGAATTCAGTAACACAGGTGAAATTAAACTCTGCACCTTGGTCTGTAAGAATTGATATAGGTATATAATGTTTTATGACCTCACGTTTCCTCATTTGTCTTAAAAATATTTCTAAAAATATACAACAGTGGCATCTCCTTCAGCTCTGGAGGCCTCCTCACAACACACGTGGTGAGTCCTGTCCCCACTTCAGCTGTGGAAACCCTACACTCCACTCCCACCAGCTCTTCAGAGCCACCAGTTAATGGAAGCCAAAAGGAATTTCAGCAGTGGCTCAGGGCTCCTGAGCACGCTGAGAAGTGCAGATGTCACGTTCCTAAAGGAAAATGGCACTACCTGACACAGCACCCACCTTTAAAAATAAGTGGCTGCTTACACAGTAGTAAGGACCATTGGTTTTATTCTTCCTATTTTGGGGAGAGAAAAACACAAAATAACAAAGCAGATGCCCAGTAATACTTCAAAAAGCATTTGGGCAGGAGTCAGTACAAGTTACATGCAAAATCTGGCTAGGCATAAACCAATATATAACTGAGAAATCTGACCTGTCATCCCACCTCCACTGAAGTTCTGACACTTTCAGAATAGAATGATTTCCTTAATTCTACAAAGGCATTTTTAAAGTTAAGCCCACTTTCCCAACTTTTGTGTTTGCCAAAGTTAGGGGTTTCGTGGTCACTGCATTTAAAGCAAGCCTCTCCCAAAATGCTAAGACATCATGATCTCTCCTGCTCCCTTTGCTTGGAAGCAAAGACATCAGAAGTGACTACATGAGGAGGGAAAAACCCGATCTGGTTTACTGCTACTCAAAAAGGAACATCAAATGAAAAAGATAAAGCAAGGAATCTACATAAAGCCCAAGTCAATTACAGGTCAACAACTCTGACATAATCAGAAGTTTAAAGCTCAGGATGTTTTTTTCACATAGTAAGCAAATAGTAGAAATATTTGTCATTCTTCTGGAAACAAATTTTTCAAGGGGAGACAATGTAAACTCAACTTTCAGCATGTCTATTTTTTTTCTACTTGAATGGATTTAGCGGTCCATGAGAATGAAGATGAGCTACAAGTTTTCCTACAGCTTCCTGAACTCCTGTGAACATGTGCCATGGCCCAGGTGACTGCTACCTCATTTACAAAGCAATATAATTAAGCAAAATAAGGCTAAAGAGCATTTCAGATGTGCACATCTGCATCTGCAAAGAGCTGCAGAGTGTGCAAGCACTCCACAGAAAGAGCTCACCAAAAGACTGGATTTTCTGATCAGTATTTCAGACAGGTCAGTCAAAATTACTTAGCTCCAGAGTGGCACTTCTAAATTTTCCTCCTTTTTTTAGTTTATGGCAGGAACCACATTCATTTTATGTGCTACAGCATGCTAGAAATTCATGTCTGGAGCCTCTTTTTACCTCTTAAAAGAGTTAAAAACCCTCTCCAGCCAAATGGAGAGTTTACGCCTTGAGCTGTAAAGGCTCAGGTATGATGACCTCGGACACAGGCAGTGGTAGGAACAAGGAGCCACACTCCTTATCCAGGAGACATTGTGTTCACATCTTGTGAAGCTTGGCACAGAGTAACAATTAATCTCCTACAGAAGAATGTCAGGTACAGCTCTGTAGCTCTACAGTTTTGCTGTTTCTGAACCTATGCAAGGTACATCAGGTTTGTATTAAACACTGTCTTTGCCAAAGGATGAGGAAAAGGGCACTGTTTTCCTAAAGGTTTGCCCCTTTCAGACATGGCCAAGTTTAAATATCAAAAAATTTAAATACACCAAGTCATTCGTGCATAAAAGCAACTCAGGAAGGTGAGGGTAGAAACGAAGGTGAACATCTCAGTATGACGAAATCCTGATGCACACTGAAATAAGGTAAACTGTAACAACCATATCATTAACCTAATTGTGGCAGACGTGCTGTCTGTCCCACAGGACAGAGCTACACACCCCAAGAGAGCACAGAGTTTGTCAGCAAAGAACTCACAAGGCATTAAGACCAAAGTTTGATGATTCCAGTTGTAAGAAAAAGAACCTTCACCAAAGCAAAATGTCTGTTTTAAGTACAGAGCGGGGAAAGATCTGCAAAAGCTTCGATACTCCCTACACAGGCCATCATTTATCTGGGTGTGGTTTCCCAAACCGCGGCAGGATGGGTGGTGCAACCATTCCTTTGCTCCTGGCCCTGTCTCCCCACTCTCCATCTTGTCCTAGCACCAGCACCCCCTCACCTGGATTATCAACTCACCCAGCTGAAGAGGACAGGGGCTTTTCTTTGTCCTAACTCCTTGCCCATGGAAGGACAATACTGCCACAAAAAAAGGCAGTAGGGACAAACTTGGACCAATGGCTTAGCTTTGATGTAAGTTGATCATGAAACCATATCCTTAGTTCATAACTTACTAAAAATGGAATGCAGTAGGAAGTCCATCCTATCCCAATGTATCAAAATAAGATGGGATTCATACCAGGGAATCAATTGAAGTGAAAGCTGTTCCCTAATTTTGTTAAGTTTCCAATTCTTGAACTGAGCAAAACAGCTCAGACCTATATAGTTGAGACAGCACCAGATTCACAATAAATAATGTAATGGACATTGCAGTCAGTTTATTACAAGGAAATGTTAAAATACCAGCGCTGGCACCTGCACAAACTCTCAAAGTTAAGTGCTACCATTACTCATCTGCTGCTCAGTATTCAGCAGGCACCTCAAAGGCGTGACACAGCCAAGTATTAGTGCAGTTCAGTGACAAGCAGATGGAATTCCTCTCTCTGATTCTTGTCCAGAGATTAAAGGAATGGTGGCTGTGCATCAAGGTCATGGTGGTGCTGCTCCTGGGCCAGGTGAGAACAAGCCCAGCTGAAAGGCTCTGGCTTTGTAACTCACTGGGACCTGCTGATTCCTGCCCTCCTGCGTGTTCTGGGGACTCTGCTGATAAAAGGGATTTACAAAGCCTTGCAAACCTAGGACCCTGATTAATGTCATGGCATTTAGTTCATCCAACACTGGTTTAAAACACATTTTAGAAGCCTCTGTCTTGAACATATTTCAATGCTGAATTAGTGAGAATTATCTGAAACAGTTGTCCATAAAGCAGTACAGGTATTCCCCCAGAACGATCAGCGAAACATTTAATCTGACTACAACAAAACTCACAGAAACTGAAGCCAGTGAAGCTGTCAAATGTAGAAGGAAAACAAAGTTGCATGGCATATGAAGCAAAGTAGCTTTACAAATGTCATTTCCTTTTAAAAACAAGCAAATTGGGACCATCCTATTTGAACTTGTATTTAAAAATACATCTTTTAACATCACACAATTTTCATTTTCGTCACACAGGAATCTTTTTCCAAGAGGGAAATAAATAGCACACAATACTTCAAAAATAAAAATTGCTGCCTTGCCCCTGAGGTGCTAATGTTTTTAGCATTTAAAAAAAAGTTTCTGGTGCAAGAAGGAGATGCACAAAGGTGCAAAAGTGCCTTTTTTTCTTTTCAGAGCAGTGAAAAGTACAGCTTGCCTCTTCTCTAGGATGCTTTATATACTTAACTCGCATACTCTGTAATCAAAATCTGTATTTAAAATGGCAGTGTTTATGCACACATAATAATTCAGTGCTCTGACCTCATCAAAACGCTGAACGTAGGTGGGAGAGAGAAAGACCTGAAAGGGCTTTCTTCCACTACCCTCAAACCCACTCACATCGCCTGTAGCAACAGCAGAATTATTTCCTTTCTAACGTTTAGGAGACCTCCTCAGAAGAGGCTTCAAATATCTCCTTTGTCACTGAGACAGTTTAAGTGATTATGGTTTGAAGTATGGCTTTTCACACCACAGTTTTGCTTCCGACTCTTAAAGGTTTAAAACTCAAAGGTTCCACAGTCCAGTTCAAGGTTTTGCAGTTTCCAAAACTAAACTTTAGTCTCTATGAAAAAGGACAGAACTTTGTCTGCCTAGTCCTAAATTACATTTAGCTTTTTGCACTAATACGCCACGTATTATTAAATATGCTTGTTAATTAGGTGCCTGTGAAGCTATAACTTAACATTATTATAGTTGTGCACTCTACAACAAAATTAGACGTTTTAAGCATTTATTCATAGGTAGGTAAGGAACTGGTTCTTTAAGCAAAAATTGCTATAAATTTATAAATACAAATAGTGCTTATGTTTTCTTCATTCATGCTTGAACAGATTACAAACTGAATACAATGAAGTTACGTTTAAGCACCCCACATAGACAAGAGGGATAAAAGAAAAGTTTGCTGGTATATACTATACTTAGTTCCAAGACACTATAAGTTACTTTTTCACTGTTCAGTGTTCCCTAACTCTGCATTAGTTTTAAGGCTATATATACAAATATGTATATGTCAAAGTTAGGGAAAGACAAATATAGCAAAATGCATTGTACTACATTTTCCTATCAAAAAGTAATTATACACCAAGTTTTGATTCTGTTTAACTGCAGTAAATGTTACAATCTACTTGTTTTACTGATTTTCCTTTTGGGGAATCTGCCTACTAAATGAGTAAACTACATATTAAATACAATATTCTCAACCAAAAAGACAATACAAGGTGCACAAAACAGCAGTTTTGCAAACACGACTGACTCGAAAACTTAATTTTTGTATGCTCAATGGGAGAAAGCTAAGCTTAAATCAAATTAGTTTATTATCTTATAAAATTTTAAATTAGAATTTTAAACAACGAACAGTTAAATATTGTCAACATGCTATACCTCAAATCACAAGTACTGTTTAACCACTAGTCTCTCATTCTAAGTAAGTGGGTCAATTAAAAACACACACCATAAAATGTTAAAGATTGTCAGGCTTTGACAAATGTATTTTTATCAAACAGTAGGCAAATTCAAACCAATGCACATCTTCAGTAGGGAGGGGGGAAAAAAAACAACACCAAAAAGCCTGAAAAAACCCCACACTTGTAAAAAATAGGGTAAAGGATTAATCCCACATCATCCTCTAGCATATGGCTATGTCTTGGGCAATAATCAAAATCCTTCCCATTTTAAAAATGGGCTACCAATTAATAAAAATATTCTTCCACAAGTAAAATATCATTTACAATGGCACTGACATTTTAAAAGGCAGGAAAAAAGGAATTACACATTTATGGGTAAATGTCTTGTTTGTTAAATCAAGCTTTATTGATAAAATGGAATTCAGAGTATTTTACTTGGAACAGCAGCAGACCCAGCCAATCAGGATTGTAAAAATGCTGCAGACTCCTACTGTACGTAGAAAGCTGCCTGTTCATGCTCAGTGATTAGTACTTTCAGGTGAGGGTTAATGAAAAAAAGAGGTGCAAAGAATCAAGGCATTCTAATCCCAAAATTCGTACGAACATGGAACTATTAACAGGGCAGGATTTAATTCCCACTGAACTCAAAATCACAAATCCCTTCAACTCAACGTGAGAGCAGGAGTGCATCCAAGAAAATGATATACATTTGTTGAAGAATGTGCACTACTCTTTAAGTTATTTTTCCATTGCCAAGCAAAATTCACACACTGTAATTTCTGGTAAGTTGCCCACAAGTTCAGCTTTCATATAAACCAAAAAGTTATCTTTACAGTTTTGTGCACCTCCTGAGCACCTAGCTGGCTAGGCTGCTGCTCCTTGCAATCCACAACCACAACATGAATTTAAAAGGGATATATATTGTTGCATCACACAAGCCAAAACATTTCTTCTAACCTTTATAGTGATTTAAAGCGGTTCATAATTAAATATGAGCATTTTGTACAAAGACAATTGCACTTTACAAAAACAAAATCATACAACATAAATTGCTGGAGTCTGATTTACAACATGAATTACGGTTTGAAATCACGTTTACAGAAGTCTGTTTTACAAAAAAGATCAGTTCCTGGGCTAGGTGTCGTACTGCTGTAGTCACTCTCACCAACACATCATATTCCCTTCTTTAATTAAGGTTGAGGATGGATGTTAAGAAGGGTCACTGAGGTTGGGCTGCACTTTCATTTGCAGGATGAAAGGTGAACTCCACAGCTAGATGAGCAGTTTTACCACATATCATCAGTTGAGGCAGAATCCTTAAAGAAAAAAGAAGGAACCCTTTAAAGTCTGGAGTGCCCATTGTTGCAGCAGTTTCTGGATAATCCAGACTGAAAAGGGTGAAGACTTAAATCATTTCATGAGTCTTGTTTTCTCTCCCCTTTCAGAAACAGCATTTAAGAAGTATCTAAAACCCCACATATTCTTAACTGATGAAGCATCAGAACCAAGACATTTCAAAATCTGACCAAGTGTTTTATCTATCTTTAAAATAATGTCCCAGAACATTACTAAAAAGCATTTCCATAGTCAGAAGTAATACAAAATGGATTCAGTCAGTAAACAGATGTGATAAAAGAGCAGGATGTGCCTCATGACGTGTTACCACCATTGTCACCCTTTGTGTTCTCAGCCCTCCCTCACTGCATGGGAAGATACAGACATCAACTGACACCCTGTTAGAAGTCAGAGCTATTTTAACACTTACAATTTAAGGTCAGAGAAGTACAGTTTGGGCAATTGCAGGAAACCCTAATTTTGGACGGTAATAAAACCACAAGGGGAAAAAATAAATGTATATAATAAAAAAAACCCAAACCTGGAAGTAGAGACATGTTGTGCTCCAAATCATAACCATATGGCCACACTGCTTGGCATTACAACCTATCCAGTTACTGAGTGTCATCATAGAATGTTAAGGGGTTGGAATGGACGTTAAAGATCATCTAGTCCCAATCCCCCTCCTATGGACAGGGACACCTCCCACTAGAGCAGGATGCTCAAGTCCTCATCCAGCCTGGCTTTGAACACTGCCAGGGTTTGGGGCATCCCCAACCCTCCTGGGCAACCTATTCCATTCTCTCTAAAATTTGGTCCATTTATGCCCACAGGCAACAGTGGATTTTGTGTAACTACAATCCTGGAAAATGTTTAACCAATTCCTGGTTTAACCAGTGTTTAATTTTACTAAGTGTTTTTCAATGCATTTGCCTTTGTGTCACACGTTTCCTTTTCCCTTGCTCAAACTGCTCTACATTCTGCTTTCCCCACCTGCCTCCTCAGGATCACAGGTTAACCACAACTAACTGGGACCACAGCTCTGTAGCTGAAGCAACAGCTAAATGAGCAGCACAGGCATCAGACCAACCTGCTTCTGTGCAGCCACCTTTGGTTGTTTCAGCATTACCTGCTCCCTTCTCAAGTAATTAATGGCCACCATGGGCTTTAACAGCAGCATATCCTGGTACTTCCACAGCTACACTTCCCCATCATTACCAAGGCTGCAGGAGGTAGAACTATTACTCCTCTTTAAAAGCAGTGCCTTACTGGCTACTTTGAGAGGAAAGAGGCTAATTAAGTCTCTAGCAATGCCATACATGATAATTTCTTAGCACTGAAGTTCTGCACTCTTCACTCAGACTTGCACACAGCATCCATTACAAACCATAGAGAGGAACAGTTGGCACGGAGGTGTAGGAAAAACAACACAAACTGAAATTACCCTTTGCAAAAGTACCACCTCCAGTTTTTCCTTCAAGACCAGAAGTAGCAAACGAGAGCAATTATATCAAAGACCAAAATGGTTGTTTCATGTGCAAAGAGGAAGAATAAAAGCACTATGAGTAAAAACGCATGAGCTGCTTGCCAACTATTCCATATGCAAATTTCTGTATCCAAGTCACCAACACCATCACAACGTTTGTGTGCTGTGCATTTGTAGGACACCAACATAGTACAGAATGTATTTTGAAGGTAAAGCGTCTTCTTTCAGCCACTATTTAGGAATGTTTATGCTCAAAATAGAACAAGGACAGACAAACTAAAGTCCAACTCTTGACTGTCTGGATGCATTTCACCTTTGTCACATCTAGGTAATTTCTACTGATAGGTAAAGATCAGTTCAACTATGTACACAGCACTTCAGGTGACAGAACACTGTTTCTGATGATCAAACTGCAGCTGGGATCACTGTTCATATTCCAGAGGTTTTCGGGTTTTTTCCCTGTTCACCCCACAATTCCAGTGGATTTATGTCACTCTCATCATTGACATGTAAGAACCCAAACTCTCCTTGCTGCAAGATGCTCTATGCTTACGAATAAAAGTGTTTACACAGTTCACGTGGTGAAACTAATATATTCTTAAAGCAGATAATTAAAAATATGCTTAACTTTTAAGTACAACCCTTTTCTTCTTGATATGTACAGGAAAATGTCACCCACAAAGAGGGGAGAAAACCCCTATGACTCTTTCCACCATTTGGCAGCATTTGGAAACCAGGCACAACTGAAATAATGGAATTCCAGAGCTCAAATGAATCAACCACACCGGAGTTTTGAGACTATGATGACCAGAAGGCAGCAGAAACACAGCCCAAAGAGCACAACATTGCTGTTCCTTCCTCGGGGAAGGGGTCTTTAACAAGAACTAGCAATGTTTCTTTACAAAGCAGATAAAATAGCTGGGGTGGG
The DNA here is from genome assembly GCA_026770055.1 of Myrmophylax atrothorax. Taxonomy (NCBI): domain Eukaryota; kingdom Metazoa; phylum Chordata; class Aves; order Passeriformes; family Thamnophilidae; genus Myrmophylax; species Myrmophylax atrothorax. The sequence continues at coordinate 59,430,702 of JAOXXN010000065.1, forward strand.
GGTGAAGATAACGTAGGAGAAAGGATACTTACAGCATCATCATTCCTGTAGGGGTTCAGTCTGTTATAAACGGCTTCGATCACACTCCGTCTAGGGCAAAAAAACAAACCCCACAAGACTTTAAGGTTGTGTCTTTTTCTTAAGTCAAATTGTCTAAGTAGAATTTTAATTTAAAATGTAAACTTGAAAAGGTTGCAAATTCACAGAATACACTTCTACAATGATGTGTTAATAATCCCCAGCAACTTTTCTCAAAATTAAACTGCAAACAGCAGTTCTGTGTATTCTAACTTCAGACTGAGGCAAACTTTGTCTGGCAAAACTATAAAAAATATTTCAAGCATCTTGACAGTTCCCTCCTCTTAAAAAACATGCTTAGCATATTTAAGACAGCTTGAAATTAACCCTCATCTCTGGGATTCTTGGCTTTTCTAATAACGATAGAAAATTGGTAAGAAATAGATTGGTAAAATAATAAAAGAAAATTTGCAATCAGTGTGTAAACAAGCAACATAATTTTTCTTTCTTTAATAAAGGGTGAAAAGGTTTTCTTGAAAACTGATAGGAAAAAAAGACCCCAATGTGAAGCTGAAGGAAGAGGAAGCCTTTGCCTTTCCCAGTATATAAGGAAACAACTTTGGAGAGAGCAGGAAGAAAAAGAAGGGAGTGAAAAACAGGAATTATAGACTGGATTTTAAAACAACAACTGTCTTCCAGATCCCGTTCTGCAGCACCAAGTATGATAAAGTCGTAGGAGACTGAAACCATGATACAAAACCAACTTCAAAGAACAAGCTTTAAGCTGCTGATGAATGCATGCAGAGCAATCACAAAGGAGAGCAAGAGAAGAAAAAAACCAGATGACAGGCTTTGTAATCAAACCATAACACTGAAAAGTCAGGAACTACCATGAATAAACATCACAGTGAATCTAGTGAATGATTATAGGAGGAGGAGGCTGGATTTAAAGCAAAAAAATCAAGCAATTACACTCAAAGTACGTTGCATGTATGAAGTGAAAAGTTTCCCTTATCTTTCAATAAAGAGGTATCTTTGATTCTAAATAAAGGCAGGTTTTTCAAAAAGCATTATCTTCCTTCCAAATTGGCAAGAGTCTTTCAAGTTACACTAACATCCAATTAAATCCACATTTCTATCAGTCCACATTAGCATCACTAAGACACAAAATCCCACAGAACAAGAAGTCTGTCACTTCAGCATTTCTTCACAACCACAATGCTACCACTAACTGAAGATTAAGAAAAATGGATTTGTTTTCTGTATTTTAGGAGCGACTGATACGTCAAGATAGAGCAACACCTCTCCTAAGTAGGTGCTATTATACAAAAAATTGCCATCTCTTCCTAGTAATACAGTTCATAGAAGAACAATTTTATTTTGTAGAAGACATCTTTACAGTTACTTTATAAGTACTCAATTTGTTAATTTATTATTTGTTCAGTTACATACCTAAAGTCTTCACATTTGGATGGAACAACACAAAAATCATACTCTGAACTGTTAAAAATACTCTCTACCAAATGTGCCCAGTCCATTTTAACACAGCACAGGTTCATGAAGAATCTTTTGAACCAAAAAGCACATGGTTTGGGGTGCAAAGGAGCTAAGGACATTGCTTCCTTACAGACTGAACATTTGAGAAGCCACAGAGCATCAACACTGAACTCTTCACGGACAAAGCCAGACTAGAGAAAGCTGTAAATTTAACTTTCCACTTTTCCCTTTTTTGATAGACTTCTATCTTATTTTCAGATTTGTCACAAGCAGAGAGAAATGAAACCAAATTTTTATGCAATTACAAAATGGCTTTAGCTACAGACAAGAAAAGAAAGCTGCCAAGCAAAACATCTTAAGCATATCATTCCTTGTCAATGTGCAGAACTACATATCCAAGTAATTACTGAAGTCAGCGCATTATTCTGCATGTTCAAATACAACCTCCCCCCCAGAAACCCCAGTTAATTACAACAAAAAACACAGGCCACCCTTAAAAAACCCTCACTGCTTCCCAAAACTACAGTTTGACATTTAATTTTCGCAGTGATTCATAGTTAACTCTGTTCTTGTGCTTGTTCTTTTCACTCAGAACAACTGAGTAATAAAAATTAAGAGAACAGATCATCACCTTTTGTCCTGTACCCACCCTCCCTCTCTCCCTCCCACTTTTAAGGGTGGCCTTGCAGTTGAGCAGGGATTTAAACCAAACCCCCCAGGGACACTGCTGGGACTCACTTGCTGGCCAGCTCCCCCCCGGGCGGGAGGTTTGGGATGCTCTCCGTTGCCAACGTGCGCATCACGTGGACTAAGTCTGGCACTCCTTCACCCTGCTTCTTTATGATCTCTGGGAATCAGAAGTACTTTTTTTGTAAGTGCAGTCCAAATTTTAACTTAAAAAAGATTGAAACACTCAGTTTTATAAAAAGGCAGCTTAACATAAAGAGAAAAAAAAAGATGACAGACCATACTCGACACGGGAATTGTTATCTTTGGTTCCATAAGGAAAAGAACCTGGAACAGATTTGACAATGATACACTGCTGTGAACATGGACTCTGGGTTTGGAAATACACAGCTACCTAATTCCAGGGAGGAAAAAATTCTTTAATGTCTTTCCTGCTATACATTAGACACTAGAACAGAAGATGTAATATCTTCCCAGGGCATGAGGCAGACATTAACATCAGCTTTATGGCTGCAACATAAGATAAAATATTATTGCCATCACAGAAAGCATAATATTTTCAAAAACCAAAATGTTAGGACATATTAAAAATAACTCCCATGGCTGTATGTGTATTAGCCAATACTTGTACCTGAGTGCATTACAGCAATATGCAAACTTTAAGAATTGTTACACACAAATTAAAAGCCAGGGACATCACATCTCATTGACAGTTCCATCCTCACCTCAGGGGATATTTAAATATTGGGCAGACATTTAAAAGCTGATCCACTCCAGCTTCTGGGTGAAGAGAATCTGTACTGTAGCCACAGTCTTGTTTGCCAAGAAATTAATTTTTAACTGTATTCTTAAGCCTGTTGCTTTTGGAGGGTTTTTTTTGCTTGTTTGGTTTTGGGGTTTTTTGGTGTTTGCTTTATTTCTTTTCTCCTCAAGCCATAAGCACACAATTTTATTTGAATTCAAGAGATTTCACACCATACCAGCCCTGAAGAGCCGCTCTTTAAATAGGGATTTTAAGAAACTTAAAGAACAAACACATTTTAAGAAATGCATCCCCTTGGTTTCTCTATAAACATGAGCTTTCAGAAATTGCAAAATACATGAATTATTAAGACCTGGTGCTGTTGATCTTCAAGTGAATACTGCAACATGCATACAACAATGTGTACATATCTGCACATCTACACATGCACATATGTACAGGCACACTATTTGTCAGGTAATAAAGCATTTACACAGTTTGAAAGTAGTTGGAATTCATCAGTACCACTTTTGAAAAACACCCTAGCATTCAGTTTTTGCCCTAAACAATTCCAGAAGAACATACCAAGTTTCCATTTTATAATTTGTGAGATAAAGTACATTGAAAGGTTTAAAACCAGTATGTATCCAGTTCCTTTTAGTTAAAAAAATTAAAACCAACAATTGTGAATTACTTCTTGGTCATGTAATAGTTTTTCAGGGCTGTGTGAGTTTATAAAAAGCACCAGCTCTATTTTGCAGTCAGGCTGTGTAAATTATTTGCAAGGTATAGTGGAAACACTGTCTAGTCCTCAACCAGCATCAAACTCTGTAGCACAAGCTTTGAGCTGTTTACCTCAAAATCTACATTATAAATATATGACACCGCACACCAGAGACACCTCAAAAATTTGCCATTGCCTCAAAATCTACAGCCAAAATTCATTTTTCCATCTAATGTTTAGTAAATAAATAATCTAAGACTCTTAAATCTGAATAAGAAGCCAAGATCTCAGATTTGGTTTGCCAAGTTCCTTTATTGTGCAATTTTGAACATCTAGTATATGCTACATTGTGCTAGTGCTGAAGTTCTGCTGTACAAAAATAAGGAATTTATAGTTGACCTAAACTACACAGTTTCACAACCTGTAACTGCAGTACATTTAACATACAGTCTCCACTAAATGAATACATTTATATTTTGATAAAACTATACAGACTGAATGAACACTGAAGACACAACAAATGGGGTCGGTCTGCTAGCTGTGTTTAATTTATTGGAATTATCTTGTTTCAATACACCTTCAACCCTCTCCCCCAATCTTTAATTTACTTTTAAACCTTCCATACATTGTCATGGCATCAAGTACTGGAAAAATGTACTTAAAACCCTAAAATAAAGGATTCAAAAATGGGAATTCCATACAAAGTTTAAGAAAAAGCCAGAGCTTTGTTTTTGTGAAAATAAGGGAAGGAACATGTAACAGCTAATTTAAAATTATTTATCTCTATATAGGTATAACTATTGCAAAGATTATCTATTATGGAATGGTTTCACGTAAAAAAAATGAGAACAGAAAAGAAGATTAAGACGAGTTTCTTTTTAGAGTCAACACATCAATAACACATATTAGTGCAAATAATAGTAACACATTTTGGAATGACTGATTACTTCTACCATGAAGTTCACATGATATTTTAGGGGTAACATTGATTTATTGCAAGTAATGGCACAAGGATGCTTCTCCACACTTGCTGCTTCTTCCATTATTTATTGCAGCTCTTAATCTGGACCACAAACACATCAGGAGTAGTAAAAGGAGAGTTGTAGGTGACATGGTAAGTAGAAAACTTCCTATGTTTTCTAAAATCTAAATTATCTCTCCATATTCAAGATTCAAGACTGAGCCCTATTCAGTCTTAAAATTTGCACTACTTTTTAACAGTATGAAGATATATTCTGGGCTGAGGGAATAGAAATGCAACCTGAAAACATCAGTAAGCATTGACTCTCATTACTTGTTATACTACACTGAGTAGTGAAGTGCATAAAAATACATGATATGCATTTTGACCAAGTTTCCATTTTAATGAATTTTAACTTGAAATTGGTATTACAGATTAGTAAGATAATTCTAAAAGTACTCTTATATTTTCTAGTTCCTTCAGCCAAAAATGAGGCTTTTAGAGTTAAGCACTGCCACTACAGTATGCTAAGATAAGAGCAAGGTTATTCATCGTAGTGTATAAAGTTTCAGACGCTGTAGCAGTCCTACCTTACTACTCAGTAAGGCATTATCCATTCACTTCAGAAACAACTCAACAGCACAGGAACTAAATGTGACAAAGTTAATCAACTCCTGCTCTTTATGTTCTGTTTTAGTTCAGCCTTTCAATTTCTCTCACGAGCAAGACCTGAAAGGCCAAATTCTGCACACAGCTGATACAAATCGCTGCTGGGTTGAGTAGTGTTTGCTACATTATTTATTAACATAAATAATATCTTTGTGCAAGTATGGACAAAAGATTGAGGACAACTAAAAAAGAAGCAAACCCCTTGAGAAGTACAATATATTTCCTCATGTTTTTCAGACAAGATCCCATTAAGTTAGTATTAAAGTGCTTTATAACTACATATAGAATCCTTCTGCCTCTATGCAATTATCACACTTAAAAAACTTCAGGAATGAGCAATTTGTATAAATGCAAAGTACCAGCAGCCAAACTCACTGTATGTACCATAATCACATGCAAGTCCAGTGTTCAGCCTCTTTCTTTATAAAATGAAGCAGCTGGACAAAAACGTCAGCTTTCCTCATCGTACTATTGCTGGGGTACAACGAGGCCAGCTGGAGATACAGCCTTGACTGGAACATATTCCATATTCCATGTCATGGGTTTGTCTGCACTTAGACAAAATAGCTGAGATAAGAAGGCAACACTTGCCCAGATTAGGAGTGTTACCACGCTGTAAATTAATGTGTGAATGTACAGCACACTTGCTCTTCACCAAGTCTGTGGGTGGGCACACACAGCAAGCTCTTCCAATGCCTGGTGCAGAGCTGCTCCCTGCTCTGCAGGGAGGGAGCCACTGACACTCCCCTCGCTCAGTGTGACCCTGCGCTCCTGCTGCGCTGCCAGGGAGATTCACACCATCGCCCGCTGGGCACCAACCTCTCCTCTCAGGCAACTGTCATGCTTAAAGCACAGAAATGTCTGCCTGGACATTTGTTCAGGGGCAGAACAGATGCAGTTTGCCAAGACCTTGTGAATGAGGCCTTTGAAAAACATGGTACTTTCTGAAGGAGCACCTACACGGGTTGTAAGTGGTTTAAAATTGCACATTAATTTGTCTGAGCCCACAATTCCCATGTAGGGAAGTCCTCTGTGAGATTTCTGAAGCTGCACTGTGTTATCTTCACACAGCTTAAGGAGGGAAAAAGTGCATAATATAGTCCTCTAACTTACTAATCACTGCTACCATAGTTGTGAAGAACTCTTCCTATTGTGCCCTGTGTGCTATTAAGGATTTTTGGGAGTATACACACATAACCAGACTTGTAACATGTAGGTCTAGAGGAGTCCACTTCAAACACAGACTTAACCTATGCAAATAATGCATACAGCATGTCTTATGTTCCAGAAACAAACTCCAAGCTGTGGTTGGTTTTAAATACCAAAAGGCACTATAAATGCAGTTTTAACCAGAAATTCTTTAAATCAAATTAATTTCAAGTATCATTTTAAGTGATCCAAAAAGCCCAAAACTTGCAGTTTCAATTTAAAGAACTCCAGAAATGCAAATTTTAAGAAAAATTTTAAAGTGACTACCAGAGTAAGATGAGTTCCCAGCTTTTGTTTCTCATGAATACCTAAAAGATTAGCTTTGACAAATTTCTGACATACTTTCAAATAAGTAAATATATTAGCTTAAAGATTACAGTAATCAAGTTGTAACCCTACTATAACTGGTAATTAAGTATTACAGCTAATTGATTTGTACTTAACTATGTGGAAAAATGGCACTCAATTTACCATCTCCACAGACAATTTTGCAGGATATTCTGATTATTTCATTTAACTCCATGTAACAGGAAACAGGATTCACTGGTCTGAAGTTAGTGCTGTCAACAGACTCAGGAAGAACACTGAGCACAAATGAATCCTCTGCCATCCTGAATACTTTTCAGGGCTATAGGCTGCTGCACTTTCACAGCAGAGCTTTTTCAGGACATATGAGTGCCTTTTTCAGAGGTACACAGGATGGCCAATGGCACTTGAAGGTCTATTAAAAGCCTGTATGTGTTAAGGGTTTAGTTGTTGGAAGGGGAAAGGGGCCAGGGGTCTGTTTAGAAACAAAGTTACTTATTTTTTTTTAAATGATCCACCTTCTACTCTGCTTTCCAGGTACTTGTCCAACTCTGCCTCTCTTTTCACCGCCTCTGGCGATACCTTTGGTGCATTCGGAAAACAGATCAATATCACACTCATGTTGTCTCGACTTCCCTGGTGGAAAAGAAAAAATTATTTGAGAAATGTGCACACACACCAGGCTAAATACACATCAAAGCATTTTACACACAGAAATTCACAAACCATACAGTATTAGAATCCAACTTTTACTACTGTGGATTAATATTATCCTTAGCATTAATTTCCCCAGACAGAATTCTGTGCCCATTCATTCGGTACAACTGTTAAATCACTTTGTTCTTTTCTCTTTCATGGTCTGAAGACTCCATGGAGCCAATTGCAGGCAGCCCACTGTCTTCTAAAAACTGACATTAGTCATAAGAGATGTGTAATTACAAAGTTGTGTTCCACCTTGTTTCAAGGACTATCCAATCGTTTTGGGAAAACAGATGAATATTAGATCGTGAACAAAGCCATTACTGCCTAAAAGCACTAGGCAGGAAAGTGCTGAATTCAGACACTGCTTCCATCTAAAATCACAGCTATTAGAGTTACCCCACATGCCTCTTCTTTAAAAACAAGGAAAGTTACCAGTGAGATAATCTGTTTCAAGACCACGTGGAAGGTGCCCAGGCCATTACAAAATCAGTCTTTGAAATGGAAACATTTAAAACCCAACTAAACAGAACCCCAATACTTGAATAGGTTGAAATACAAACACATTCTGCTTATGCAAAGTAACTGTATAATTTACTTTCAATACCCCTGGGTTCTGGTCTACAAAACACGCATCTATATGCTTAACTAAATCCACTGATGTCTGCAAGATCAAGAACAAGCCAGCATTCAGAACAGGGGTATCTGGGTGTATGGGGAGGTGCTGACAGCTGCCTCCTGCAAAGCTTACAGCATCCACAAGCCCCTGTTCCTTTCCTGGAATTTGTTTTCAGGATTACCAAACAAAAGTTGTAAACAAAAACATAAGCATTATCAATCTGCCAAAGTGTTGGAAAGCAATTACATTTTTCCAAACAGGAAACAATGACCCTGTTGCCATGTGGCAAAAGCAGAGATGCTGTCTTGTCTCTTTAGTCAGAAACGTTGGGCTTTTACATGATGACTTCTAGCTTACCATTGGAAATTAAATATCAAGCTATGAAACTCAGTACTTCAAACCTCTTCTGTAATTGCCTCACCCTGCAACTTATTAATACAAAGCACAAGTTATTGCTGACAAAATGACACAGATTTGTTAAACCAAAAGGTCCCATCTTCCACTTGAGCTGGTTTCAGAGCTGTATCACACAACACTGAGTAAGAATACAGTAATTAAACCAAAATAAACAATAACATAGGAAGTCAGGTCTTCATATAGTTAAGAAAGAATTTTAAACTGCAAAATAAGAAGTCAAGGTTCATTCATTCTGCATTTATCTCAGTGCAATTATGACAGTAATGTTATTACTATATGCCCAAGAAAGGAGGGGAAGATTAGGAATGGAAAAAATGATCTCTAGCCTGATTAAGTCTTAAGAGCTAAGGTTTTGTAAAGTATGTTATGAAACAGAAAAGGGCACTTATTGGCTTGCCCATAAATTCCCAGTTTTCCATTGATCACAATGTATCTGTACATGATTTTAAACTCTTAATTAACCAAAAACACCCAGAAAGACATATTCTTTCTGTTGCGTGTTCGTTCCCGCTCTAACACCGTTTCTGTGGGAAGGAAACACTGCCATTACTGTCAAAGTCATGTTAACATAAACCATTGGACACTTAAGGACTGGGATCAAAACTTGTTCATAAACTTCTAATAGCGAAATCACAGAAAACTCAGCTTCTCTCAAGTCTGGCTACCTTGTACAAGCAGGTGTCAACTATCTCATTGCAAACTTTCTCAAGGTCATCAGTGACTTCAAGTCTGGATCTTACAAAGTCACACAGCTCTTCATTTCCCATAACATCCCAGATCCCGTCACAAGCCAGGATGATGAACTGATCGTCTTCTTCTGATCTCTCAATTTCATAAACTTCAGGCTCGGGTGAGACCAGCTGTTCTGTGGGACCTTTCCCATGGACACATTTGTAATCGAAGTCCCCAAGTGCCCTTGAAACAGCAAGGGAGCCATTCACACGCTGAATCATCACAGAGCCACCTGCATTCTGTATGCGCTCCTTCTCCAGCGGATTGCTCGGTTTGTGATCCTGCGTGAAGAAGTGAACCTTCCTGTTCCGACAGAGCAACCCTCTGGAGTCTCCACAGTTGATGAAGTATGTGTGTTGGGGAGAAATCATGACACCCACAGCTGTTGACCCACTTCTGTCTGCACCATGTTTCTTCTCCGAGATGACTCTCATGTGTTCATCAATTTGCAGAAAACCTGTTCTGATGCCGCTCTTTACACTTTCCACAGATGGTGGCCCATCTGGCCCTTTAAAATCCTGGTTGCTCGTGATGTGATCTAATAAATGCTCACAGCAGTACTTGGCAACCTGTGATCCAGCGTGCCCATCATATACAGCAAAAAATGACCATCCATCAAGTCCATTTGGCAACCCAATCACAGCGGTGTGTGCGTCCTCCATTTCCACGCGCCAGCCCTGCATGCTGCTCAGGCCGTACCGGAGCCCGTTCCCTTGCCCCTGGGCATTGTGCTTCTCCATCTTTGGCTTGTCTAAAAATGCTCCCATGGTGACCTTCCTTCAGTTCTGGAAGGAAAAAAAAAAAAAGGATTATTTGGATATTTTCTTGTTTCAAAATCCTATTGGAAGCTATTAAAGAATGTCACAAATAATGGTAAGATGACAAAAATACAGAGCTATAAAGCTGATTTTTCTGTGTCTTGAGTCAAATTTGCATTGCTTTCATCTAATTTAAACAAGGGCACTACTACTAGCTGAAATGCACTTTTCATATTTTTGTATTTTCAGCTGTTTTACTTGAAGAATTTATATTCCACTACTATTCATGGTGTTGACAAAAGCCTCTAATATAAGTGTGTATGAAATCAGTTTCAAAGAGGACTTGTTCCCTGGCACACATCTGAATAGCTGTTCCCTGCGATTACTGAGCCATGAAAGAGTTCAATGTTTCCAGGACAGTGGCATTCCCTAGATCCCTACCTGCTGGCCACGAATTCCTGCTCTGCTTTTCTCATAGTGATGGGGAAATGAAACCAAACTGATCAGATTTTCTCTTGGGGGCGGAGGGTGGTGGTGGTGGAGATTCAGAGCTTTTCGTTTGGGGTTTTTTTTGAAACAGATAAATGATCTGAATGGCCAGGATGATGCCAGAGCCTGCATAAAGGAAAAAGCAACACTGGATAATCTAGGAGCAGGATTGGGAAGGAACAGAGCAGCTGTCCCTTTAGGCAGCAGCAAGCCATTAGTTTGGCTCAGCCATCTTGTGCGAGCTCATCCTTAGATTTTCGGTTAAATTACGCAGGAAGCTTCTCAGATGTCTGTGCTGCAGATTTACTTAAAACCTTAATGTATTCGTGCTTCACTGAGAGACAACTGCCCCTGACAAGTCTGAGGAAATCTGTTTGGAAATAAAATCACATGTATTGTAAATTCATGTGTGAATCAAGATTCAAGCCAGACCAATACACTGCACACCCTCTCCTCCTCCACCTCCTCACTGGGATGTGATGCAGCAAATATTTGTGCTTAAGTGAATAAGAGTTGTATTTGCAGGCAGTGTAAACTGACTGGTTTATCTTCATGGCTTTCATGCCCTAACCATCCAACCCACCCTTCTAATCCACATCGGGTTATTTGTGCATTCATTATTAAAAAAAAAACCCATACAAAATAGGTCACACATTTTGCATACTTGCAAATTACGCCTTGGGAAGCATCAAAGAGTCTGCAAATCACTGTTATACAATGCAAGGTAATGGAACAAGACTGAGCTTTTCTATTTGAAGACAGTGGGCAAAAATGAACTGTGAGAAGAGTCTGAAACACATCCTACCCGAGGCCCAACGAAGCAGCTGCACTAGCAGAAAAATCAGTGCACCAGGGGCTTTAGAAATGTTTAACTTGAATGTGGAATATATTTGACCAGTTTTCTAAGTGACAACATCACTTTTTGGTAACATCACTTTTTAATGCAATACACCACCAGCTCTAAGTGCCACTATATTCCCAACAAAGCTTTTCACACAGTCTGTTGCAGCCACTATCAACCTTTCTAAAACATCTGTGTAAGAATAAACAGTCAAGAAATGTTTATATTTGCTCTCACCACAACAGTGATTCAAATGTGAGGCACGGGGACTGGTTATACCCTCTCTGGCTCACATGCTTTGTTAACAAAAGCAAAACACATTCTTCAGCTGCATGGAGGTGGCAGCAGCAGCAACACACCTCTGCTTCCTCTCACCCCAAACCCTGCTCTCCAGGTCTGTCTCTTCTCAAGCTGACAAAAAATATTGATGTCCAAGCAAACTGTAACTAACCAACAAAACAGAGCGTGCACTGAGTGTGTCTTGTGTCCCAAGCACATGCAGGAGGTTCACATTACTGCAGTTGCTAGGAAAAAAATACGACTTAAGACTTTTTTATCTTCACATGCAACTCTAGTGAAGTCAGAGTGATCAAAATAATTACAGAATGCTGCCATAAATCACATGGGGAATTATTTTGCAGAATAGTACTCTTTATTAATTCCACGATAGCAGAAGAGTTTAACACACAATACTTTTTTATGGTCAAAGAGATCATAAAACTGAATGCAAATATTCAATTATTTCTCCTTAATTTAGAGCTCAAAAAACAGAAACTGCTCTGGCAAATACCACATTTTTGTGAAGTATTTGACATTACTGGTGTGTTTAAAACAAAACAGGAAAGATTAAGAACAGGATAGAGCTAAACTGACCAAAAGCACTGTCAAAATTTGGACTCATCAAAAAAAAGAGTGTTCCTTCTAATCTCTCACCTTACTATACACACAACACTCAGAGCTGTGCTTTGTAAGCAGTTTGTCCTGCTCAGTAGTTTGTCATGTAAACCCCAATAAAAATACACAGACGGGCCATATGAAGTTCTAACAACTCCTACAGAACTGCCAGCACACTTCCAAAGTTAACAAACCCACTCTGCATTTAAAAACCACGTTTCCTCATCCCTCCCCAGAAGGCATCCTGAAAGCTCTTCTAAATTGAGCCTTGTAGGTGAGATGTTGATCCAGGATCCTTCAAGGGAGTGAGTTACCCCCCTAGATGTGAGAACACAACCAGGGAGAAGGAAAACCACAATGTGGTCACATAACAATTATTCCCAGCCCATGGCATGAAGTGATCACCTGCTGGAACTGCAATAACAGAATGCCCTTGTCTCCCCTCAGCACTCAAGCTAACCACACTGCCACCAGAACACCAGGCTAAACCTCGAGCAGAGTGGGCCAGGTTTTCAAACTCCTCACTGTATACAAAGGGAAAGCATCATTTATTTACTTGTGGACAGAATGAACATGCCAGGCCTTTGGTTTTTTCACAGAATTTCAGTTCTCATTCAGAAAAATTTGAGTCAAATATGACCAATCCGTGAAATCTCAGGAGCTGGAGGCCGCCTGCTACTTCTCTCCCACACTTTATGTGTGGTTAAAACCTGAAGAATTTAGAGTTTTTAAAAGGAGGGACAGACAGACACACACACACACACAAAGGCTGATGTGAGAAAGCTGTGCCTCCTTCCTACTAGAAATACCTTTTGGACCTGTGTCCTTATCTACAGAAACATCTTTCACACACCGGTGTCTACCTGAATTACCAGCACATTTTTCAGTCTTTGATGATGTGCTTTGTGCACTGTAGAGATTAAGTTGGGATGACACCTCTGGTTAAGCACGTAACTCTGTACGCAAATCTGATCAACCCATAGCAGTGCAAGTGCCCAAGTTCCAGCATGACTTTGTTATGTAAAAACACTGCAGAGCAACTGCCAGACCCAGAACACACTCCGTGCACCACGGGAAACAAACACAGCAACAGATCCTGAACACGGCCCAGCTCAGCCACTCACTTTATGTCTTCACTCACCTTTCTTAAGAGGAGTCCTCATTTTATGACCTTTATTCTCCAAACAATTTTACTACCCTTCCCTTTTTTAACCCAGCCACACACTTCAACTACCATGTTAGAAATCTGGTCTAATAGAAGGAGACAGAACCAGTTCTCAACTCTGGAAGCCTCACCTTTTGGGATGCCTGAATGATGTACATTTGCTAAAAGAGACAGTCGTTCTTCCTACTCCTATTAATGGCAAAGGAACAGAAAATGCACTTCAATCATGAAGTTTAGTGGCAAACTTACATCACTCAGATTTTTTTCTGACAGGACCATTCTGAACAGCACTATCAGGGTGGTGCTTCCTAAAAAGATCAGAGGAGCAACATTTTCTTCAGAAATGGCAACCAACACATCATCTGGCACTACAACTAGTCAAGCAA